>JAJAQA010000017.1:8216797-8452206 GCA_021464565.1 Rutilus rutilus | reverse complement strand
TGCATTGCATTGTATTGCATTGCATTGCATTGCAATGTATTGCAATGCAATGTTTTGCGTTGCATTACACTCATTTGCATAACACAAGTGTTGTTGCATTGCATTGTATTGCATTGAATTGCTTTGCATTGCATTGCATTCCACTAACGATCTAACGTTGTGCACTGAAGAATAACATATAGGTTATGCACTTTTCGCATTGCATACCAGAAGTACCTCATTCCCATGTTGATTAAAGACATAACGAGGGTTTTTCATTGCATTGTATTGCACTATATTGATTTGCATTGCTTTGTATTGCTTTGCATTGCTTTGCATTGCTTTGCATTGCTTTGCATTGCTTTGCATTGCTTTGCATTGCATTGCATTGCATTGCATTGCATTGCATTGCTTTGCATTGCATTGCATTGCATTGCATTGCATTGCATTGCACTGCATTGCATTGCACTAACGATCTAACGTTGTGCACTGAAGAATAACATATGTTATGCACTTTTTGCATTGCATTGCACACCAGAACTACCTCATTCCCATGTTGATTAAAAACATAACGTGTGTTGTTGCATTGCATTGCATTGCATTGCATTGCATTGCATTGCATTGCTTTGCACTGCATTCCATTGCATTGCATTGCACTAACGATCTAACGTTGTGCACTGAAGAATAACATATAGGTTATGCAGGTATTGCATTGCATTGCACACCAGAACTAAATCATTCCCATGTTCATTAAAGACATAACTTGTGTTGTTGCATTGCATTGTATTGCATTGCATTGCATTGCATTGCATTGCTTTGCATTGCTTTGCATTGCTTTGCATTGCATTGCATTGCATTGCATTGCATTGCTTTGCATTGCACACTAGAACTTAACCATTCCCATGTTCATTAAAGAGATGGTATGTGTGTTGTTGCATTGCATTGCACTAACGATCTAACGTTGTGCACTGAAGAATAACATATAGGTTATACACTTTTTGCATTGCACACTAGAACTTAACCATTCCCATGTTCATTAAAGAGATGGTATGTGTGTTGTTGCATTGCATTGCACTAACGATCTAACGTTGTGCACTGAAGAATAACATATAGGTTATACACTTTTTGCATTGCATTGCACACTAGAACTTAACCATTCCCATGTTCATTAAAGAGATGGTATGTGTGTTGTTGCATTGCACTAACGATCTAACGTTGTGCACTGAAGAATAACATATAGGTTATACACTTTTTGCATTGCATTGCACACTAGAACTTAACCATTCCCATGTTCATTAAAGAGATAACATGTGTGTTGTAGCATTGCATTGCACAAACGATCTAACGTTGTGCACTGAAGAATAACATATAGGTTATACACTTTTTGCATTGCATTGCACACTAGAACTTAACCATTCCCATGTTCATTAAAGAGATAACATGTGTGCTGTTGCATTGCATTGCACTAACGATCTAACGTTGTGCATTGAAGAATAACATATAGGCTATGCACTTCTTGCATTGCATTACACACCAGAAGTAACTTATTCCCAAACTACATTGCGTTTTGCTTTGAGGAAATACAATATGTGCTATTGCATTGCATTTCACACAAGATCAAACTTTGTGCATTGAAGAATAACATATAAGCTATGAGTGCATCACAAACATACAATAACTATCTCAACTATCTACATTCCACTGCATAAAATATCTAACTGATATAGTTAGATATAATAATAATACATTATTATTCAACGCTAATTCTTAGATCGTTTGTGCAATGCAACACTCATGTTATGTTTTCATTGCACATGAGGTATGAAGTAGTTTATTCTATGCATTGTAATACAAGAGGTAAATGCAATAATTTCCCTTAAAAGAATAAATGAATAAGTTAGTTATTGTGCAATGCCAATGCACATATGTCATGTGTCAAATCAGGCCTACAGAGGTCCCTCTTGTCTTATATAACATACAAGAAGTCAGTCTTGTATGTTTAGTAAGCCAGACAGTAGTCCATATTTGACTGATTGAACATATTTTTGGCAAAAGAGTCCTCAAAAGGTATTTTGTGTATATTATAAACTTATAGACTCCTTCTGATGTTAAATCAGCCATATAGAGGTGCATATTTGACCTATTGAACTTATTTCTGGTCAAAGGATCCTCAAAGGTTTTTAAACAAACTTATAGACTCCTTCTGATGTTACATCCCCCTTAAAAAAAAAGTACATTTTTGTCCTACTAAACATATTTCTGCCAAGAGACCATGAAACTTAACTTACTATACGTACATATTGACTTCTCGTGATGTTAACTCAGGCAAGGAGTAGTCGATATTTGACCGATTGAACACATTTTTGGCCAAAGAGGCCACGAAATGTTTTTTTTTTTACTCTTATAAATTTATAGACTCCTTCTGATGTTAAATCAGCCATATTTCAACTACTGGGAAAAAGAGTACGCGATCTTGAACTTTCTGTACATACTCTAGACATCTTCTGATGCTTCATAAGCCATTTAGAAGTCCATAAACTTGTTAAACCTGTTAAACTTATTTCTGGTCAATGGGTCCTTAAAAGGTTTTAAATATATATAATCTTATATAATATATAATACTTAAGCTATATAATCTTATAGACTAATTCTGATGTTAAATCAGCCATACAGAGGTCACTTTTTTTACCTACTAAACATAATTCGGGCCAAAGAGTACTCAAACTTGAACTTTCTATACATACTTGTTGACTCCTTCTGATGTTACGTCAGCCATGTCCATCAGTCCATATGTGACCCAAGGAACATATTTCTAATATATAATACTTAAGCTATATAAAGTTATAGACTCCTTCTGATAATAAATGAGCTATACAAAGGTCACCTTTTGACCTTCTGAACATATTTCAGGCCAAAGAGTTCTTGAACATTGTCTTGCTATACTACAGATTGACTTCTTGTGATGTTATATTAACCAGCCAGTGGTCTATTTTTGACCTACTGTACATATTTATGGCCAGAGTCCGTGAACATCAACTCACTATACATATAGACTGACTTCTCGTAATGTAAAATCAGGCAGACAGTGGTCCATATTTGACTGATTGAAAAAGAAATTTGACCAAAGAGTTCTCAAAAGGATTTTGTCTAAATGTATAAACTCCTTCTGATGTTAAATCAGCCATACAGAAGTCCATATTTGACCTTCTGAACATATTTCTGGCCAGAGACCTTGAACATTTACCTTACTATTTATATTTCTCCTACCATAAAGACTTCTCGTGATGTTATGTCAGCCAGACTGTAGCCATATTTGACTGATTTAACATGTTTTTGGCCAAAGAATCCTCAAAATGTTTTTTACTCTTAGAAACTCATAGACTCCTTCTGATGTTAAATCAGCCATACAGAAGTCCATATTTGACCCAAGGAATATATTTTTGGCCATAGAGTTCTCGATCTTGACCTTTCTATACATACTCATAGACTCCTTCTAATGTTACACAAGCCATATAGATATCCATATCTGACCTTTTGAACTTATTTCTGGTCATTAAAAGTTTTTAAACTATATAAAGTTATAGACTCTTTCTGACGATAAATCAGCTATTCAGAGGTCCCCTTTTGACCTACTGAACATATTTCTGGCCAAAGAGTCCTAAATGATTAACACTATACATTCAGATTGATATCTTCGGATGTTACATCTTCCTGACAAAAGTCCATATTTGACATACTGAATTTTCTTCTGGCCAAGGAGTACTCGAAACTTGACCTTTCCATACAGACTTGTTGACTCTTTCTGATGTTACGTCAGACATACAGAATTCCATATTTGACCCAAGGAACATATTTCTTGCCGAAGAGTCCTCGATCTTAGGCTTTCTATACATACTCATAGACTCCTTCTGATGCTTCATAAGCCATATAGATGTCCATATCTGACCTTTTGAACTTATTTCTGGTCATCAAAAGTTTTTAAACTATATAAAGTTATAGACTCCTTTTGATGATAAATCAGCTATACAGAGGGCCCCTTTTGACCTCCAGAACATATTTCTGGCCAAAGAGTCCTCGATCTTGTGCTTTCTATACGTACTCATAGACTCCTTCTGATGCTTCATAAGCCATATAGATGTCCATATCTGACCTTTTGAACTTATTTGTGGTCAAAGTGTCATAAAAAAATTCAAACTATATAAAGTTATAGACTCCTTTTGATGATAAATCAGCTATTCAGAGGTCCCCTTCTGACGTACTGAACATATTTCTGGCCAAATAATCCTCGATCTTGCGTTTTCGATACATACTCATAGACTCTTTCTGATGCTTCATAAGCCATATAGATGTCCATATCTGACGTTTTGAACTTATTTGTGGTCAAAGTGTCCTAACATTTTTTCAAACTATATAAAGTTATAGACTCCTTTTGATGATACATCAGCTATACAGAGGTCCCCTTTTGACCTCCAGAACATATTTCTGGCCAAAGAGTCCTCGATCTTGGGCTTTCTATACATACTCATAGACGCCTTCTGATGCTTCATAAGCCATATAGATTTCCATATCGGACCTTTTGAACTTATTTGTGGTCAAAGTGTTCTAACATTTTTTCAAACTATATAAAGTTATAGACTACTTTTGATGATAAATCAGCTATACAGAGGGCCCCTTTTGACCTCCAGAACATATTTCTGGCCAAAGAGTCCTCGATCTTGCGTTTTCGATACATACTCATAGACTCCTTCTGGTGCTTCATAAGCCATATAGATTTCCATATCTGACATTTTGAACTTATTTGTGGTCAAAGTGTCCTAAAAATTTTCAAACTATATAAAGTTATAGACTCCTTTTAAAGATAAATCAGCTATACAGAGGGCCCCTTTTGACCTACTGAACATATTTCTGGCCAAAGAGTCCTCGATCTTGCGTTTTCGATACATACTCATAGACTCTTTCTGATGCTTCATAAGCCATATAGATGTCCATATCTGACGTTTTGAACTTATTTGTGGTCAAAGTGTCCTAACATTTTTTCAAACTATATAAAGTTATAGACTCCTTTTGATGATAAATCAGCTATACAGAGGTCCCCTTTTGACCTCCAGAACATATTTCTGGCCAAAGAGTCCTCGATCTTGGGCTTTCTATACATACTCTTAGACGCCTTCTGATGCTTCATAAGCCATATAGATGTCCATATCTGACCTTTTGAACTCATTTGTGGTCAAAGTATCCTAAAAAAAATTCAAACTATATAAAGTTATAGACTCCTTTTGATGATAAGTCAGCTATACAGAGGTCCCCTTTTGACCTCCTGAACATGTTTCTGGCCAAAGAGTCCTCGATCTTGGGATTTCTATAAATACTCATAGACTCCTTCTTGTGCTTCATAAGCCATATAGATGTCCATATCTGACCTTTTGAACTTATTTGTGGTCAAAGTGTCCTAAAAAAAATTCAAACTATATAAAGTTATAGACTCCTTTTGATGATAAATCAGCTATACAGAGGTCCCCTTTTGATCTACTGAACATGTTTCTGGCCAAAGAGTCCTCAATCTTGGGCTTTCTATACATACTCATAGATTCCTTCTGATGCTTCATAAGCCATATAGATGTCCATATCTGACCTTTTGAACTTATTTGTGGTCAAAGTGTCCTCAACATATTTCAAATAATAGAAAGTTATAGACTCCTTTTGATGATAAATCAGCTATACAGAGGTCCCCTTTTGACCTCCTGTACTTATTTCTGGCCAAAGAGTCCTCGATCTTGGGCTTTCTATACATACTCATAGACTCCTTCTGATGCTTCATAAGCCATATAGATGTCCATATCTGACCTTTTGAACTTATTTGTGGTCAAAGTGTCATAACATTTTTTCAAACTATAGAAAGTTTTAGACTCCTTATGATGATAAATCAGCTATACAGAGGGCCCCTTTTTAACTACTGAACATATTTCTGGCCAAAGAGTCCTCGATCTTGGGCTTTCTATACATACTCATAGACTCCTTCTGGTGCTTCATAAGCCATATAGATGTCCATATCTGACCTTTTGAACTTATTTGTGGTCAAAGTGTCCTAACATTTTTTCAAACTATATAAAGTTATAGACTCCTTTTGATGATAAGTCAGCAATACAGAGGTCCCCTTTTGATCTCCTGAACATGTTTCTGGCCAAAGAGTCCTCGATATTGGGATTTCTATACTTAGATTCATAGACTCCTTCTGATGCTTCATAAGCCATATAGATGTCCATATCTGACCTTTTGAACTTATTTGTGGTCAAAGTGTCCTAAAAAAAATTCTAACTATATAAAGTTATAGACTCCTTTTGATGATAAATCAACTATACAGAGGTCCCCTTTTGAACTACTATGTTCAGTAGTTCAAAAGTTTTCTGGCCAAAGAGTCCTCGATCTTATGCTTTCTACATACTCATAGACTCCTTCTGATGCCTCATAAGCCATATAGATGTCCATATCTGACCTTTTGAACTTATTTGTGGTCAAAGTGTCCTAACATTTTTTCAAACTATAGAAAGTTATAGACTCCTTTTGATGATAAGTCAGCTATACAGAGGGCCCCTTTTGAACTACTGAACATATTTCTGGCCAAAGAGTCCTCGATCTTATGCTTTCTATACATACTCATAGACTCCTTCTGGTGCTTCATAAGCCATATAGATGTCCATATCTGACCTTTTGAATTTATTTGTGGTCAAAGTGTCCTAACATTTTTTCAAACTATAGAAAGTTATAGACTCCTTTTGATGATAAATCAGCTATACAGAGGTCCCCTTTTGAACTACTGAACATATTTCTGGCCAAAGAGTCCTTGATCTTGGGGCTTTCTATACATACTCATAGACTCCTTCTGATGCTTCATAAGCCATATAGATGTCCATATCTGTCCTTTTGAACTTATTTGTGGTCAAAGTGTCATAAAAATATTCAAACTATATAAAGTTATAGACTCCTTTTGATGATAATTCAGCTATTCAGAGGTCCCCTTTTGACCTCCTGAACATGTTTCTGGCCAAAGAGTCCTCGATATTGGGATTTCTATACATACTCATAGACTCCTTCTGGTGCTTCATAAGCCATATAGATGTCCATATCTGACCTTTTGAACTTATTTGTGGTCAAAGTGTCCTCAAAATATTTCAAACAATAGAAAGTTATAGACTCCTTTTGATGATAAATCAGCTATACAGAGGTCCCCTTTTGAACTACTGAACATATTTCTAGCCAAAGAGTCCTAAATGATTAACACTATACATTCAGACTGATATCTTCGGATGTTATATCATCCTGACAAAAGTCCATATTTGACATACTGAATTTTCTTCTGGCCAAGGAGTACTTGAAACTTGACCTTTCCATACAGACTTGTTGACTCTTTCTGATGTTACGTCAGACATACAGAATTCCATATTTGACCCAAGGAACATATTTCTTGCCAAAGAGTCCTCGATCTTGGGCTTTCTATACATACTCATAGACTCCTTCTGATGCTTCATAAGCCATATAGATGTCAATATCTGACCTTTTGAACTTATTTGTGGTCAAAGTGTCCTAACATTTTTTCAAACTATATAAAGTTATAGACTACTTTTGATGATAAATCAGCTATACAGAGGGCCCCTTTTGACCTCCAGAACATATTTCTGGCCAAAGAGTCCTCGATCTTGCGTTTTCGATACATACTCATAGACTCCTTCTGGTGCTCATAAGCCATATAGATTTCCATATCTGACATTTTGAACTTATTTGTGGTCAAAGTGTCCTAAAATTTTTCAAACTATATAAAGTTATAGACTCCTTTTAAAGATAAATCAGCTATACAGAGGGCCCCTTTTGACCTACTGAACATATTTCTGGCCAAAGAGTCCTCGATCTTGCGTTTTCGATACATACTCATAGACTCTTTCTGATGCTTCATAAGCCATATAGATGTCCATATCTGACGTTTTGAACTTATTTGTGGTCAAAGTGTCCTAACATTTTTTCAAACTATATAAAGTTATAGACTCCTTTTGATGATAAATCAGCTATACAGAGGTCCCCTTTTGACCTACTGAACATATTTCTGGCCAAAGAGTCCTAAAAGATTAACACTATACATCAGACTGATATCTTCGGATGTTATATCATCCTGACAAAAGTCCCTATTTGCCCTACCAAATTTTTTTCTGGCCATGAGTGAGTACTCGAAACTTGACCTTTCCATATTGTTGACTCTTACTGATGTTACGTCAGCCATACAGAATTCCATATTTGACCCAAGGAACATATTTCTTGCCAAAGAGTCCTCGATCTTGGGCTTTCTATACATACTCATAGACTCCTTCTGATGCTTCATAAGCCATATAGATGTCTATATCTGACCTTTTGAACTTATTTCTGTTCAAAGTGTCCTCAAAATTTTTCAAACTATATAAAGTTATAGACTCCTTCTGATAATAAATCAGCTATACCAAGGTCACCTTTTGACCTTCTGAACATATTTCTGGCCAAAGAGTTCTTGAACATTATCTTGCTATACTACAGATTGACTTGTTGTGATGTTATATTAACCAGCCAGTAGTCTATTTTTGACCTACTGAACATATTTCTGGCCAGAGTCCGTGAACATCAACTCACTATACATATAGACTGACTTCTCGTAATGTAAAATCAGGCAGACAGTAGTCCATATTTGACTGATTGAAAAAAAAAATTGACCAAAGAGTTCTCTAAAGGATTTTGTCTATCATAAATGTATAGACTCCTTCTGATGTTAAATCGGCCATACAGAAGTCCATATTTGACCCAAGGAATATATTTATGGCCATAGAGTTCTCGATCTTGACCTTTCTATACATACTCATAGACTCCTTCTAATGTTACATAAGCCATATAGATATCCATATCTGACCTTTTGAACTTATTTCTGGTCATCAAAAGTTTTTAAACTATATAAAGTTATAGACTCTTTCTGATGATAAATCAGCCATACAAAGGTCACCTTTTGACCTTTTGAACATATTTCTGGCCAAAGAGTTCTTGAATATTATCTTGCTTGAACTTTTGACTTTTGACTACAGATTGACTTGTTGTGATGTTATATTAACCAGCCAGTAGTCTATTTTTGACCTACTGAAAATATTTCTGGCCAGAGTCCATGAACATTAACTCACTATACAATATAGACTGACTTCTTGCAAGGCCAAACCAGGCAGGCAGTAGTCCATATTTGACCGATTGAAAAAAAATTTGACCAAAGAGTTCTCAAAAGGATTTTGTCTGTCATAATCTATAGACTCCTTCTGATGTCCCAAAATATTACTGGCCAAAGAGTCCTTAAAGATTAACACTATACATTCAGATTGATATCTTCGGATGTTATATAATCATGACAAAAGTCCATATTTGACATACTGAAATTTTTTCTGGTCAAAGAGTCTCAACTTGACCATTCTATATATACTCATTGACTCTTTCTGATTCTTCATTAGCTATATAGATGTCCATATCTGGCGAATTGAAAATATTTTTGGCAAAAAGGTCCTCACAAGTTAACTTACTAAATACTCATAGACTTCTTCTGATGATACATCACTTTAACAGGTATGTGACCCTCTGAATATATTTTTGGCCAAAGAATCATTGAACATTAACTCTCTATACATATTGACTCAAGAGTCAAAATTTGACCTCTTTTGGTCTGATTTATCATCAGACGGAGTCTATAATTTTACATAGTTTAAAAACTTTTGAGGAACCTTTGACCAGAAATAATAATAAGTCATAAATATGGACATAAATATGGCTTATGAAGAATCAGAAGGAGACTATGAGCATGTTTAGAAAGTTCAAGATTGGCCACAAATATGTCCCTTGGGTCAATTATGGACTCCTTTATGGCTGATGTAACATCAGATGGAGTAAACGACTATGTGTAGAAAGAAACAGCATAAGGAGTCAATGAGCATGTATAGAATGTTCAAGATCGAGGACTCTTTTACTAGAAATATGTTCAGTAGGTAAATTATGGAGTACTCTCTGGCTGATGAAGCACTAAAAGGAGTCAATGAGCATGTATAGAAAGTTCAAGTACATAGACTCGTTGGCCAGAAAAAAAAAAAGAAAAAAAAAAGTCATTATGGACAGTTGTCTGGCCGATGTACTATCTGAAGGAGTCTATAAGTGTGAATAGAAAGTTCAAGATCAAGGACTCTTCAGTCAGAAATATGTTCAACATGTTAAATCTGAACTACTTTATGGCTAAAGAAACAAAATAAGGCATCACTGAGAATGTATAGAAAGTTCAAAATCGAGGACTCTTTTACCAGAAATATTTTCAGTAGGTCCATTATTGACTACTGTCTGGCTGATGAAACACTAAAAGGAGTCAATTAGCATGTACAAAATTTTCAAGTCAGAAATATGTTCAACATGTCAAATCTGGACTTCTGTATGGCTAAAGAAACAAAATAAGGCATCACTGAGAATGTATAGAAAGTTCAAGATCGAGAACTCTTTTACTTCAATAGTCAATATCTACAATTGTCTGGCCGATGTACTATCTGAAAGAGTCTATAAGTATGAATAGAAAGTTCAAGATCGAGGACTCTTCGGTCAGAAATATGTTCATTATGTCAAATCAGAACTACTGCATGGCTGATGAAACACCAGAAAGAGTCTATGAGTATGTTTAAAAGGTTCAAGATCGAGGACTCTTTTGCCAGAAATATGTTTAGTGGGTCAAATATGGACTGCTGTCTGGCTGATGAATCAGAAGTCAATGAAGATTGAGGAAGAAGATTATGAATAGAAAGTTCAAGTTCAAAGACTCTTCAGGTAGAAATATGTTCAGTGGGTCAATTATCTATATAGAGTCACTGAGAATCTATAGAAAGTTCAAGACAGAGGACTCTTTTACTATAAATATGTTCAGAGGGTCAATTATGGACTATTGTCTGCTTGTGAAACATCAGAAGGAGTCAATGAGCCTATATAGAAAGTTCAAGTTCAAGACTCTTCGGACAGCAATATGTTCAGTAGGTCAATTATGGACTAATGTCTGGCTGATGAAACACTAAAAGGAGTCAATTAGCATGTACAGAATGTTCAAGTTCATGGACTTGTTGGCCAGAAATATGTTTAATAATTAATATGGACAATTGTCTGTCCGATGTAACTTTCTGAAAGAGTCTATAATTATGAATAGAAAGTTCAAGATCAAAATCTCTTTGGTCAGAAATATGTTCAACATGTCAAATCTGGACTACTGTATGGCTGAAGAAACATCAGAAGTAAATGATTATGTATAGAAAGTTCAAGTTCATAGACTCTTCGGGCAGAAAAATGGTCAGTAGGTCAATTGTGGACAATTATCTGGCTGATGAAACATCAGAAGGAGTATGTATAGAAAGAATAAGATCAAGGTCTCTTTGGCCAGAAATATGTTCAATTGATCAAATTTTGAAATACTATATTGCTGTTGTAAAATCAGGAGTCATTGAGTATGTATTGAAAAATGTTCATAGACTCATTGGTCAGAAATAGGTTTAATAGGTCATATTGATACAATACAATACAATAATGTTTTGCTATTGTAACATCAGAAGGAGTCAATGTATCGAGAAATCAAGATTATAAACCCATCGCTCAGAAATGAGTTTAGTAGTCAATTATGGATAATTTTTTGGCTGAAGTACTATCTGAAAGCGTCTATGAGTACTATACGTACTGACGAAAGATCAAGGACTCTTCCAGCCAGGAATATGTTCAATTGTCAAATATGGATAATAGCCTGGGTGATGAAAAATCAGAAGGAGATAGTAATTATGTATAGATAATTAAAGTTCTAGGTCTCTTTGGCCAGATATATGTTCAATGGGTCAAATTTGGACTAACAATATGGTTGATTTAACATCAAAAGTAGTCGATGAGAATGCATATAAACATACCTTTTGACGACTCTTTTGGCCAGAAATATGTTCTCTTGGTCAAATATGGACTACTGTATGGTGGATGTAAAATCAAAAATAGTCTAGGAGAAGGAACAGTAAGTTAAACTTTGATGATTCTTTTGCCAGAAATATGTTCAGTAGGTCAATAACTGACTTCTGTCTCAATGATGAAACATCAGAACAAGCCTATGATTATGTATAGAACGATCAAGATCGAGGACACTTTGGTTATAGAAATGTTCAATAGGTCAAATTTGAACTATACTGTATGGCTGATGAAACATCAAAGGATTGTAAAAGCAATTAGTCTCATGTCTCATGTCTAGAAATATGTTCAAAATATAAAATTTGAACTACTGTTCAAATACATTGGATAGCAGATAATTAATTAACAAGTCTACAAGTATGTTTAGAAAGTTCAAGATCGAGGACTCTGTGGTCAGAAATATATTCAATGGGTCAAGTATGGACATCTTTCAGGCTGATGAAACATCAGAAGCTGTCAATGAGCATGTACAGAAAGGTCAAGATCAGGGACTCTTTGACCAGAAATATATTAGTAGGTCAAATATGGACTTTTGTATGGCTAATGTATTATTAAGAGAAGTCAATAAGCAGAGAAAGTTAATGTTCAAAGACTCTTTGGCCAAAAATGTGTTCAGTAGTTCAAATAGGAACCTCTGTATGGCTGAATTAACATAATAAGAAACCCTTTGAGGACCATTTGACCAGAAATAAGTTCAGTAGGTCAAATATGGAATTCTATATGTGGCTTATGAACCATCAGAAGGAGTCTAGGAGTGAGAATGCAAAGTTCAAGTTTGAGGACTCTTTTTTATCAGAAGGAGTCTATAACTTTATATAGTTTGAAAAATTTTGAGGACACTTTGACCAGAAATAAGTTCAAAAGGATAGATATGGACATCTATATGGCTTATGAAGCATCAGAAGGAGTCTATGAGTATGTATAGAAAGCCAAAGATCGAGGACTCTTTGGCAAAAAATATGCTCCTTGGGTCAAATATGGAATTCTGTATGTCTGACGTAACATCAGAAAGAGTCAACAAGTATATATGAAAAGGTCAAGTTTCGAGTACTCACTCCTTGGTCAGAAAAAAATTCGGTAGGTCAAATATGGACTTTTGTCAGGATGATATAACATCCGAAGATATCAGTCTGAATGTATAG
This sequence comes from Rutilus rutilus, assembly GCA_021464565.1. NCBI lineage: Eukaryota > Metazoa > Chordata > Actinopteri > Cypriniformes > Leuciscidae > Rutilus > Rutilus rutilus. The sequence goes on along the minus strand of JAJAQA010000017.1, from coordinate 8,439,076 downwards.
TGTTAATCTTTTAGGACTCTTTGGCCAGAAATATGTTTAGTATAGGTCAAAAGGGGCCCTCTGTATAGCTGATTTATCATCAGAAGGAGACTATAACTTCATATAGTTTGAAAAAATTTTGAAGACACTTTGACCAGAAATAAGTTCAAAATGTCAGATATGGACATCTATATGGCTTATGAAGCATCAGAAGGAGTCTATGAGTATGTATAGAAAGCCCAAGATCAAGGACTCTTTGGCCAGAAATATGTTCAGGAGGTCAAATGGGGACTTAGCTGACTTATCATCAAAAGGAGTCTATAACTTTATATAGTTTGAAGTTTTTTTAGGACACTTTGACCACAAATAAGTTCAAAAGGTCAGATATGGAAATCTATATGGCTTATGAAGCATCAGAAGGAGTCTATGAGTATGTATAGAAAGCCCAAGATCGAGGACTCTTTGGCCAGAAATATGTTCAGGAGGTCAAAAGGGGACCTCTGTATAGCTGACTTATCATCAAAAGGAGTCTATAACTTTATATAGTTTGAAGTTTTTTTAGGACACTTTGACCACAAATAAGTTCAAAATGTCAGATATGGAAATCTATATGGCTTATGAAGCACCAGAAGGAGTCTATGAGTATGTATAGAAAGCCCAAGATCAAGGACTCTTTGGCCAGAAATATGTTCAGGAGGTCAAAATGGGACCTCTGTAAAGGTGATTTATCATCAAAAGGATTCTATAACTTACATAGTTTGAATTTTTTTTAGGACACTTTGACCACAAATAAGTTCAAAAGGTCAGATATGGACATCTATATGGCTTATGAAGCATCAGAAGGAATCTATGAGTATGTATAGGAAGCCCAAGATCGAGGACTCTTTGGCCAGAAACATGTTCAGGAGGTCAAAAAGGGACCTCTGTATAGCTGATTTATCATCAAAAGGAGTCTGTTTGTCCTGTATTTTATTTTTTATTTTTCTAAACTGTTTTAATTATTCTTATTTTTTTTTCTTATTTTAATTTCTTCTATGTAAAGCACTTTGAATTGCCATTGTGTATGAAATGTGCTATATAAATAAACTTGCCTTGCCTTGCCTTGCCTATAACTTTCTATAGTTTGAAAAATTTTGAGGACACTTTGACCACAAATAAGTTCAAAAGGTCAGATATGGAAATCTATATGGCTTATGAAGCATCAGAAGGAGTCTATGAGTATGTATAGAAAGCCCAAGATCGAGGACTCTTTGGCCAGAAATATGTTCAGGAGGTCAAAAGGGGACCTCTGTATAGCTGATTTATCATCAAAAGGAGTCTATAACTTTCTATAGTTTGAAATTTTTTTAGGACACTTTGATCACAAATAAGTTCAAAAGGACAGATATGGACATCTATATGGCTTATGTAGCATCAGAAGGAGTCTATGAGTATGTATAGAAAACGCAAGATCGAAGACTCTTTGGCCAGAAATATGTTCAGTAGGTCAGAAGGGGCCCTCTGTATAGCTGATTTATCATCAAAAGGAGTCTATAACTTTATATAGTTTGAAAAGACGTTAGGACACTTTGACCAGAAATAAGTTCAAAAGGTCAGATATGGACATCTATATGGCTTATGAAGTATCAGAATGAGTCTATGAGTATGTATAGAAAGCCCAAGATCAAGGACTCTTTGGCCAGAAATATGTTCTGGAGGTCAAAAAGGGACCTCTGTATAGCTGATTTATCATCAAAAGGAGTCTATAACTTTCTATAGTTTGAAAACTTTTGAGGACACTTTGACCACAAATAAGTTCAAAAGGTCAGATATGGACATCTATATGGCTTATGAAGCATCAGAAGGAGTCTATGAGTATGTATAGAAAGCCCAAGATCAAGGACTCTTTGGCCAGAAATATGTTCTGGAGGTCAAAAAGGGACCTCTGTATAGCTGATTTATCATCAAAAGGAGTCTATAACTTTCTATAGTTGAAAACTTTTGAGGACACTTTGACCACAAATAAGTTCAAAAGGTCAGAAATGGACATCTATATGGCTTATGAAGCATCAGAAGGAGTCTATGAGTATGTATAGAAAGCCCAAGATCAAGGACTCTTTGGCCAGAAATATGTTCAGGAGGTCAAAAGGGGACCTCTGTATAGCTGACTTATCATCAAAAGGAGTCTATAACTTTATATAGTTTGAAGTTTTTTGAGGACACTTTGACCACAAATAAGTTCAAAAGGACAGATATGGACATCTATATGGCTTATGAAGCATCAGAAGGAGTCTATGAGTATGTATAGAAAGCCCAAGATCAAGGACTCTTTGGCCAGAAATATGTTCAGGAGGTCATGTTCAGGAGGTCGAAGACTCTTTGGCCAGAAATATGTTCAGTAGGTCAGAAGGGGCCCTCTGTATAGCTGATTTATCATCAAAAGGAGTCTATAACTTTATATAGTTTGAAAAGACGTTAGGACACTTTGACCAGAAATAAGTTCAAAAGGTCAGATATGGACATCTTTATGGCTTATGAAGCATCAGAATGAGTCTATGAGTATGTATAGAAAGCCCAATATCAAGGACTCTTTGGCCAGAAATATGTTCTGCAGGTCAAAAGGGGACCTCTGTATAGCTGATTTATCTTTAAAAGGAGTCTATCACTATTATGGTTTGAAATTTTTGAGGACACTTTGACCACAAATAAGTTCAAAAGGTCAGATATGGACATCTATATGGCTTATGAAGCATCAGAAGGAGTCTATGAGTATGTATAGAAAGCCCAAGATCAAGGACTCTTTGGCCAGAAATATGTTCTGGAGGTCAAAAGGGGCCCTCTGTATAGCTGATTTATCATCACAAGTAGTCTATATCTTTATATTTTGAATTATTTTTAGGACACTTTGACCACAAATAAGTTCAAAAGGTCAGATATGGACATCTATATGGCTTATGAAGCACCAGAAGGAGTCTATGAGCATGTATAGAAAGCCCAAGATCAAGGACTCTTTGGCCAGAAATATGCTCAGGAGGTCAAAAGTTGACCTCTGTATAACTGATTTATCATCAAAAGGAGTCTATAACTTTCTATATTTTGAAAAATTTTGAGGACACTTTGACCACAAATAAGTTCAAAAGGTCAGATATGGAAATCTATATGGCTTATGAAGCACCAGAAGGAGTCTATGAATATGTATAGAAAGCCCAAGATCGAGGACTCTTTGGCCAGAAATATGTTCAGGAGGTCAAAAGGGGACCTCTGTATAGCTGACTTATCATCAAATGGAGTCTATAACTTTATATAGTTTTAATTTTTTTAGGACACTTTTACCACAAATAAGTTCAAAAGGTCAGATATGGACATCTATATGGCTTATGAAGCATCAGAAGGAATCTATGAGTATGTATAGAAAGCCCCAAGATCAAGGACTGTTTGGCCAGAAATATGTTTAAGAGGTCAAAAGTTGACCTCTGTATAGCTGATTTATCATCAGAAGGAGACTATAACTTTATATAGTTTGAAAAATTTTGAGGACACTTTGACCACAAATAAGTTCAAAATGTCAGATATGGACATCTATATGGCTTATGAAGGATCAGAAGGAGTTGGACTATATGAATAGAAAGCCCAAGATCGAGGACTCTTTGGCCAAAAATATGTTCCTTGGGTCAAATATGGACTTCTTTTTGGCTGACGTAACATCAGAAAAAGTCAACGACTATAAATGGTAAGGTCAAGTTTCGATTACTCCTTGAACAGAAAAAAATTAAGTGTCAAATTTGGACCTTTGTCAGGATGATATAACATCTTTAAGGACTCTTTGGCCAGAAATATGTTCAGCAGGTCAAAAGCGTACCTATGTATAGCTCATTCTTATAACATTATGTGCTTTGCACAAACGATCTAACGTTGAGCATCATTAAAGAAACATAGGTTATGCACTTCGTGCATTGCATTGCATTGCACACCAAGACTAACTCAATGCCATGTTCATTAGAGAGAAACATATGTGTTGTTGCTTTGCACAAACTGTCTAACGTTGTGCATTGAAGAATAACATATAGTCTGTGCACTACTTGCATTGCATTGCACAACAGAACTACTCGATCCCATGTTCATTACAAAGATAACGTGTGTTGTTGCATTGCATTGCATTGCACACACGATCTAACGTTGTGCATTGAAGAATAACATAGGCTATGCACTTCTTGCATTGCATTGCATTGCACACCAGAACTAACTCATTCCCGTGTTCATTAAAGAGATAACATATGTGTTGTTGCAATTGCATTGCACAAACGATCTAACGTTGTGCACTGAAGAATAACTTATAGGTTATGCATATTTCGCATTGCATTGCACACCAGAACTAAATCATTCCCATGTTCATTATCGAGATGACATGTGTCTTGATGCATTGCATTGCATTGCATTGCATTGCATTGCACAAACGATCTAACGTTGTGCACTGAAGAATAACATATAGGTTATGCACTTTTTGCATTGCATTGTACAACTGAACTACCTCATTCCCATGTTCATTAAAGACATAACGTTTGTTGTTGCATTACATTGCATTGCACTAACGATCTAACGTTGTGCACTGAAGAATAAAATATAGGTATGCACTTTTTGCACTGCATTGCATTGCACACCATAACTAAATCATTCCCATGTTCATGGGAGATAACGTTTGTTGGTGCATTGCATTGCATTGCATTGCACAAACGATCTAACGTTGTGCACTGAAGAATAACATATAGGTTATGCACTTTTTGCATTGCATTGCACTGCACACCAGAACTAAATCATTCCCATGTTAATTAAAGACATAACACGTGTTGTTGCATTGCATTGTATTGATTTGCATTGCTTTGCACTGCATTGCTTTGCACTACATTGCATTGCTTTGCATTGCATTGCATTGCTTTGCATTGCATTGCATTGCACTAACGATCTAACGTTGTGCACTGAAGAATAACATATAGGTCATGCACTTTTTGCATTGCATTGCATTGCACACCAGAACTAAATCATTCCCATGCTCATTAAAGACATAACGTGTGTTGTTGCATTGCATTGTATTGCATTGCATTGATTTGCATTGCTTTGCACTGCATTGCATTGCACTAAAGATCTAACGTTGTGCACTGAAGAATAACATATGATATGCACTTTTTGCATTGCATTGCACACCAGAACTAAATCATTCCCATGTTCATTAAAGACATAACGTGTGTTGTTGCATTGCATTGTATTGCATTGCATTGCATTGCTATGTATTGCATTGCAATGTATTGCATTGCATTACATTGAATTACACTGCTTTGCATTGCTTTGCACTGCATTGCATTGCACTAACGATCTAACGTTGTGCACTGAAGAATAACATATGATATGCACTTTTTGCATTGCATTGCACACCAGAACTAAATCATTCCCATGCTCATTAAAGACATAACGTGTGTTGTTGCATTGCATTGTATTGCATTGCATTTATTTGCATTGCTTTGCACTGCATTGCATTGCACTAAAGATCTAACGTTGTGCACTGAAGAATAACATATAGGTTATGCACTTTTCGCATTGCATTGCACACCAGAATTAAATCATTCCCATGTTCATTAAAGACATAACGTGTGTTGCTGCATTGCATTGTATTGCATTGCTTTGCACTGCATTGCATTGCATTGCATTGCATTGCATTGCATTGCATTGCATTGCATTGCATTGCATTGCATTACACTAACGATCTAACGTTGTGCACTGAAGAATAACATATAGGTTATGCACTTTTCGCATTGCATTGCACACCAGAACTACCTCATTCCCATTTTGATTAAAAACATAACGTGTGTTGTTGCATTGCATTTCATTGCATTGCATTGTATTGCATTTATTTGCATTGCATTGCATTGCACTAACGATCTAACGTTGTGCACTGAAGAATAACATATAGGTTATGCACATATTGCATTGCATTGCACACCAGACTACTAAATCATTCCCATGTTCATTAAAGACAACGTGTGTTGTTGCTTTGCATTGCATTGTATTGCTTTGCATTGCTTTGCATTGCATTGCTTTGCACTGCATTGCATTGCATTGCATTGCATTGCATTGCATTGCATTGCATTGCACTAACGATCTAACGTTGTGCACTGAAGAATAACATATAGGTTATGCTCTTTTCGCATTGCATTGCACACCAGAATTAAATCATTCCCATGTTCATTAAAGACATAACGTGTGTTGCTGCATTGCATTGTATTGCATTGCATTGCATTGCTATGTATTGAACTGCAATGTATTGCATTGCATTACATTGAATTACACTGCTTTGCATTGCTTTGCACTGCATTGCATTGCACTAACGATCTAACGTTGTGCACTGAAGAATAACATATGATATGCACTTTTTGCATTGCATTGCACACCAGAACTAAATCATTCCCATGCTCATTAAAGACATAACGTGTGTTGTTGCATTGCATTGTATTGCATTGCTTTGCACTGCATTGCATTGCATTGCATTGCATTGCATTGCATTACACTAACGATCTAACGTTGTGCACTGAAGAATAACATATAGGTTATGCAGTTTTCGCATTGCATTGCACACCAGAACTACCTCATTCCCATGTTGATTAAAGACATAACGAGTGTTTTTCATTGCATTGTATTGCACTATATTGATTTGCATTGCTTTGCATTGCTTTGCATTGCTCTGCATTGCTCTGCATTGCTCTGCATTGCTCTGCATTGCTCTGCATTGCTCTGCATTGCTCTGCATTGCTCTGCATTGCTCTGCATTGCTCTGCATTGCTTTGCATTGCTTTGCATTGCATTGCATTGCATTGCTTTGCACTGCATTGCATTGCACTAACGATCTAACGTTGTGCACTGAAGAATAACATATGTTATGCACTTTTTGCATTGCATTGCACACCAGAACTACCTCATTCCCATTTTGATTAAAACATAACGTGTGTTGTTGCATTGCATTTCATTGCATTGCATTGTATTGCATTTATTTGCATTGCATTGCATTGCACTAACTAATGATTTAGAGATAACGTTGTGCACTGAAGAATAACATATAGGTTATGCACATATTGCATTGCATTGCACACCAGACTACTAAATCATTCCCATGTTCATTAAAGACATAACGTGTGTTGTTGCATTGCATTGTATTGCATTGCATTGCATTGCATTGCATTGCATTGCATTGCATTGCATTGCATTGCATTGCTTTGCATTGCTTTGCTTTGCACTGCATTGCATTGCATTGCATTGCATTGCATTGCATTGCACTAACGATCTAACGTTGTGCACTGAAGAATAACATATAGGTTATGCACATATTGCATTGCATTGCACACCAGACTACTAAATCATTCCCATGTTCATTAAAGACAACGTGTGTTGTTGCATTGCATTGCATTGCATTGCTTTGCATTGCATTGCATTGCATTGCTTTGCATTGCATTGCATTGCATTGCATTGCATTGCTTTGCACTGCATTGCATTGCATTGCATTGCATTGCATTGCACTAACGATCTAACGTTGTGCACTGAAGAATAACATATATGTTATGCTCTTTTCGCATTGCATTGCACACCAGAATTAAATCATTCCCATGTTCATTAAAGACATAACGTGTGTTGCTGCATTGCATTGTATTGCATTGCTATGTATTGAACTGCAATGTATTGCATTGCATTACATTGAATTACACTGCTTTGCATTGCTTTGCACTGCATTGCATTGCACTAACGATCTAACGATGTGCACTGAAGAATAACATATGATATGCACTTTTTGCATTGCATTGCACACCAGAACTAAATCATTCCCATGCTCATTAAAGACATAACGTGTGTTGTTGCATTGCATTGTATTGCATTGCTTTGCACTGCATTGCATTGCATTGCATTGCATTACACTAACGATCTAACGTTGTGCACTGAAGAATAACATATAGGTTATGCAGTTTTCGCATTGCATTGCACACCAGAACTACCTCATTCCCATGTTGATTAAAGACATAACGAGTGTTGTTGCATTGCATTTCATTGCATTGCATTGTATTGCATTTATTTGCATTGCATTGCATTGCACTAACGATCTAACGTTGTGCACTGAAGAATAACATATAGGTTATGCACATATTGCATTGCATTGCACACCAGACTACTAAATCATTCCCATGTTCATTAAAGACAACGTGTGTTGTTGCATTGCATTGCATTGTATTGCATTGCATTGCATTGCATTGCATTGCATTGCTTTGCATTGCATTGCATTGCATTGCTTTGCACTGCACTGCATTGCATTGCATTGCACTAACGATCTAACGTTGTTTACTGAAGAATAACATATAGGTTATGCTCTTTTCGCATTGCATTGCACACCAGAATAAAATCATTCCCAAGTTCATTATAGAGATGATATGTGTGTTGTTGCATTGCATTGCATTGCATTGCATTGCATTGCATTGCTTTGCACTGCATTGCATTGCATTGCATTTCATTGCATTGCATTGCATTGCATTGCACTAACGATCTAATGTTGCGCACTGAAGAATAACATATAGGTAATGCACGTATTGCATTGCATTGCACACCAGAACTAAATCATTCCCAAGTTCATTATAGAGATGATATGTGTGTTGTTGCATTGCATTGCAATGCATTGCATTGCTTTGCATTGCTTTGCTTTGCATTGCATTGCATTGCATTGCATTGCATTGCACTAACGATCTAACTGTGTGCACGAAAGAATAACATGTTATGCACTTTTTGCATTTCATTTCACACCAGATCTAAATCATTCCCATGTTCATTAAAGAGATAACGTGTGTTGTTGCATTGCATTGCATTGCATTGCATTGCATTGCATTGCATTGCATTGATTTGCAATGCCTTGTACTGCATTGCATTGCATTGCATTGCACTAACGATCTAACTTTGTGCACTGAAGAATAACATATAGGTTATGCACTTTTTGCATTGCATTGCACACCAGAACAAAATCATTCCCAAGTTCATTATAGAGATGATATGTGTGTTGTTGCATTGCATTGCATTGCATTGCATTGCATTGCATTGCATTGCATTGCATTGCTTTGCACTGCATTGCATTGCATTGCATTGCATTGCATTGCACTAACGGTCTAACTTTCTTTCACTAACGAAAGAATAACATATAGGTTATGCACTTTTTGCATTTCATTTCACACCAGACCTAAATCATTCCCATGTTCATTAGAGAGATAACGTGTGTTGTTGCATTGCATTGCATTGCATTGATTTACAATGCCTTGTACTGCATTTCATTGCATTGCATTGCACTAACGATCTAACTTTGTGCACTGAAGAATAACATATAGGTTATGCACTTTTTGCATTGCATTGCATTGCACACTAGAACTTAACCATTCCCATGTTCATTAAAGACCCAGTTAACACAGAACGTTTCCCTAATGTTATTTTTTGGTTATTTTTTTGGGAACCAAATACTTACGTTAGGGGAACGTTCTTTTTTGGTTTTATTTTTATGTAACAATAAAATAACGTTCCCAGAACGTTGCTGGGTGGTTACCATAAAAAATAACGTTCTGGGAACCATAAACTAACATTCTGAGAATGTTCTGGGTACCAAAAACTAACGTTATGGGAACCAAAAATTGTTAGCTGGGGAGATGGTGTGTTTGTTGTTGCATTGCATTGCACTAACGATCTAACGTTGTGCACTGAAGAATAACATATAGGTTATGCACATATTGCATTGCATTGCACACCAGACTACTAAATCATTCCCATGTTCATTAAAGACAACGTGTGTTGTTGCATTGCATTGTATTGCATTGCATTGCATTGCATTGCATTGCATTGCATTGCATTGCATTGCTTTGCATTGCATTGCATTGCATTGCTTTGCACTGCATTGCATTGCATTGCATTGCACTAACGATCTAACGTTGTGCACTGAAGAATAACATATAGGTTATGCTCTTTTCGCATTGCATTGCACACCAGAATAAAATCATTCCCAAGTTCATTATAGAGATGATATGTGTGTTGTTGCATTGCATTGCATTGCATTGCATTGCATTGCATTGCTTTGCACTGCATTGCATTGCATTTCATTGCATTGCATTGCACTAACGATCTAACGTTGTGCACTGAAGAATAACATATAGGTTATGCACGTATTGCATTGCATTGCACACCAGAACTAAATCATTCCCAAGTTCATTATAGAGATGATATGTGTGTTGTTGCATTGCATTGCAATGCATTGCTTTGCATTGCATTGCATTGCATTGCATTGCATTGCTTTGCTTTGCTTTGCTTTGCATTGCATTGCATTGCATTGCATTGCATTGCATTGCATTGCATTGCATTGCACTAACGATCTAACTGTGTGCACGAAAGAATAACATATAGGTTATGCACTTTTTGCATTTCATTTCACACCAGATCTAAATCATTCCCATGTTCATTAAAGAGATAACGTGTGTTGTTGCATTGCATTGCATTGCATTGCATTGCATTGATTTGCAATGCCTTGTACTGCATTGCATTGCATTGCATTGCACTAACGATCTAACTTTGTGCACTGAAGAATAACATATAGGTTATGCACTTTTTGCATTGCATTGCACACCAGAACAAAATCATTCCCAAGTTCATTATAGAGATGATATGTGTGTTGTTGCATTGCATTGCATTGCATTGCATTGCTTTGCATTGCATTGCATTGCATTGCACTAACGATCTAACTTTGTGCACGAAAGAATAACATATAGGTTATGCACTTTTTGCATTTCATTTCACACCAGACCTAAATCATTCCCATGTTCATTAGAGAGATAACGTGTGTTGTTGCATTGCATTGCATTGCATTGATTTACAATGCCTTGTACTGCATTTCATTGCATTGCATTGCACTAACGATCTAACTTTGTGCACTGAAGAATAACATATAGGTTATGCACTTTTTGCATTGCATTGCATTGCATACCAGACTACTAAATCATTCCCATGTTCATTAAAGAGATAACGTGTGTTGTTGCAATTGCATTGCATTGCATTTTATTGCACAAACGATCTAACGTTGTGCACTGAAGAAAAACATATAGGCATTGCATTTTATGTTATTTTTTGGTTATTTTTTTGGGAACCAAATACTTACGTTAGGGGAACGTTCTTTTTTGGTTTTATTTTTATGTAACAATAAAATAACGTTCCCAGAACGTTGCTGGGTGGTTACCATAAAAAATAACGTTCTGGGAACCATAAACTAACATTCTGAGAATGTTCTGGGTACCAAAAACTAACGTTATGGGAACCAAAAATTGCATTGCATTGCACTAACGATCTAACGTTGTGCACTGAAGAATAACATATAGGTTATGCACTTTTCGCATTGCATTGCATTGCATACCAGACTACTAAATCATTCCCATGTTCATTAAAGAGATAACGTGTGTTGTTGCAATTGCATTGCATTGCATTTTATTGCACAAACGATCTAACGTTGTGCACTGAAGAAAAACATATAGGTTATGCACTTTTTGCATTGCATTGCATTGCACATCAGAACTAAATCATTCCCATGTTCATTAAAGAGATAATGTTTGTTGTTGCATTGCATTGCATTGCATTGCACAAACGATCTAACGTTGTGCTCTGAAGAATAACATATAGGTTATGCACTTTTCGCATTGCATTGCACACCAGAAATAAATCATTCCCATGTTCTTTAAAGAGATGATATGTGTGTTGTTGCATTGCATTGCACTAGCGATGTAACGTTGTGCACTGAAGAATAACATATAGGTTATGCACTTCTCGCATTGCATTGCATTGCATACCAGACTACTAAATCATTCCCATGTTCATTAAAGAGATAACGTGTGTTGTTGCAATTGCATTGCATTGCATTTTATTGCACAAACGATCTAACGTTGTGCACTGAAGAAAAACATATAGGTTATGCATTTTTTGCATTGCATTGCATTGCACATCAGAACTAAATCATTCCCATGTTCATTAAAGAGATAATGTTTGTTGTTGCATTGCATTGCATTGCATTGCACACTAGAACTTAACCATTCCCATATTCATTAAAGAGATGGTATGTGTGTTGTTGCATTGCATTGCAGTAACGATCTAACGTTGTGCACTGAAGAATAACATATAGGTTATACACTTTTTGCATTGCATTGTACACTAGAACTTAACCATTCCCATGTTCATTAAAGAGATAACATGTGTGCTATTGCATTGCATTTCACACAAGATCAAACTTTGTGCATTGAAGAATAACATATAAGCTATGAGTGCATCACAAACATACAATAACTATCTCAACTATCTACATTCCACTGCATAAAATATCTAACTGATATAGTTAGATATAATAATAATACATTATTATTCAACGCTAATTCTTAGATCGTTTGTGCAATGCAACACTCATGTTATGTTTTCATTGCACATGAGGTATAAAGTAGTTTATTCTATGCATTGTAATACAAGAGGTAAATGCAATAATTTCCCTTAAAAGAATAAATGAATAAGTTAGTTATTGTGCAATGCCAATGCACATATGTCATGTGTCAAATCAGGCCTACAGAGGTCCCTCTTGTCTTATATAACATCACAAGAAGTCAGTCTTGTATGTTTAGTAAGCCAGACAGTAGTCCATATTTGACTGATTGAACATATTTTTGGCAAAAGAGTCCTCAAAAGGTATTTTGTGTATATTATAAACTTATAGAATCCTTCTGATGTTAAATCAGCCATATAGAGGTGCATATTTGACCTATTGAACTTATTTCTGGTCAAAGGATCCTCAAAGGTTTTTAAACAAACTTATAGACTCCTTTTGATGTTACATCACCCATAAAAAAAAAAGTACATTTTTGTCCTACTAAACATATTTCTGCCAAGAGACCATGAAACTTAACTTACTATACGTACATATTGACTTCTCGTGATGTTAACTCAGGCAAGGAGTAGTCGATATTTGACCGATTGAACACATTTTTGGCCAAAGAGGCCACGAAATGTTTTTTTTTTTACTCATACATTTATAGACTCCTTCTGATGTTAAATCAGCCATATTTCAACTACTGGGAAAAAGAGTACTCGATCTTGAACTTTCTGTACATACTCTAGACATCTTCTGATGCTTCATAAGCCATTTAGAAGTCCATAAACGTTAAACCTGTTAAACTTATTTCTGGTCAATGGGTCCTTAAAAGGTTTTAAATATATATAATCTTATATAATATATAATACTTAAGCTATATAATCTTATAGACTAATTCTGATGTTAAATCAGCCATACAGAGGTCACTTTTTTTACCTACTAAACATAATTCGGGCCAAAGAGTACTCAAACTTGAACTTTCTATACATACTTGTTGACTCCTTCTGATGTTACGTCAGCCATGTCCATCAGTCCATATGTGACCCAAGGAACATATTTCTAATATATAATACTTAAGCTATATAAAGTTATAGACTCCTTCTGATAATAAATCAGCTATACAAAGGTCACCTTTTGACCTTCTGAACATATTTCAGGCCAAAGAGTTCTTGAACATTGTCTTGCTATACTACAGATTGACTTCTTGTGATGTTATATTAACCAGCCAGTGGTCTATTTTTGATCTACTGTACATATTTATGGCCAGAGTCCGTGAACATCAACTCACTATACATATAGACTGACTTCTCGTAATGTAAAATCAGGCAGACAGTAGTCCATATTTGACTGATTGAAAAAGAAATTTGACCAAAGAGTTCTCAAAAGGATTTTGTCTAAATGTATAAAGTCCTTCTGATGTTAAATCAGCCATACAGAAGTCCATATTTGACCTTCTGAACATATTTCTGGCCAGAGACCTTGAACATTTACCTTACTATTTATATTTCTCCTACCATAAAGACTTCTCGTGATGTTATGTCAGCCAGACTGTAGCCATATTTGACTGATTTAACATGTTTTTGGCCAAAGAATCCTCAAAATGTTTTTTACTCTTAGAAACTCATAGACTCCTTCTGATGTTAAATCAGCCATACAGAAGTCCATATTTGACCCAAGGAATATATTTTTGGCCATAGAGTTCTCGATCTTGACCTTTCTATACATACTCAGAGACTCCTTCTAATGTTACACAAGCCATATAGATATCCATATCTGACCTTTTGAACTTATTTCTGGTCATTAAAAGTTTTTAAACTATATAAAGTTATAGACTCTTTCTGACGATAAATCAGCTATTCAGAGGTCCCCTTTTGACCTACTGAACATATTTCTGGCCAAAGAGTCCTAAATGATTAACACTATACATTCAGATTGATATCTTCGGATGTTACATCTTCCTGACAAAAGTCCATATTTGACATACTGAATTTTCTTCTGGCCAAGGAGTACTCGAAACTTGACCTTTCCATACAGACTTGTTGACTCTTTCTGATGTTACGTCAGACATACAGAATTCCATATTTGACCCAAGGAACATATTTCTTGCCAAAGAGTCCTCGATCTTGGGCTTTCTATACATACTCATAGACTCCTTCTGATGCTTCATAAGCCATATAGATGTCCATATCTGACCTTTTGAACTTATTTCTGGTCATCAAAAGTTTTTAAACTATATAAAGTTATAGACTCCTTTTGATGATAAATCAGCTATACAGAGGGCCCCTTTTGACCTCCAGAACATATTTCTGGCCAAAGAGTCCTCGATCTTGTGCTTTCTATACATACTCATAGACTCCTTCTGATGCTTCATAAGCCATATAGATGTCCATATCTGACCTTTTGAACTTATTTGTGGTCAAAATGTCATAAAAAAATTCAAACTATATAAAGTTATAGACTCCTTTTGATGATAAATCAGCTATTCAGAGGTCCCCTTCTGACATACTGAACATATTTCTGGCCAAATAGTCCTCGATCTTGCGTTTTCGATACATACTCATAGACTCTTTCTGATGCTTCATAAGCCATATAGATGTCCATATCTGACGTTTTGAACTTATTTGTGGTCAAAGTGTCCTAACATTTTTTCAAACTATATAAAGTTATAGACTACTTTTGATGATGAATCAGCTATACAGAGGGTCCCTTTTGACCTCCAGAACATATTTCTGGCCAAAGAGTCCTCGATCTTGCGTTTTCGATACATACTCATAGACTCCTTCTGGTGCTCATAAGCCATATAGATTTCCATATCTGACATTTTGAACTTATTTGTGGTCAAAGTGTCCTAAAAAAACTTCAAACTATATAAAGTTATAGACTCCTTTTGATGATAAGTCAGCTATACAGAGGTCCCCTTTTGACCTCCTGAACATATTTCTGGCCAAAGAGTCCTCGATCTTGGGCTTTCTATACATACTCATAGACTCCTTCTGATGCTTCATAAGCCATAGAGATGTCCATATCTGACTTTTTGAACTTATTTGTGGTCAGAGTGTCCTAAAAAAATTTCAAGCTATATAAAGTTATAGACTCCTTTTGATGATAAGTCAGCTATACAGAGGTCCCCTTTTAACCTCCTGAACATATTTCTTATAGTTATAGACTCCTTTTGATGATAAATCAGCTATACAGAGGTCCTCTTTTTACCTCCTGAACATATTTCTGGCCAAAGAGTCCTCGATCTTGGGCTTTCTATACATACTCATAGACTCCTTCTGATGCTTCATAAGCCATATAGATGTCCATATCTGACTTTTTGAACTTATTTGTGGTCAGAGTGTCCTAAAAAAATTTCAAGCTATTTAAAGTTATAGACTCCTTTTGATGATAAGTCAGCTATACAGAGGTCCCCTTTTGACCTCCTGAACATATTTCTGGCCAAAGAGTCCTCGATCTTGGGCTTTCTATACATACTCATAGACTCCTTCTGGTGCTCATAAGCCATATAGATTTCCATATCTGACATTTTGAACTTATTTGTGGTCAAAGTGTCCTAAAAAAACTTCAAACTATATAAAGTTATAGACTCCTTTTGATGATAAGTCAGCTATACAGAGGTCCCCTTTTGACCTCCTGAACATATTTCTGGCCAAAGAGTCCTCGATCTTGGGCTTTCTATACATACTCATAGACTCCTTCTGATGCTTCATAAGCCATATAGATGTCCATATCTGACCTTTTGAACTTATTTGTGGTCAAAGTGTCCTAATATTTTTTCAAACTATATAAAGTTATAGACTCCTTTTGATGATAAATCAGCTATACAGAGGTCCCCTTCTGACCTACTGAACATATTTCTGGCCAAATAGTCCCCGATCTTGGGCTTTCTATACATACTCATAGACTCCTTCTGATGCTTCATAAGCCATATAGATGTCCATATCTGACATTTTGAACTTATTTGTGGTCAAAGTGTCCTAAAAAAATTCAAACTATATAAAGTTATAGACTCCTTTTGATGATAAATCAGCTATACAGAGGTCCCCCTTTGACCTACTGAACATATTTCTGGCCAAAGAGTCCTCGATCTTGGGCTTTTCTTGGGCTTTCTATACATACTCATGCTTCTGATCCTTCTGATGCTTCATAAGCCATATAGATTTCTATATCTGACATTTTGAACTTATTTGTGGTCAAAGTGTCCAAAAATTTTTCAAACTATATAAAGTTATAGACTCCTTTTAAAGATAAATCAGCTATACAGACCTACAGACCCTTTTGACCTACTGAACATATTTCTGGCCAAAGAGTCCTCGATCTTGGGCTTTCTATACATACTCATAGACTCCTTCTGATGCTTCATAAGCCATATAGATTTCCATATCTGACCTTTTGAACTTATTTGTGGTCAAAGTGTCCTCAAAATTTTTCAAACTATAGAAAGTTATAGACTCCTTTTGATGATAAATCAGCTATACAGAGGGCCCCTTTTGACCTCCTGAACATATTTCTGGCCAAATAGTCCTCGATCTTGGGCTTTCTATACATACTCATAGACTCCTTCTGATGCTTCATAAGCCATATAGATGTCCATATCTGACCTTTTGAACTTATTTGTGGTCAAAGTGTCCTAACATTTTTTCAAACTATATAAAGTTATAGACTCCTTTTGATGATAAATCAGCTATACAGAGGGCCCATTTTGACCTCCTGAACATATTTCTGGCCAAAGAGTCCTCGATCTTGGGCTTTCTATACATACTCATAGACTCCTTCTGATGCTTCATAAGCCATATAGATTTCTATATCTGACCTTTTGAACTTATTTGTGGTCAAAGTGTCCTAACATTTTTTCAAACTATATAAAGTTATAGACTCCTTTTGATGATAAATCAGCTATACAGAGGTCCCCTTTTGACCTACTGAACATATTTCTGGCCAAAGAGTCATCGATCTTGCGCTTTCGATACATACTCATAGACTCTTTCTGATGCTTCATAAGCCATATAGATGTCCATATCTGACCTTTTGAACTTATTTGTGGTCAAAGTGTCCTAACATTTTTTCTAACTATATAAAGTTATAGACTCCTTTTGATTATAAATCAGCTATACAGAGGTCCCCTTTTGACCTCCTGAACATATTTCTGGCCAAAGAGTCCTCGATCTTGGGCTTTCTATACATAATCATAGACTCCTTCTGGTGCTTCATAAGCCATATAGATTTCCATATCTGACATTTTGAACTTATTTGTGGTCAAAGTGTCCTAAAAAAAATTCAAACTATTTAAGTTATAGAATCGTTTTGATGATAAATCAGCTATACAGAGGTCCCCTTTTGACCTCCTGAACATATTTCTGGCCAAAGAGTCCTTGATCTTGGGCTTTCTATACATACTCATAGACGCCTTCTGGTGCTTCATAAGCCATATAGATGTCCATATCTGACCTTTTGAACTTATTTGTGGTCAAAGTGTCCTAAAATTTTTTTCAAACTATATAAAGTTATAGACTCCTTCTGATGATAAATCAGCTATACAGATGGCCCCTTTTGACCTATACTGAACATATTTCTGGCCAAAGAGTCCTAAAAGATTAACACTATACATTTAGACTGATATCTTCGGATGTTATATCATCCTGACAAAAGTCCATATTTGACCTACCGAATAGACCTACCCTGATAAAAAAGAGTCCTCAATCTTGAACTTTGCTTTGAACTTTTGATGTTAAATCAACCATATTGTTAGTCCAAATTTGACCCATTGAACATATATCTGGCCAAAGAGACCTAGAACTTTAATTATCTATACATAATTACTATCTCCTTCTGATTTTTCATCACCCAGGCTATTATCCATATTTGAGAATTGAACATATTTCTGGCTGGAAGAGCCCTTGATCTTTCTATACGTACTCTTAGATGCTTTCAGATAGTACTTCAGCCAAAAAAATGATCCATAATTGACTACTAAACTCATTTCTGAGCGATGGGTTTATAATCTTGATTTCTCGATACATTGACTCCTTCTGATGTTACAATAGCAAAACATTATTGTATTGTATTGTATCAATATGACCTATTAAACCTATTTCTGACCAACGAGTCTATGAACATTTTTCAATACATACTCAATGACTCCTGATTTTGACAACAGCAATATAGTATTTCAAAATTTGATCAATTGAACATATTTCTGGCCAAAGAGACCTTGATCTTATTCTTTCTATACATACTCCTTCTGATGTTTCATCAGCCAGATAATTGTCCACAATTGACCTACTGAACATTTTTCTGCCCGAAGAGTCTATGAACTTGAACTTTCTATACATAATCATTTACTTCTGATGTTTCTTCAGCCATACAGTAGTCCAGATTTGACATGTTGAACATATTTCTGACCAAAGAGATTTTGATCTTGAACTTTCTATTCATAATTATAGACTCTTTCAGAAAGTTACATCGGACAGACAATTGTCCATGTTAATTATTAAACATATTTCTGGTCAACAAGTCCATGAACTTGAACAACATGCTAATTGACTCCTTTTAGTGTTTCATCAGCCAGACATTAGTCCATAATTGACCTACATATTGCTGCCCGAAGAGTCTTGAACTTGAACTTTCTATATAGGCTCATTGACTCCTTCTGATGTTTCACAAGCAGACAGTAGTCCATAATTGACCCTCTGAACATATTTATAGTAAAAGAGTCCTTTGTCTTGAACTTTCTATAGATTCTCAGTGACTCCATATAGATAATTGACCCACTGAACATATTTCTACCTGAAGAGTCTTTGAACTTGAACTTTCTATTCATAATCTTCTTCCTCAATCTTCATTGACTTCTGATTCATCAGCCAGACAGCAGTCCATATTTGACCCACTAAACATATTTCTGGCAAAAGAGTCCTCGATCTTGAACCTTTTAAACATACTCATAGACTCTTTCTGGTGTTTCATCAGCCATGCAGTAGTTCTGATTTGACATAATGAACATATTTCTGACCGAAGAGTCCTCGATCTTGAACTTTCTATTCATACTTATGGACTCTTTCAGATAGTACATCGGCCAGACAATTGTAGATATTGACTATTGAAGTAAAAGAGTTCTCGATCTTGAACTTTCTATACATTCTCAGTGACGCCTTATTTTGTTTCTTTAGCCATAAAGTAGGTCAGATTTAACATGTTGAACATATTTCTGACTGAAGAGTCCTTGATCTTGACACTTATAGACTCCTTCAGATAGTACATCGGCCAGACAACTGTCCATAATGACTTCTTTTTTTTTCTTTTTTTTTCTGGCCAACGAGTCTATGTACTTGAACTTTCTATACATGCTCATTGACTCCTTTTAGTGCTTCATCAGCCAGAGAGTACTCCATAATTTACCTACTGAACATATTTCTAGTAAAAGAGTCCTCGATCTTGAACATTCTATACATGCTCATTGACTCCTTATGCTGTTTCTTTCTACACATAGTCGTTTACTCCATCTGATGTTACATCAGCCATAAAGAAGTCCATAATTGACCCAAGGGACATATTTGTGGCCAATCTTGAACTTTCTATACATGCTCATAGTCTCCTTCTGATTCTTCATAAGCCATATTTATGTCCATATTTATGACTTATTATTATTTCTGGTCAAAGGTTCCTCAAAAGTTTTTAAACTATGTAAAATTATAGACTCCATCTGATGATAAATCAGACCAAAAGAGGTCAAATTTTGACTCTTGAGTCAATATGTATAGAGAGTTAATGTTCAATGATTCTTTGGCCAAAAATATATTCAGAGGGTCACATACTTGTTAAAGTGATGTATCATCAGAAGAAGTCTATGAGTATTTAGTAAGTTAAAGGAGAAGTTCACTTTTAAAATGAAAATTCTGTCATCATATACTCACCCTCATGTTGTTTCAAACCTGTATGAATTTCTTTCTTCTGATGAACAGAAAAGAAGATATTTAGAAGATTATCAGTAACCAGACAGTTTTTGGGTCCCAATGACTTCCATAGTAGGAAAAAAAATACTATGGAAGTCAATGGGACCCAAAAACTGTCTGGTTACTGATAATCTTCTAAATATCTTCCTTTCTGTTCATCAGAAGAAAGAAATTCATACAGGTTTGAAACAACATGAGGGTGAGTATATGATGACAGAATTTTCATTTTAAAGTGAACTTCTCCTTAACTGTGAGGACCTTTTTGCCAAAAATATTTTCAATTCGCCAGATATGGACATCTATATAGCTAATGAAGAATCAGAAAGAGTCAATGAGTATATATAGAATGGTCAAGTCTAGACTCTTTGACCAGAAAAAATTTCAGTATGTCAAATATGGACTTTTGTCATGATGATATAACATCCGAAGATATCAATCTGAATGTATAGTGTTAATCTTTAAGGACTCTTTGGCCAGTAATATTTTCGGACATCAGAAGGAGTCTATAGATTATGACAGACAAAATCCTTTTGAGAACTCTTTGGTCTAATTTTTTTTCAATCGGTCAAATATGGACTACTGCCTACATTGCAAGAAGTCAGTCTATATTGTATAGTGAGTTAATGTTCACGGACTCTGGCCAGAAATATTTTCAGTAGGTCAAAAATAGACTACTGGCTGGTTAATATAACATCACAACAAGTCAATCTGTAGTCAAAAGTCAAAAGTTCAAGCAAGATAATGTTCAAGAACTCTTTGGCCAGAAATATGTTCAAAAGGTCAAAAGGTGACCTTTGTATAGCTGATTTATCATCAGAAAGAGTCTATAACTTTATATAGTTTAAAAACGTTTGATGACCAGAAATAAGTTCAAAAGGTCAGATATGGATATCTATATGGCTTATGTAACATTAGAAGGAGTCTATGAGTATGTATAGAAAGGTCAAGATCGAGAACTCTATGGCCATAAATATATTCCTTGGGTCAAATATGGACTTCTGTATGGCCGATTTAACATCAGAAGGAGTCTATGAGTTTCTAAGAGTAAAAAACATTTTGAGGATTCTTTGGCCAAAAACATGTTAAATCAGTCAAATATGGCTACAAGTCTGGCTGACATAACATCACGAGAAGTCTTTATGGTAGGAGAAATATAAATAGTAAGGTAAATGTTCAAGGTCTCTGGCCAGAAATATGTTCAGAAGGTCAAATATGGACTTCTGTATGGCTGATTTAACATCAGAAGGAGTCTATACATTTATGATAGACAAAATCCTTTAGAGAACTCTTTGGTCAATTTTTTTTTTCAATCAGTCAAATATGGACTACTGTCTGCCTGATTTTACATTACGAGAAGTCAGCCTATATGTATAGTGAGTTGATGTTCACGGACTCTGGCCAGAAATATGTTCAGTAGGTCAGAAATAGACTACTGGCTGGTTAATATAACATCACAACAAGTCAATCTGTAGTATAGCAAGATAATGTTCAAGAACTCTTTGGCCAGAAATATGTTCAGAAGGTCAAAAGGAGACCTTGGTATAGCTGATTTATTATCAGAAGGAGTCTATAACTTTATACAGTTTGAAAAATTTTGAGGACACTTTGACCAGAAATAAGTTCAAAAGGTCAGATATAGACATCTATATGGCTTCTGAAGCATCAGAAGGAGTATATGAGTATGTATAGAAAGCCCAAGATCGAGGACTCTTTGGCAAGAAATATGTTCCTTGGGTCAAATATGGAATTCTTTATGTCTGACGTAACATCAGAAAGAGTCAACAATATGGAAAGGTCAAGTTTCGAGTACTCACTCCTTGGCCAGAAAAAAATTCGGTAGGGCAAATAGGGACTTTTGTCAGGATGATATAACATCCGAAGATATCAGTCTGAATGTATATTGTTAATTTTTAGGACTCTTTGGCCAGAAATATGTTTAGTAGGTCAAAAGAGGACCTCTGTATAGCTGATTTATCATCAGAAGGAGACTATAACTTTACATAGTTTGAAAAATTTTGAAGACACTTTGACCAGAAATAAGTTCAGAAGGTCAGATATGGACATCTATATGGCTTATGAAGCATCAGAAGGAGTTGGACTATGAGTATGTATAGAAAGCCCAAGATCGAGGAATCTTTGGCCAACAATATGTTCTTTGGGTCAAATATGGACTTCTGTATGGCTGACGTAACATCAGAAAAAGTCAACGAGTATATATGGAAAGGTCAAGTTTCGAGTACTCCTTGGCCAAAAAAAAAATTCAGTATGTCAAATATGGACTTTTGTCAGGATGATATAACATCCGAAGATATCAGTCTGAATGTATAGTGTTAATCATTTAGGACTCTTTGTCCAGAAATATGTTCAGTAGGTCAAAAGAGGACCTCTGAATAGCTGATTTATCATCAGAAAGAGTCTATAACTTTATATAGTTTAAAAAATTTGATGACCAGGAATAAGTTCAAAAGGTCAGATATGGACATCTATATGGCTTATGAAGCATCAGAAGGAGTCTATGAGTATGTATAGAAAGCCCAAGATCGAGGACTCTTTGGCCAGAAATATGTTCTGGAGGTCAAAAGGGGACCTCTGTATAGCTGATTTATCATCAAAAGGAGTCTATAACTTTATATAGTTTGAATTTTTTTTTAGGACACTTTGACCAAATAAGTTCAAAAGGTCAGATATGGAAATCTATATGGCTTATGAAGCATCAGAAGGAGTCTATGAGTATGTATAGAAAGCCCAAGATCGAGGACTCTTTGGCCAGAAATATGTTCAGTAGGTCAAAAGGGGACCTCTGAATAGCTGATTTATCATCAGAAAGAGTCTATAACTTTATATAGTTTAAAAAATTTGATGACCAGAAATAAGTTCAAAAGGTCAGATATGGACATCTATATGGCTTATGAAGCATCAGAAGGAGTCTATGAGTATGTATAGAAAGCCCAAGATCGAGGACTCTTTGGCCAGAAATATGTTCTGGAGGTCAAAAGGGGACCTCTGTATAGCTGATTTATCATCAAAAGGAGTCTATAAGTTTATATAGTTTGAATTTTTTTTTAGGACACTTTGAAAACAAATAAGTTCAAAAGGTCAGATATGGACATCTATATGGCTTATGAAGCATCAGAAGGAGTCTATGAGTATGTATAGAAAGCCCAAGATCGTGGACTCTTTGGCCAGAAATATGTTCTGGAGGTCAAAAGGGGACCTCTGTATAGCTGATTTATCATCAAAAGGAGTCTATAACTTTCTATAGTTTGAAAAAATGTAAGGACACTTTGACCACAAATAAGTTCAAAAGGTCAGATATGGACATCTAAATGGCTTATGAAGCATCAGAAGGAGTCTATGAGAATGTATAGAAAGCCCGAGATCGAGGACTCTTTGGCCAGAAATATGTTCTGGAGGTCAAAAGGGGACCTCTGTATAGCTGATTTATCATCAAAAGGAGTCTATAACTTTATATAGTTTGAATTTTTTTTTAGGACACTTTGACCACAAATAAGTTCAAAAGGTCAGATATGGAAATCTATATGGCTTATGAAGCATCAGAAGGAGTCTAGAATTATGTATAGAATGCCCAAGATCGAGGACTCTTTGGCCAGAAATATGTTCTGGAGGTCAAACGGGGACCTCTGTATAGCTGATTTATCATCAAAAGGAGTCTATAACTTTCTATAGTTTGAAAACTTTTGAGGACACTTTGACCACAAATAAGTTCAAAATGTCAGATATGGAAATCTATATGGCTTATGAAGCCTCAGAAGGCGTCTATGAGTATGTATAGAAAGCCCAAGATCAAGGACTCTTTGGCCAGAAATATGTTCTGGAGGTCAGAAGGGGCCCTCTGTATAGCTGATTTATCATCAAAAGGAGTCTATAACTTTATATAGTTTGAAAAATTTTGAGGACACTTTGACCACAAATAAGTTCAAAATGTCAGATATGGAAATCTATATGGCTTATGAAGCACCAGAAGGAGTCTATGAGTATGTATAGAAAGCACAAGATCGAGGACTCTTTGGCCAGAAATATGTTCAAGAGGTCAAAAGGGGACCTCTGTATAGCTGATTTATCTTTAAAAGGAGTCTATAACTATTATGGTTTGAAAAATTTTAGGACACTTTGACCACAAATTAGTTCAAAAGGTCAGATATGGACATCTACATGGCTTATGAGGCATCAGAAGGAGTCTATGAGTATGTATAGAAAGCATAATATCGAGAACTCTTTGGCCAGAAATATGTTCAGGAGGTCAAAAGGGGCCCTCTGTATAGCTGATTTATCATCAAAAGGAGTCTATAACTTTCTATAGTTTGAAAACTTTTGAGGACACTTTGACCACAAATAAGTTCAAAATGTCAGATATGGACATCTACATGGCTTATGAAGCACCAGAAGGAGTCTATGAGTATGTATAGAAAGCCAAAGATCGAGGACTATTTGGCCAGAAATATGTTCAGGAGGTCAAAAGGGGCCCTCATTATTGCTGATTTATCATCAAAAGGAGTCTATAACTTTTTCCACTGCATTGCATTGCACACCAGAACTAAATCATTCCCATGTTCATAAAAGAGATAACGTTTGTTGGTGCATTGCATTGCATTGCATTGCACAAACGATCTAACGTTTTGCACTGAAGAATAACATATAGGTTATGCACTTTTTGCATTGCATTGAATTGCACTGCACTGCACTCCAGAACTAAATCATTCCCATGTTCATTAAAGACATAACACGTGTTGTTGCATTGCATTGCATTGTATTGCATTGCTTTGCACTGCATTGCATTGCATTGCATTGCACTAACGATCTAACGTTGTGCACTGAAGAATAACATATAGGTCATGCACTTTTTGCATTGCATTGCATTGCATACCAGAACTAAATCATTCCAATGTTCATTAAAGACATAACGTGTGTTGTTGCATTGCATTGTATTGCACTGCATTGCTTTGCACTGCATTGCATTGCACTAAAGATCTAACGTTGTGCACTGAAGATTAACATAGGTTATGCACTTTTCGCATTGCATTGCACACCAGAACTAAATCATTCCCATGCTCATTAAAGACATAATGTGTGATGTTGCATTGCATTGTATTGCATTGCTTTGCACTGCATTGCATTGCACTAAAGATCTAACGTTGTGCACTGAAGATTAACATATAGGTTATGCACTTTTCGCATTGCATTGCATTGCACACCAGAACTAAATCATTCCCATGTTCATTAAAGACATAACGTGTGTTGCTGCATTGCATTGCTATGTATTGCAATGCAATGTATTGCATTGCATTGAATTGCACTGCTTTGCACTGCATTGCATTGCACTAACGATCTAACGTTGTGCACTGAAGAATAACATATGTTATGCACTTTTTACATTGCATTGCACACCAGAACTACCTCATTTCAATGTTGATTAAAAACATAACGTGTCTTGTTGCATTGCATTGCATTGCATTGCACTAACGATCTAACGTTGTGCACTGAATAATAACATATAGGTTATGCACTTTTCGCATTGCATTGCACACCAGAACTACCTCATTCCCATGTTCATTAAAGACATAACGTGTGTTGTTGCATTGCATTGTATTGCTTTGCATTGCTTTGCATTGCTTTGCATTGCTTTGAATTGCTTTGCTTTGCCTTGCCTTGCATTGCATTGCACTAACGATCTAACGTTGTGCACTGAAGATTAACATATAGGTTATGCACTTTTCGCATTGCATTGCATTGCACACCAGAACTAAATCATTCCCATGCTCATTAAAGACATAACGTGTGTTGTTGCATTGCATTGTATTGCATTGCATTGCATTAATTTGCATTGATTTGCACTGCATTACATTGCACTAACGATCTAACGTTGTGCACGTATTGCATTGCATTGCACACCAGAACTAAATCATTCCCATGTTTATTAAAGACATAACGTGTGTTGCTGCATTGCATTGCATTGCTATGTATTGCAATGCAATGTATTGCATTGCATTGCATTGCATTGAATTGCACTGCTTTGCATTGCTTTGCACTGCATTGCATTGCACTAACGATCTAACGTTGTGCACTGAAGAATAACATATGTTATGCACTTTTTACATTGCATTGCACACCAGAACTACCTCATTTCCATGTTGATTAAAAACATAACGTGTCTTGTTGCATTGCATTGCATTGCATTGCACTAACGATCTAACGTTGTGCACTGAATAATAACATTTAGGTTATGCACTTTTCGCATTGCATTGCACACCAGAACTACCTCATTCCCATGTTCATTAAAGACATAACGTGTGTTGTTGCATTGCTTTGCATTGCTTTGCATTGCTTTGCATTGCTTTGCATTGCTTTGCATTGCTTTGCATTGCTTTGCATTGCTTTGCATTGCTTTGAATTGCTTTGCTTTGCCTTGCCTTGCATTGCATTGCACTAACGATCTAACGTTATGCACTGAAGAATAACATATAGGTTATGCTCTTTTCGCATTGCATTGCACACCAGAACAAAATCATTCCCAAGTTCATTATAGAGATGATATGTGTGTTGTTGCTTTGCATTGCATTGCATTGCATTGCTTTGCACTGCATTGCATTGCACTAACGATCTAACTTTGTGCACGAAAGAATAACATATAGGTTATGCACTTTTTGCATTTCATTGCATTGCACACCAGAACTACCTCATTCCCATGTTGATTAAAGACATAACGTGTGTTGTTGCATTGCATTGCATTGCATTGATTTGCAATGCCTTGCACTGCATTGCATTGCATTGCATTGCATTGCACTAACGATCTAACTTTGTGCACTGAATAATAACATATAGGTTATGCACTTTTTGCATTGCATTGCATTGCACACTAGAACTTAACCATTCCCATGTTCATTAAAGAGATGGTATGTGTGTTGTTGCATTGCATTGCACTAACGATCTAACGTTGTGCACTGAAGAATAACAAAATTATGCACTTTTCGCATTGCATTGCATTGCATACCAGACTACTAAATCATTCCCATGTTCATTAAAGAGATAACGTGTGTTGTTGCAATTGCATTGCATTGCATTTTATTGCACAAACGATCTAACGTTGTGCACTGAAGAAAAACATATAGGTTATGCACTTTTTGCATTGCATTGCATTGCACATCAGAACTAAATCATTCCCATGTTCATTAAAGAAATAATGTTTGTTGTTGCATTGCATTGCATTGCATTGCACAAACGATCTAACGTTGTGCTCTGAAGAATAACATATAGGTTATGCACTTTTCGCATTGCATTGCACACCAGAAATAAATCATTCCCATGTTCTTTAAAGAGATGATATGTGTGTTGTTGCAGTGCATTGCACTAGCGATGTAACGTTGTGCACTGAAGAATAACATATAGGTTATGCACTTTTTGCATTGCATTGCATTGCACACCAGAACTACCTCATTCCCATGTTGATTAAAGACATAACGTGTGTTGTTGCATTGCATTGCATTGATTTGCAATGCCTTGTACTGCATTGCATTGCATTGCATTGCACTAACGATCTAACTTTGTGCACTGAAGAATAACATATAGTTTATGCACTTTTTGCATTGCATTGCACACTAGAACTTAACCATTCCCATGTTCATTAAAGAGATGTGTTGTTGCATTGCATTGCACTAACGATCTAACGTTGTGCACTGAAGAATAACATATAGGTTATGCACTTTTCGCATTGCATTGCATTGCATACCAGACTACTAAATCATTCCCATGTTCATTAAAGATACAAAGTGTGTTGTTGCAATTGCATTGCATTGCATTTTATTGCACAAACGATCTAACGTTGTGCATTGAAGAAAAACATATAGGTTATGCACTTTTTGCATTGCATTGCACATCAGAACTAAGTCATTCCCATGTTCATTAAAGAGATAATGTTTGTTGTTGCATTGCATTGCATTGCACTAACGATCTAACGTTGTGCTCTGAAGAATAACATATAGGTTATGCACTTTTCGCATTTCATTGCATTGCACACCAGAACTACCTCATTCCCATGTTGATTAAAGAGATGGTACGTGTGTTGTTGCATTGCATTGCACTAACGATCTAACGTTGTGCACTGAAGAATAACATATAGGTTATACACTTTTTGCATTGCATTGCACACTAGAACTTAACCATTCCCATGTTCATTAAAGACATAACGTGTGTTGTTGCATTGCATTGTATTGCATTGCATTGCATTGCATTGCATTGCTTTGCATTGCTTTGCATTGCATTGCATTGCATTGCATTGCATTGCTTTGCTTTGCACTGCATTGCATTGCATTGCACTAACGATTTAATGTTGTGCACTGAAGAATAACATATAGGTTATGCTCTTTTCGCATTGCATTGCACACCAGAACAAAATCATTCCCAAGTTCATTATAGAGATTAAGTGTGTGTTGTTGCATTGCATTGCTTTGCACTGCATTGCATTGCATTGCACTAACGATCTAACTTTGTGCACGAAAGAATAACATATAGGTTATGCACTTTTTGCATTTCATTTCACACCAGACCTAAATCATTCCCATGTTCATTAAAGAGATAACGTGTGTTGTTGCATTGCATTGCATTGATTTGCAATGCCTTGTACTGCATTGCATTGCATTGCATTGCATTGCACTAACGATCTAACTTTGTGCACTGAAGAATAACATATAGGTTATGCACTTTTTGCATTGCATTGCATTGCACACTAGAACTTAACCATTCCCATGTTCATTAAAGAGATGGTGTGTTTGTTGTTGCATTGCATTGCACTAACGATCTAACGTTGTGCACTGAAGAATAACATATAGGTTATGCACTTTTCGCATTGCATTGCATTGCATACCAGACTACTAAATCATTCCCATGTTCATTAAAGAGATAACGTGTGTTGTTGCAATTGCATTGCATTGCATTTTATTGCACAAACGATCTAACGTTGTGCACTGAAGAAAAACATATAGGTTATGCACTTTTTGCATTGCATTGCATTGCACATCAGAACTAAATCATTCCCATGTTCATTAAAGAGATAGTTTGTTGTTGCATTGCATTGCATTGCACAAACGATCTAACGTTGTGCTCTGAAGAATAACATATAGGTTATGCACTTTTCGCATTGCATTGCACACCAGAAATAAATCATTCCCATGTTCTTTAAAGAGATGCATTGCATACCAGAAATACCTCATTCCCATGTTGATTAAAGACATAACGAGTGTTTTTCATTGCATTGTATTGCACTATATTGATTTGCATTGCTTTGCATTGCTTTGCATTGCTTTGCATTTCTTTGCATTGCATTGCATTGCTTTGCACTGCATTGCATTGCATTGCACTAACGATCTAACGTTGTGCACTGAAGAATAACATATGTTATGCACTTTTTGCATTGCATTGCACACCAGAACTACCTCATTCCCATTTTGATTAAAAACATAACGTGTGCTGTTGCATTGCATTTCATTGTATTGCATTTATTTGCATTGCATTGCATTGCACTAACGATCTAACGTTGTGCACTGAAGAATAACATATAGGTTATGCACGTATTGCATTGCATTGCACACCAGAACTAAATCATTCCCATGTTCATTAAAGACATAACGTGTGTTGTTGCATTGCATTGCATTGCATTGTATTGCATTGCATTGCTTTGCATTTGCATTGCATTGCATTGCATTGCATTGCATTGCATTGCACTAACGATCTAACGTTGTGCACTGAAGAATAACATATAGGTTATGCTCTTTTCGCATTGCATTGCACACCAGAACAAAATCATTCCCAAGTTCATTATAGAGATGATATGTGTGTTGCATTGCATTGCATTGCATTGCATTGCATTGCATTGCATTGCATTGCATTGCATTGCATTGCATTGCATTGCACTAACGATCTAACTTTGTGCACGAAAGAATAACATATAGGTTATGCACTTTTTGCATTTCATTTCACACCAGACCTAAATCATTCCCATGTTTATTAAAGAGATAACGTGTGTTGTTGCATTGCATTGCATTGATTTGCAATGCCTTGTACTGCATTGCATTGCATTGCATTGCATTGCACTAACGATATAACGTTGTGCACTGAAGAATAACATATCGGTTATGCACTTTTTGCATTGCATTGCATTGCACACCACAACTAAATCATTCCCATGTTCACTAAAGAGATAACGTGTGTTGGTGCATTGCATTGCATTGCACTAACGATCTAACGTTGTGCACTGAAGAATAACATATATGTTATGCACTTTCTGCATTGCAATGCATTGCACACTAGAACTACCTCATTCCCATGTTGATTAAAGACATAACGTGTGTTGTTGCATTGTTGCATTGCATTTGTGCATTGCATTGCACTAACGATCTAATGTTATTTTGTGCACTGAAGAATAACATATGCACTTTTCGCATTGCATTGCACTGCAAACCAGAACAAAATCATTCCCATGTTCATTATAGAGATGATATGTGTGTTGTTGCATTGCATTGCATTGCATTGCATTGCATTGCATTACATTACATTACATTGCATTGCATTGCATTGAATCGCACTGCACTAACGATCTAACGTTGTGCACTGAAGAATAACATATGGACTTTTCGCATTGCATTGCATTGCACACCAGAACTAACTCAATCCCATGTTCATTAAAGACATGACATGAGTGTTGGGTCATTGCATTGCATTGCACTAACGATCTAACGTTGTGCACTGAAGAATAACATATAGGTTATGCTCTTTTCGCATGGCATTGCACACCAGAACAAAATTATTCCCCAGTTCATTATAGAGATGATATGTGTGTTGTTGCATTGCATTGCATTGCATTGCATTGCTTTGCACTGCATTGCATTGCATTGCATTGCATTGCATTGCATTGCATTGCATTGCATTGCATTGCACTAACGATCTAACTTTGTGCACGAAAGAATAACATATAGGTTATGCACTTTTTGCATTTCATTTCACACCAGACCTAAATCATTCCCATGTTCATTAAAGAGATAACGTGTGTTGTTGCATTGCATTGCATTGATTTGCAATGCCTTGTACTGCATTGCATTGCATTGCATTGCATTGCACTAACGATCTAACGTTGTGCACTGAAGAATAACATATCGGTTATGCACTTTTTGCATTGCATTGCATTGCACACCACAACTAAATCATTCCCATGTTCACTAAAGAGATAACGTGTGTTGGTGCATTGCATTGCATTGCACTAACGATCTAACGTTGTGCACTGAAGAATAACATATATGTTATGCACTTTTTGCATTGCAATGCATTGCACACTAGAACTACCTCATTCCCATGTTGATTAAAGACATAATGTGTGTTGTTGCATTGTTGCATTGCATTTGTGCATTGCATTGCACTAACGATCTAATGTTATTTTGTGCACTGAAGAATAACATATGCACTTTTCGCATTGCATTGCACTGCAAACCAGAACAAAATCATTCCCATGTTCATTATAGAGATGATATGTGTGTTGTTGCATTGCATTGCATTGCATTGCATTGCATTGCATTTCATTACATTACATTACATTACATTACATTACATTACATTACATTGCATTGCATTGCATTGCATTGAATCGCACTGCACTAACGATCTAACGTTGTGCACTGAAGAATAACATATGGACTTTTCGCATTGCATTGCATTGCACACCAGAACTAACTCAATCCCATGTTCATTAAAGACATGACATGAGTGTTGGGTCATTGCATTGCAATGCACTAACGATCTAACGTTGTGCACTGAAGAATAACATATAGGTTATGTACTTTTCGCATTGCATTGCATTGCACACCAGAACTAAATCATTCCCATGTTCATTAAAGAGATAACGTGTGTTGGTGCATTGCATTGTATTGCATTGCATTGCATTGCATTGCATTGCTTTGCATTGCTTTGCATTGCTTTGCATTGCATTGCATTGCACTAACGATCTACGGTTGTGCACTGAAGAATAACATATGCGCTTTTCGCATTGCATTGCACACCAGAACTAACTCAATCCCATGTTAGAGAGAGAGATAACATATGTGTTGTTGCTTTGCACAAACTATCTAATTGTGAATTGTGTGAACTAATTGTGCATTGAAGAATAACATATAGTCTGTGCACTACTTGCATTGCATTGCACAACAGAACTAACTCAATCCCATGTTCATTAAAGATATAACGTGTGTTGTTGCATTGCATTGGATTACATTGCATTGCACACACGATCTAACGTTGTGTATTGAAGAATAACATAGGCTATGCACTTCTTGCATTGCATTGCACTAACGATCTAACTTTGTGCACTGAAGAATAACATATAAGTTATGCACTTTTCGCATTGCATTGCAGAACTAACTCAATCCCATGTTCATTCAAGACATATGTGTGTTGTTGCATTGCATTGCATTGCATTGCATTGCGTTAGATCGTTAGTGCAATACAATGCAATGGAATGCAACAACACACACATCATCTCTTTAATGAACATGGGATTGAGTTAGTTCTGGGGTGCAATGCAATGCAAATTTGCCTAGTAAAAACAGAGTTTGTGTTGTTGAATCATATTTTTTTCTAGTACCTCTTAAATATAGAGCTCATGACAAATAAAAGTTCCAGATGGACAAACATTAACTGCAAAACCCAGTGTGAATAACAATATCTTAAAATAAACTAGAGAGTGGATACACAGATATGGCCTATTTATGAATGAAATTCATGCATTTATTTGTCATTTAAACTTATGCAAACAGGGAAAGAGAGTAGAAAACACTTATTGTCCTGTCGCCCCCTCTAGTGGACAGCTTTAAGTATTACGGCCTTCATTGCTCAGAGAACGCAAGTCAATGGTTTTTTTGGGGAAAGTAAGTCTTTTTTATATTTTTATTTTTTTATTAATGTTTATTACAAACTCTCCTGGAGACAACAGCAAAGAAAAAGGCAAGGTATCAACAAAATGCAGTTTTGACAATGAAAAAGATCAAATAAATAAAAAATAAAATAAAATAAGGCATTGTTCTCAAATAAATACTATGTGTTACAGGACCAAAAACATTTCAGCAGCATAACAAATAGCTTCTACAGTTTGTTTAGAATTTTTTACAAGGTTCAAGGAGGATAATAACATACGAAATTCATTTTTAAAACAGTTTACATTTGGCAATTGTCTTTTCCATTTATTTTTGTGAATGTTCAAACCCATAATGATGATAAGGTTAATCAAAAGTGAATTATAAATAAGAATATCTTCGATTGTAAATTGTTCAAGTTCACTAATTTTATGGAAAAGCTAGTTGAACAAAGACTTTTTGTTTGATACAAATTACTCTATTATTCCACAAGGTGGCACAATGAGGGGTAAAGATATCTTCCAATGATGCAAACTTGTTTATGAAACTCAGATCATTTAAAAAAAATTAGAAAATTTCAGTCACATTTCAAAAGAAAGTTTAACCCACCGAACCTCTTGAAAATACTTTTTGGAATTTGAAACCATATTGAATCCGGCTTCAATAGAAACTCTTTCAACCACTTTATTTTAAATGTTCCTAACATTGCCTCAAAATCCAATGTTTTGATCCCCCCCCCCCTTTAACCAACATAGTAGGTCTTATTTCTCCATATAAATTTATATATAGTTAATTTTCCTCGCGTTTTTTGGAGCAATGTAAGAGATTGACATGGATAAATCAGTTTGGATACCCTCAGCCTTGGACATTAAGTAACGCCCAAAAATGGAAAGATCTCTACTAAGCCAGTGGTTTAAGGTTAATTGATATTTGAATAAGGAAAATTTGAATAAGGAAAATTGATATTTGATAAATTTTTTCTTTCATATTAATTTCCTCTCTTTGTTTTTCATCTTTAATCATCTTAACTCCAAGATATTTAACTTATTTTTTTCTGTATCTATACAGTCATATAACGCAAGTAGTTCACACTTTCATATTTAAACGAAGACCTGAAGCTTTGGAAAAAATTGAAATTATTTGCAATGAATTGCTTACCATAGATTTATCCCATTAAAGATTCGCGCAAAACTTTTGCGATTTTTTCTAAATATCGATAAAAAACTATTGCGAAATGACGGCGTTTCCATTAACCGATGTTATGCGTCTGAAACGTCCTTTTTTCCTCTCGCGATAAGTCATTCCAACGGACGATCATGGCAACGGACGTTGGTAAGTTTATATAACAGCCACGTACCGCACTAGACATTATTATAATTATTAATGGAAGGAAACCTAGGTGTGTTATCCAAGCATTAATGGCAAGGAAAGACTCTTATACTGTGAGCGGCACATATGAGGTGTTTCTGGGTGTTTCTCCCTCATTTCTGCTTCGAGGTCTTGATTGTGGCATTTCTTTGAGGTTTAGAATCCAGTATTTCTATCATTATTTTGTCTTTTATGAATTTAATAAAGAACTCTGTCTCGTATTCTGTCCAAACACACCGCGTCATCTACGTCAGGTGATCTGTAAATGCGCAAAAACTGTTTCCATTGCAGTTTTGGGAAATATTCATTTTTCGAATTGCTTGAAAAACCAGCGGAAAAACTTTTTTGCGATAAATGGGAGTTTTGGCGAAATTTACGTCTTTCAATTGGGCGTATTTTCAATTCGCAATTTCAATTTGCGCAATTTGAAGGGTAATGGAAACGCGCTAGTGTCGTCTGCAAACTGACTAAGGCGAAATTCGTAATCAAAAAAATGTATAGGCTACCCTGAAAATTTGGATGATTTAATATGAGATATAGGCCTACTAGTAGCTGTGAACATAAAATGAACAACTTTGGACTAATTGGACATCCTTGTCTTATTCCGCAAGTTATATTTATTCTTGGTGTTAGTCCTGCGTTTAAGGAGACATAACTGCAAATATCGGAATAGAACATATTGATTACTGAACAAAATTTTTTGTCGAATCCAAAATTTTCTAAAGTAGAAAATAAAAAAATCGAGTTCTATAGAATCGAAAGCTTTGTAAAATAAAATCAGGCTTTCCGATTCCAGAATAGACCGATAGTCCAGCATGTCCAATATTAATCTCACATTATTACATACTTCTACCTTTTATAAACGCAGACTGAGTTTCATCTACTATTTTATCAATTACTGTTTTCAATCTCCCTGCATATATTAACGCTAATAACTTATAGCCTATAATATAACTTAATAATAGGCCTCCAATTGTCTAAATTTGTTTTATCTTTTTTTTTGTTTTGGGGAGTAGGGTTATTATACCAGTTTTCATTGTTGGAGTAAGACATTCGATAAATGCATTCAATAACAATTCTTTGATATCTTCCCCCAGTTTTTTTCAGGGCATTTTCTATTTCTTGCAGATTTATTTTGCCGTCTAACCTTTTTTTTGTCATTCTCCCCAATCCTTTTAATATTGCTCTTAATCAGAGTAAAAGGGATTCACAGTCCTCTTTGTGGAAATTTGAGCTATAAGTCAGAGTAAAAGAGTTGAACTTCCTCCTGTATTTGGCTAGGCTCTTCTATGACTGTGTCATTTTCTGTTAATTTGCAGATTCTTTTTTTAGACTACCTAGACTTTTCTAAGCCATAGAAATATGTTGTGGTGTTCTCACCTTCTTCGATCCATCTAGCCCTGGATCGTACAAAGGCTCCACTTGCTTTTTCTTGCTGTTTTTCGAGGGAATTCAACTCCGTTAGTTCTTCATCCGAAGCATTAGTTTTACCAAAGAGTATGTTAATCCTTTTCAGTATTTCTTTCTGTTTAAGTTTACTTGTTTTTGACATGCTTTTTCACGTTTCAATTGCCAACCTCTTTGTTTCAAATTTAAACCATTCCCACTTCCCTTTATTTGACATATCCATTCCTTTTACTTTTAGACAGAGGGATTTTATTTGTTTGCAAAAACCATCATTTGATAAAAGTATATTATTTAGTTTCCATATTACCCGAAGAGCGGGAAAGTAAGTCAGACCAGTTAGAAAAGATATAAGCGAGTCAGACCAGTCTAAAGGTCTGAGCTGAGTTTGGTGAAGCATTAAGGCGGAGGCAATTTCTCATAATAATAATAATAATAATAATAATAATAATAATAATGTTTAAATATATGCTGGCTTTCTAAAGCCAACATAATAAAGAAAACTCAGAGAAACATCGACCAATTCAGTATGTAATAAATTTTTATTAGTTTTATAATAAAACTAATAACATTTTAAAGGTAGGCCTATGCCGTGCTCTTCAACCGACATGATTTTAATTAATCCCAAACCTGCTAATTTTGTCAGTATTAATGTAACTAGCTTCTACACATGCATACATTCATAAATATACATTTTGTGTCTATTAAAATTTCTAAATTATTTATAGCCTACATAGGCTATGTCACACACGTCTACCTGCCTTTTGATGTAAATAAAAGACGAGAGTGGTAAATGTTACGGACATATGGTCCGTACTGTACATATGGTACAGTTCAGCCTATTATTGCCTTATTTTTATTTCCACTTCCCTTTTACACAAAGAAACGGAACTATTTGCACTGTATTTATCAATGGGAAATAGGCTACATCATGCTAAAATAATCTGTCA
The DNA here is from genome assembly GCA_021464565.1 of Rutilus rutilus. NCBI lineage: Eukaryota > Metazoa > Chordata > Actinopteri > Cypriniformes > Leuciscidae > Rutilus > Rutilus rutilus. The sequence goes on along the minus strand of JAJAQA010000017.1, from coordinate 8,402,085 downwards.
TATACTGTGGTTCACATAATCGGGGTCGCTTGCAAGTCTCAGCAGCGCGAATTACGTGACCAGCAACATATTTCTGCTTCAAATATTGTAGTTAGTTAACAGTGAGTGGTGGTTTCGGACATTTTATATTTTATTACAGTGCATTTGTCAGTGCCGCACTCGTACCGACTCTTATTCTGCCTGACAGAAAGAAAAGCTCGTCGCTTACTGAAGGCGGAGCGTTTCGACCAATCAGATGAAAGGGGCGTTTCTGCGCCGCCCACGTGTGCAAATGAAATATTGTACCCATAAACCGATTTGTAAACCACAAACGAAAAATGAAAAATCGAGCCAAAATCTCATTTTTCGTTTTTTAAACTAAACTAAAAAACGAATAAACGAGCTGGGGTGCGTTTCCCGAAAGCATCGTTGGCCAACTATGGTCGCAAGTTCATCGCAATGTCCATTGAACTCTATTGGTAACGACGGAACTTGCGACCATAGTTGGCCAACGATGCTTTCGGGAAACGCACCCCTGTTGATTGTTTTCATTTTTCGTTATTCCATTCCAAACAGGAAATGAAATGACCAAAAAGTACACGGACCCGGTCCGAAAACCAGCTCGTTTATTCGTTTTTTAGTTAAGTTTAAAAAACGAAAAATTAGATTTTGGCTCGATTTTTCATTTTTCGTTTGTAGTTTAAAAATCGGATTATGGGTTCGATCTTTCATTTGCACACGTGGGCGGCGCTGAAACGCCCCTTTCATCTGATTGGCCAAAACGCTCCGCCTTCAGTAAGCTACGAGCTTTTCTTTCTGTCAGGCAGAGAGTCAGTACGAGTGCGGCACTGACAAATGCACTTTAATAAAATAATGTCTGAAATCACCACTCACTGTTAACTACGCACAATATTTGAAGCAGAAATATGTTGCTGGTTCACGTTCGTGCTGCTGCGACTTGCAAAGCGACCCCAATAATGTGAGCCAAAGTAGGCTATATGACAGATTATTTTAGCATCATGTAGTATTTCCCATTGATAAATACAGTGCAAATAGTTCCGTCTCTTTGAATAAAGGGGAAGTGGAAATAAAAATCAATAATAGGGTGAACGGTACAATGATAATATGTCCGTAACATTTAGGCTAGCACTCTTGTCTTTTATTTACATCAAAAGGCAGACAGGCGTGTTACACGTGTGACACATGTATGCAGCATGCTATAAATAATTTTGAAAATTTAATAGAAATAAAGTTTATATTTATGAATATAAACATGTGTAGCCTACTCAGTTCACATGAAAAGAAAGACAGAAAAGAGAGTAGCTAGAATCACTGAACGTACATTAATACTGACAAAATTACCAGGTTTGGGATTAATTAAAATCATGTAAATTGAAGAGCATGGCATAGCTTTAAAATGTTATTAGTTTTATTATAAAACTAATACAATTTTATTACATACTAAATTGGTCGATGTTTCTCTGAGTTTTCTTTATTATGTTGGCTTAAGAAAGCCAGCATATTTAAACATTATTATTATTATTATTATTATTAGTATGAGAAATTGACTCCGCCTAGAACTTTAATGCTTCACCAATCTCAGCTCAGACCTCCAGACTGGTCTGACTCGCTTATATCTTTTCTAACTGGTCAGACTTTACTTTCCCAAAAAATCCATTGACTTTATCTGAGCAATGAAGGCCGTATTACTTAATGCCGTCCACTAGAGGGGGCGACAGGATAATAAGTCTTTTCTACTCTCTTTCCCTGTTTGCATCAGTTTAAATGACAATTTATTTCATTCATAAATAGGCCATATCCTCTCTAGTTTATTTTAAGATACTGTTATTCACACTGGTTTTTGCATTTAATGTTTGTCCATCTGGAACTTTTATTTGTCATGAGCTCTATATTTTAAGATGTAGCCAAAAAATATGATTCAACAACACAAACTGTTTTTACTCGGCAAATATGTTTTCCTTTCAAGTATAGGCTATAGCCTACAAGTTATCCTGCTTTTTGCCATGGCTTTGCAAAACAAACAATATTTTGTCCACACAAGATGTTTAAAAACCCTGCATTTTTGTGCAGACGAGCGCATAAAGGCACATCTATCTATCTGTCTCGCTGTCTGTCTGTCTGTCTGACTGAGCTTCCTTTGAGAAAAATAGCAGACCCCCTTTTTTAAACTTATTTAAAACGGTGGTCTGCTATATTTCACAAAGGAAGCCCATTTGTGCGGTCGTTGGCGTTATACGAGAAAGTCGACATTCTGAATATGAGCCTACTGTAAAATTAGCTGTCTTAAAAATGCGGATTGATCATTGCAGAGTTATTCCAGACGCCTCCCGGTGCTATTGGCATTGGAATTGTGTAATCACAGATTATGAATAGATGTTTTACACAACAAGGATATATTCCCATTGGGTTGTTGGGTTTTCAACTTTAGACATAATTTTTTAACTTTTATAGCTACTGTACAAACTGTGTTAAACTTAGCTAATGTAACAGTTATGGGTAGGTCATCTACGCACATGTTACGGACATATCATGGTACAGTTCAGCCTATTATTGATTTTTATTTCCACTTCCCTTTTATCCAAAGAGATATTTGAACTATTTGCACTGTATTTATCATTGGGAAATACATCATGCTAAAATAATCTGTCATTTACTGTGGCTCACATTAATGGAGTCACACTTGCAAGTCGCAGCAGCACGAATTACGTGACTAGCAAAAAAATCTGCTTCAAATATTGTGCGTAGTTAACAGTGAGTGGTGGTTTCAGACATTATTTTATTAAAGTGCGTTTGTACTGACTCTTATTCTGCCTGACAGAAAGAAAAGCTCGTAGCTTACTGAAGGCGGAGCGGTTTGATATAGTATGACCAATCAGATGAAAGGGGCGTTTCAACACCGCCCACGTGTGCAAATGAAATATTGAACCCATAAACCGATTTGTAAACCACAAACGAAAAATGAAAAATCGAGCCAAAATCTCATTTTTCGTTTTTTAAACTAAACAAAAAAACGAATAAACGAGCTGGTTTTCAATCCGTGTATCATTCGTTCAGTCGTTTTTTTATTTAATATTGAAAGTAGAAAAATGAGAAAACAGTTCCTTTTTCGATTTTCATTTTTTCCAAAAAAAACGAAAAACAAGAATTCAGCTTGATTTTTCGTTTTTCGTTCTGAGGTAGAAAAATGTATAAACAGCTGGAATATTCGAATTTTACACGTGGGTGGGAATGAAACGCCCCTTTCCTTTGATTTGTCAGCCGAAGATCAAAATGTCCCGTCATCAGTTCTTCCTCAGTTCTGCACTGCAGAATAAAAGTCCTCGCGTTGTGATTCCTAACACGTTTTTTGCAACTACATTTCATCTTTTTTTCCCATCAAATAACCAGACTAACATGGCTCGACACAAGCCGTACTGGGAAAAACTCTAGACAGGGCTTTCTTCTGTGTAGATATAAATTCACCTACGCTTTGCATCAGCTGGGTATGCCTAAATGAAGGCTGTTAGCCTACATGGTCGCCCTCGCCCAGTAATTTTTTAAAAAAATAATAAATGTAGATATAAATCAATATAATTAGTTGTAAATGTAATATTTTTAACACTAATACAAAAAGAAAAGAATAATGCATTGACAATATAATATTTCTATATTAACGTAAACGCATGACATTCAGACTGAGTATCTAACAACCGGAGAACAGAGAACAACAGAAATATTAAAATACACACTCTTCTGAGTTTTATGATGTAGGCCTTGTGTTTTTGTCACAGGTCGGGGTGGGCCGAGCCAGACTGCACCCACCCCTGGAGACCGGGTACCACCTCGAGGAGCGTGCCAAGGAACAAGACGGACAAGAGGAGTAAGGAATAACAATTTCTTTATTGAGTTAAAAGCAAAATTTGAAAAGTCCTAATTAAAATCTTCCTTCTGGTCGCCAGTGGCAATTCGATGGCCCCTCCTGGGCCAAGGAGGACGGAACGCTCGTGACAGCCCTGCAGCTCGTTGGAGAGGGATCGGAGGGGGACTCACACCGTCAGGTAGGTCACTGGGTAAGTACTCACGGCGAGGATGGAGCTGGCCCCGGGTGCTGTCCCGAGGTAAGTATCCAGCGAGTGATGATCTCAAACTCGGACGGATCACAGGGTGGCGAGCGGGCCGGGCCGGGAGGAGAAGTAGGTGAGTATATTCCGACAGATGTCCTCGGGGCCACGCCAAGTGAAACGGGGGCCTTGAGCCGGGACGGGAGAGAACCTTGAACAACCAGACGACACTTCAATCGAGGTAAGTACCGCAGCTATTCTCTTTCCTTTCTCAACAGCGGCGGCCGCTTGTAACGCGGACATGGAGGGCCACCAGGTCAGAGGACACTTTAAGTGAGACGCTCCCTCTTTGCTGTGCACTGCAACGATACAACAGGGTTCGTCAGTCAACAGTATGCGAACACTTGACAAGGATACTTCTCTCTTTCTGAACAGGACGGGGGCTTCGATGGGGCATGTGGAGACCACCAGACGGGGAGGACACTTTGAGCGAGGCACTCTACTTCGACAGTGTGCTGTAACCAGGTAACAGGGTTTAGCTATTCAACAATCTACGAACATTCGGTTGAAATACCTTCTCTCTTCCTACACAGGACAGGAGCTTTCGTTAGGGGCGCGTGGAGACCACCAGGCAAGAAGGATGCTTTAAGCGAGTCGCTCCGCTTCAACTGTACACGGCAACAATGTAACAAGGTTTAGCAGTTCAACAGCAGATAACCATTCGGCTGTAATACCTTCTCTCGTTCTGAACAGGGCAGCGGCTTCGATAGGGGCGTGTGGAGACCACCAGGCAGGAAGGATGCTTTCAGCGAGTCGCTCCGCTTCAGCTGTACACTGTAACACTTCAACAGGATTCAACCATTCAACAGTAGATGAAACATTCGGCTGCAATACCTTCTCTCGTTCTAAACAGGGCAGCGGCTTCGATAGGGGCGTGTGGAGACCACCAGGCAGGAAGGATGCTTTAAGCGAGTCGCTCCGCTTCAGCTGTACACTGTAACACTTCAACAGGATTCAACCATTCAACAGTAGATGAAACATTCGGCTGCAATACCTTCTCTCGTTCTGAACAGGGCAGCGGCTTCAATAGGGGCGTGTGGAGACCACCAGGCAGGAAGGATGCTTTGAGCGAGACACTTCACTTCAGCTGTACACTGTAATAATGCCGCAGGATGCAACCATATAACAGTAGATGAACATTCAACATTAATAAAGCCAGGCTGTCTCCCGGGGTACGTTGGGCGCTTGATATATCAAACCTTCCTTGGGGACAGCGGGTGAAAGACTGTAAGGAGAGAGTGCACAGCAGACTACTATTACTTGTCCACACGATAAACTTCACTCCATGACACAAACCGTGGGAGTCGTCACTTCAGGCACTGCCTTCCACTCGCACACCGTGCATTCGGGCCAGCACTTGCCCACCGGTCTTTCTCCCACCGGATAAATGCTCGTCTCTCACAAGGGCTCAACTTCTCTCCAGAGACAGCAGAAAACGGGTACAGCAATCGTCACATCCAGCAAGGAGAGGACAAAGTTAGAGACAGATCAACAATTCACTCGGTGTACTGGTTCACTCGTGCCACACACTCTCCAAACTCTCAACACCACTTCAGTGTTAGTGCATATAAACAACGGATCTGATACTCATCACTTTGCGTCTTTTCCACCGCTGACAATATTCCTTGGGTTTCTGTTGACAAACACCTCACTCTCCTCTGTCCATTTCTCAGCTTCAGTCTTCGCTCATTTCACAGCCCAGCCTCAAATCCAAACAACCCGCCGAAAAGAAACACAGTATCTCACGGAAAGAGAACCACCCTCACGGGAGGAGAACCACACTCACGGGAGGAGAACCACACTCACGGGAGAAGAACCACACTCACGGGAGGAGAACCACCGCTGCAGTCTGCTTCCTCTCTCTTTTTAAAGCCCCATCTAAATCTGTGTTCCTCTCCCAACGCTCTCTGTTAATTACTCCACACCTGCGGTCGATCGGGCAATTGGCCTCGCTGCCATAGCAACAGATTTGCGGTGTAATGAGACGGGCATCCACAGGAGGCCTCCAAATAGCACTGTATTCACAAGGGTTTTTAATCTCTTTTCTAATTATTTTTGTCACCCCGTGACATACCCCCCTGCCAAACCGTTCTCCGGATACCCAATCTCCATACCTGGCTGGGGGTTGTCCCCGATTCTCCCGTTGGGACCGTCTTGGCGGGGAATTAGGTTCCTCGGGCCCTGGCCCCATCCCCAGTCCCCGGGGGACCACAGCCCACCCCACCACGGGAGGCATCCACGCTGGTTCAGTCGGAGGTCTCTCGACCGCTGGTTTGAGATAATTTGGACAAGGGCGCATAAGGTTTCGATGGAGCACCCGCTCTGGACCCGCTCTCCCTTCGGGACGGATGGCATACACAGGCTGATCAGGATGCGGCTGTCGTTGGATCACATACGGTTGGGGCTCCCACCGATCACTGAGCTTACCCTTTCCTTGTCGGCGGTTATCTCGGACTAGAACTCTCTCGCCAGGTAGTAGCGGTGCACTTCGGGACGTACGGTCATACAACCTCTTGTTCTTAGCTGTGGCTTGGTGAATTCGGTCCGAGACCCGATCATAGGCCAGTTGAAGACGCTGATGGTGTCTGACCACCCACCCCGTTACACTGCCTCCCTCTTCAGCTGCCGCAGTCCCCAGCAATAGGTCCACTGGTAGCCTCACATGCCTTCCGAACATCAGGTAAGTTGGTGCATAGCCGGTCGTGCTGTGAATGCTGTTATTATATGCCTGTACCATCGCCGGGAGGTTGTCAACCCAATGTCCCTGTTGGTCACCTTCCAAGGTCCCCAAGAGACCAATCAACGTCTGGTTAAACCTCTCACACCCTCCGTTCCCTTGAGGATGATAGGGCGTCGTATGGGTCTTCCTGCATCCATACAATTGACACAACTCATGTACTACCCTGGATTCAAAATTTGGTCCTTGATCCGAATGGAACACTTCAGGACACCCGAAGGGCTGGAGGACGTACCTCCACAGGGCATTAGCGGTGGTGATGGCGGTCTGGTCCAGGGTTGGGACGGCCCAGGCATATTTAGTGAACAAATCTGTGATCACTAAGATGTTTTGAATACGGTCGACCGGCCTACCCAACGTCAGATAGTCCATAGCGATGATATGCATTGGTGCTTTGGCTCGAATGGGGACCATGGGAGCTCGAGGCTCTTTCCTGGCTTTAAACAAGGTACAGCGCGGACAGCCCCGCAAATAGGCCCTCGTAGTCCCCTCCATCCCAGGCCAGTAGAAGTGGCGTCGCAGGAGTGCCATCGTCCTCTCCTGCCCTTGATGACCAAGCCTGGTGTGGTAAGCTTCCAGCAAAGCGTGACACCTCCCCTCGGGAACCACTACCTGACAAACCGGGTCACCCAAGTGTGTGTCCTGGAGAGACCGACAAATCACCCCCTCCTTCAGATGGAGCCTCTCCTTCTGGCCCAGCAGGCCCCTCACAATTTGGGTTTGAGCCCGGCGTTCCGCACCCTCCGGCCACTTGTCCTGCTCCAACCAGACCCGGACCACTGACAGGTTCTCATCCTCGCCCTGCCACATCCTCCAGCGCTGTGGATCCCATCCCCAACTTACAGGTGGCTCCTCCGGTAGTTGCCCCGGTGCCTCCACAATGCCCACCATCATCCCCTCATCGCGATCTGCCTCCAGCATGGATCTCGGATCCTCCGACCCTCCTTCAGGCCACCTAGACAGCACGTCAGCGTTGGTATGTTCCCTTCCTGGCCGGTACTGAAGCTGGTACTCAAAGTTGGCCAATTGCGCCACCCACCTCTGTTCTACCGCCCCCAGCTTGGCGGTTTGCAGGTGTACCAGCGGGTTGTTATCGGTCACCACGGTTACCTTTGCTCCCCATAGGTAATCCTTGAACTTCTCACTGAGCGCCCACTTCATGGCCAGTAACTCGAGCTTAAAAGAACTATAGTTGGCATCGTTTCTCTCCGCGGGGTGTAGACTCCGACTAGCATAAGCGATCACTCTCTCCTCCTCCTGTTGTTTCTGGGCTAAGACAGCCCCCAAGCCCAGATGACTAGCGTCCGTGTAAAGAATGAAGGGCTGTGTGAAATCGGCTTATGCCAGAATGGGTGCTTGTAACAACTCTTGTTTAAGCCTCTGAAAGGCAGTCTCGCAGGCCGGACTGCACTGAATCGCTGGGGACCCTCGGCCCCTGGCATGTCCTGTTCCACCCAGCAACTGGTTCATGGGTTTGGCAATCTTAGAGAAATCTTTAATGAATCTCCTATAGTACCCCACGAAGCCAAGGAAGGATCGAACCTGGCGCACGGTCTTTGGGGCCGCCCACCCCTGTACGGCCGACACTTTCTCTGGGTCCACAGCGATTCCTGCAGCGCTCACAATATGGCCCAAAAACTTTACCTCCTTCCGGAAGAGCTGGCATTTATCCGGTTGGAGTTTCAGCCCATACTTTTCCAGGGAGCGGAACACCTTCTCAAGATGCTGAAGGTGAGACTCAAAATCGGGGGAATAGATAATCACGTCATCCAGGTACACCAGGGTGGTATCCATCAGCTGGCTCCCTAAACAGCGCTGCATTAGTCGTTGGAACGTGGCAGGAGCGTTGCACAGGCCGAACGGCATCCGGTCCCACTCATATAACCCAAAGGGGGTCGTAAAGGCCGTCTTCTCCCGGTCCCGCTCGTCCACCTGTACCTGCCAGTAACCACTCGCCAAGTCCAGTGTGGAATACCAGGCCGCCCGTGTGAGACTCGTAAGGGAATCCTCGACTCGAGGCAATGGGAAAGCATCCCGCTTCGTCACTAGGTTCAACTTCCGATAATCCACACAGAATCTCCATGCACCTGTCTTCTTCCTCACCAGAACGATCGGGGCCGCCCAAGGGCTGCTGCTCTCGCGGATAATCCCTCTATCCAACATCCCTCGCAACAGAGCACGAACCTCAGAATACAATGTCGGGGGCACCGGTCGGTAGCGCTCTCTACTGGGTGTGGCCTCTCCAGTGGGAATTTGATGCTTAACGATGTTAGTACACCCATAGTCCTCATCATGGGTGGAGAACAACTGTGGCCATTTAGATAGGAAAGCCTTAAGCCGCCTCGTCTGATCCTCCTCCAGCCCTTCTCCCCGTAGGGACTCACCTCCAAGGTGGGCCGGCAGTCCTTCTCCAGCCTCTCTGTGGTGTATCCCTGTCTGCACCAAAGCAACCTCCACTACAGTTGGGCCTACTTGATTGAACTTGACTTCTCCTGGCTCTTGTACTTGCCGGGGTTTCACCGAGATAACTCGGGCTAAACACTGATGACGATACAGCTGGATCGGGAAAGAATTCATGTTCCGGACTCTCACCCGGATTCGGCCTCCTTGGACGGATGCCAGTCCTCTGGCCACCTCCACCTTAGGACCATCGTTGTGTGGTTCCACCAACACCCACTCCTCCGGGTGGTAAAGTCTAGGGGGCACCCTGACCCAGACCATCGCCTCGCTCCGTGCCGGAATGGACAAAGCATAGCGGCAAGCCACTCTCCCAGTGCTCTCCCGGTCTCTCTCTCTCCTGGCTGTTGCTCGGCCAGGCAAACTCGTCGACAGTCCGCTCGAATACGCTCCCATTCTCTGCTCTCAGGTGTCACAGTTGCTCGGGCAGGCCCACTCTGGAACAGCTCTTCCCAGCATTCGGAGATGACATTCATGCCCAATAGGGCGCGATGAGACCCCAGACACACGTCACGAACCACCACCACTCCCTTCTGGGGTACAACCATACCGTGGATTTCTAGGTCTGCCACCACATATCCCACATACGGGATATCGAGCCCATTGGCCCCCCGCAGAGTTAACCAGGGGGCCTCAGTCGTCGGCCGGCCCTGGGTGCCGAATAGTTCCTGAACTAGGCTCTCCGCAAACAGAGTGACTTGCGATCCCGTGTCCAACAAACATTGTACCTTCTTGTTATTAACTCGAACCGTGATAACCGGACAGCAGCCCACCAGGCGTTCCTTAGACAGTCCAGGAGAAGGAGGGTCTGAAAAGGGGGTCCCGACCACTTGACCCACAGTGGCCGGAGACTCTAAAAACCCCCTTGTGAAGCGCGTCTGGAAGGGCACTGACGGATGTAATGTCCAGCTTCTCCACAACCGTTACAGATGGGACGCCCCTGTTTGTCCCACTGGAATCGGGGACCCATAGTTCGGGCAAAACGACGCTCCGGAGGGCGATTCCCGTCAGAGTAGGCCCGCTCCCGCGGTGCAGGAAGTGAATGGAGGCGTTCTCGGTGTAGTTCTTCGATGACAGACTTGGACAGATCAGACATTTGTTCACGGATATCCCTTTTCAATTCTTCCCGGAGGGCATGCTTCCAATCTGAAGTTGCAGGTCATTTTATTAAAATTTATTAATTTATATCTCAAAGATGTGCGCTTGTACGCAGCCCACCGGGTCATGTTGAGAGGGAAACAAACGCATTTTATTATTAGCCTATTCAGAAATAGTGTAAAAGATCGGTAATAAAATGCAACATTAACATTATAAACACTATTAATAACATATAGGCTATGTCTATGCGTTGCAACCCTGTATCACATGAAATACGTTCTGAGGAAACTATTTTGCAAATCGCAATTACGTTACATGCCAACATATAAGCAGTGCTATTACGTTGGTCCTTAACCTAATATAGCCAATCTATTGCAGTGCTATTACGTTTGTCCTGAACATAATACATCCAAAGCAGGTTTCTTTTCACACGTAGCAGCTAATGCTGTTCATTTTGTTTTAATTATTTACTCCCTTTTTTCTCATTGGGCTACAAAATATTATCTATGCCAGGGCGAGTCAAATGACGGCACCCAGATAATTTTTATCTGGCCCTCCAACTGGTTTTTGATGTTTAAAACCCCTCGCGATCTGATATCAAAGTCCCCGCAAAGGTTTAGCGCGTTCAGCGGTGAGTTTAACAACGCACGTGATCATTCAGCGGTGAGTTTAACAACGCACGTGATCTCACGGCAGTTCGTGATATGGTCACGTAATTTAATCTATTGATTCGTGCCACGGACACGTTTATTTCGTTATTTTCGTAATACCAGCACGTTTTTTAAACTAATGTATTTTCAATGGGAAGCGTCTTTCGTGATAATAACAGCACGATTCTTTCTGCCTGGCTGTCGGCTGTTTAATCAACATTTATTCACGAGATCTTATGTATTTTTATGTATTTTTTTAATGTTATTATTTCGGTCTTATTGCCAGGGAAGCTGGTTTGCTTTGCTGTTTATTGATATTTCTAAAATTATATTTTATCAGTAGGAAATCGCGCTGAAGAAGTCTCGTTCCGAACACATCGCGATATTTGGCATCAGTTCACGTGTGTCAGATGTTGGTAAGTAAATACCTAAATACGCTATCCTAATAATGTGTGATATCATGTCTTTTCTGTTTGTCGATATTAATCTGCCATTATATCTGCCATCTCCACGGAGACTTTGCGTTTCATTGCTTTCTAATTCAAAACAGGGTGATTACTGCCTGTCACGTGACGTGCTATAGGCCTAGATATTCATATCAGATTAAAAATAGTACAATTAGTTCCAAAGTTGTATTTGTAGTACTAGTAGAAGCACAGTAAAAACAACACTTACCATGCTTTTACCACAGTAACATTAGTTTTACTGTGATAAGTGTGGTAAAAGGACAGTAATCACAAAACTTACCATGCTTTTACCACACTATTTGTAGTTTTAATGTGGTACTTATTGTAAATGCACAGTAACCACAACACTTGCCATGCTTTTACCACAGTAACCATAGTTTTACTGTGATAGGTGTGGTAAAAGGACAGGAACCACAAAACTTACCATGCTTTAAATCTCAGTAACCTTAGTTTTACTGTGATTGGTTTAGTAAGGACAGTAATCACAAAACTTACCATGCTTTTACCTCAGTATTGATAGTTTTAAAGTGATATTTGTTGTAAATGCATATTAACCACAACACTTGCCATGCTTGTAAGGCTTTATAATGTAACATCCAATATTTGTAAGGTAAATCAGTACTTTTCCCTTTAAATAATCCTATATATTATACATTAATGATATTTTCTTTTCTCTTTTTTCAGCTGAAAAGACCAAAAGGGCCCTTCGGACTCAGTCATTCCATTATTGTTTGAGGAGAAGTAAATGGAGAAGACGGACAGCTGCAAAGGCAAATATTCGCAATGGTATGTATGTGTTGGTTTTAACCCTAAATCAAACATTTTATCAAGCATTTGTTGTTTCTTAAAACTTTTCTCACAAAACCCATAGCCCAATCAGTACAAACATAGTCTGAAAGTCTTAATAATTCACAAGATTTAACAAGTTGTCAAATTCGTATGATACTCGTACATATTTGTATACTCGTACACAATCCTGCAGCTTTTACTCCTAGTGCTGTCATTGGCTACTGCCTCAATTCCTGTACATATTTATCGCGATATTTGTAAATCAGTTGCGCCACTTCTTGGAAAGTTGTCGGATGTCACACACACTGTCAGAAAGTTTATATTAATTGCAAATTGGACCCTGTCTGTTAATGTTCCAGTTATACATGATGTCTCTCCACACCTCATAACCTACCTCTGTTTGCAAGAGTGGAAAAGCTTATCTGACTTGTCACATGACATCAGATACTCGATTATTTATATATAACTGTCCCGTTTGCATGTAAATCATTTTCATGATTATTGCTTGCTATTAAAGACATACTTTTATTCATAGAAATGCCCACATATCAGTGAACTTATTACATAAAAATGCTTTTAACATTTAATTATGCAACACTCTTTACAGAAAACATATCCTACAGTTATAAACTCACAACGGCATCATCAAGTCCTGTGCTGGGCAACAACTGTCCTCCAACGTATTCGATCCGTGGCCAGGTTCTTCACATCTTCCCATGGGACACTGACATTCTTCAGGTCTTCGTGAAACATCTGTCTCCATGTCTTCCTTGGTCTTCCCTGTCTCCTGCATCCTCCTGGTGGTGTCCACTTCATCACTGTGTTTGGGTGTTGTTGTTTGGGCATGCGTAGGATGTGTCCAGCGAGGTGCACCCTTTGCTCTGTCACAGTTTCTGAAAGTCTTCATGTGAAGTCCCATTCCTCCTCAGGATCTCTTTGATATATGCAGAACCAATATTGAAAATAGTGATTTATCTTTTTCCATATTGTTAAAGCATTTTGTTTTCTCTTTTCAGCTTCATAAACTGTACTTGATTTCTGCCTAATGCCTTTATCAAAAAAGTGTCAGTGTTCATCAGGTGTTTTGCTAAAGGACATATTCATTGCATAGTTACAATAAAAGTGACCAATAATCACAAGGATATAGAATGAAAGTTGAGAATGTAAAATGTTGTGCTTATGTTTTTGCCTATTTGTTATTTAAAGCGAAGAAACAAATGTATGTTCACATAACAAACTTGAATCTCATCTCTTGGTTTGTAAATATATTCAACTTCATCATAGCAATTTTTTTAACGTTAATGTACAGTATGTGTCACTATAATAGATTCATTGCTCCTGTATCTGGATATTTTTAATTAGCTGATTTTTATACTGTTGTGCAGTAGTTTTGGCACTACATTTGTCTTTAAACAGTTTGACATTAAATATTGGATAAGCTTTCAAAATGGTGTCCATTCATTGTGCTTTTGTTACATTTATTTGAATATAGTTGATATACCTTTAATATACTATACATACACTGTAAATGTTAGAAGCACTTTAGTACATGTAATTATCTTTAATTAAGATACTGCAAAACTACCCCTGCTGTAGGACATTGCTTAGAAAAAAGTTTCTCTTTCAAATTTATTTATGCATCAGTCTAATCAAAAAAGCTAATTTGTGTCATTGATCATGTGACCTCGTTTTTGGATGTTAACCACACAAAGGAGTCTTTTGTTTTTAAATATGAGTTTTATAATTTAATTAGAAGGAATGCATGTTTAACAGCCTAAATATAAAATATTTAAGGTATCTATCCCTGCAGCCGGAACCACAAGAGATCTGTCATCGTTTACCATAAACCAGGGCATGTAAGTGTGACACATCTGTTCAGCTGGGTTGTTATTGGCTGTGACTTTATCGCAGAACTCGCTGTGATTGGACAATCGTTTAACCCATATAAAACGGCGCTTCATGTTACAAAGTATGTTTTGGTGTTATTATTACGTTAGTTATACCTTAAGCTAACTATCAAGTGTCTCTATGTTGTGAGAAATTACTCCTTTACCGAGATCCTAACCCTAACCCTAAGCATGTCTGCACATTTCAATGAACTACAGCACAATGCTTCCTGCTCCACTGATAGAATGACAGAGATATGTGGGTAATGTAGTTTAAAACGTTTAGTAATAAAACAATAAATGTTAAATAAATAATATATTTAATGGACAACTGGATATCTAAATTTGTTCATTGTGCAAACCTTTATGACATATATGAGGGACAGGCTGAAATTTGATATTTTACTGTGAGCACTTTAAAAATAACCTTTATGCCAGCTTTCCATATATGTCTGAAAACTGTGGCCAACATTATTTATTAAACATAGTATAAGCAGTTGTCCAGCCAATTTTCTCTTTGATACACTAACCAGACTTTGAGTTACAGCCATTTGAAATGTGCATTTGTTTGCTCTTCTGGGGGCCATTGCTGGGCCCTGGGGGTGGAAGGACAGTATAATCTACACAGATCTACACATACTATTACTATTACACAAGGATAATGCACCATTCAGTAAAACAACAAAAAAACAGTGCCAACATTTCCTTTTCACCCCCTCTGATTGCTGCTTATATTCCTGACATCAGTGATATATAGAGTATACTATATAGAGTATACTAGAATGATCAACATGGATCATCTTCAATTAAGCTTTAAGTATTTATAGCAAGATAGCCACTGCAGTCTCTTGTTATTCACATAGCTTCCTTTTATTTCACTGGAAACTGGCATACATGCAAGTATGTGCAACTTTTGTTGCATTGTTGTCCCAAATATCATTAACCAGATCAACATTTTTATGTCCCAAGTAAAAGAATCATGGTAATTAATTATATTTAGTTATTTATAAGTTATTAATTATATGTAGTTATTTTTAAAGAAATAAGAAATTAAAATTTCTCAAAAGAAAATTTCTATTTACTGTACCAAACACCACTTTCAATACACAATAGTCATCATACTTTATTAAACAACACTTTATTGGAGAACAAAGCATAAAGTTGATAAAGTAGCATAAAGACAAATGAGATTCAAGATAAATAAAAATGTGTCTTCAAAAACACGTTAACATCATATGAATCCATTCACAGCTGCTGAAGCCACAAAACGAGTGCCAGATAATCATATTCAGTCACATATGATACAGAAAACAGATTTGATATTGTGTTGGAAAATAATGATTCATTATCACAGCTAAACTGGTTTCTTGCTCTTCCCTGTACGTCTCGATCGTGTTAGTGTTCTTCTTCCTCGTCTAAACAGTTTGTTCAGTTGAAGAACAGAAGAACAGAAGATGTGATCACTGATGTGGAGTAGCTTTTTCTCAACCAGAGGAAGAAGTCTCAACATCCCATTGTCAGGCGTTCTCCAGTCCTGGTCTGAAAGTAAAACAAAAGACAGAAACCATTCAAATAAAGTTATGTTATGTTCTGCGTTATTTAAAGCAGTGATGGTTTACTCTGGCCCTCAGCGTCCACTGTCCTGCACATTTAGCTCCGACCTCAAACCCTCCTGCCTATTGTCTAGAAGTAAACCTGAAGACTTGGGTTAAAATTTTCAGATGTGCTCGATTAGGGTTGGAGGTTAACTCTTAACTATCCTCAAAAAGTAGAATGCAAAGGGCCAGAGTTGCCTGTTCCTTACATAAATTTACAAAGCAGCAGTCAGTACGTTATATAATACACACATTGAAGTATTATATATATATATACACACACACATATATACATACACATATATATATATATATATATATACACACACACACATATATAAATATATATACATATATATACACATATATATTTATATATATATATATATATACACACATATATATATATATATATATATATATATAAAATATTGCAGCACAAAATAAGCTAAGTACTGAACAAAAACAGTTTTACCCATATCAACAGCAACATATTTTAAAAGATTTTTAAGAAAGGCATTGTCTCTTTTGAGCCTTTGCCAGTGATGCTTGATTTCTTTCCAGACAACATAATCTTCTGTCAATTGTTTCAAGAGCTTCACTTGGTCAAAAACCAAGTGATAACCTGTACAATGTAAAATTGTCAACATCAAATTATGTACTACATATTACAGCATTGTTTCAATACAAGACATACCAATGGACTTGCACACTTTTCTGTCTTCTTTGGGCATCAGATGTTCCTTCCTCACCCGAAACAAAGGACTTATTCGATTAGCTTGCGTTGATATAAGGACTGGTCTTCCTTCTCTGCTGTAAAACAAGATAGTCTCGACTTACTCTATGTGCAATTACTATTGTTCTTGAAACACAAATTAAGACAGTTATAAATAAGTTAATTTACCATATGATTCAGGAGAGAACATTTGATGAGTAAATACTGATTGCAATATTCTAGAAACTTCACCTGGGAAGGGCTGATCACGGCAAGATTCGCTAGCTCTTGTAATGGTTGGCTCTTAAAAGAGCTGTTGAGTATTGGTAGAGCTTTAAAAAAAAGGACTAAGTAATCCTGCAAAACAGAAAGGAAGGTCATTTTAATACATTACTTGCAAATAGTCAGTTTATAACTGTAGGATATGTTTTCTGTAAAGAGTGTTGCATAATTAAATGTTAAAAGCATTTTTATGTAATAAGTTCACTGATATGTGGGCATTTTTATGAATAAAAGTATGTCTTTAATAGCAAGCAATAATCATGAAAATGATTTACATGCAAACGGGACAGTTATATATAAATAATCGAGTATCTGATGTCATGTGACAAGTCAGATAAGCTTTTCCACTCTTGCAAACAGAGGTAGGTTATGAGGTGTGGAGAGACATCATGTATAACTGGAACATTAACAGACAGGGTCCAATTTGCAATTAATATAAACTTTCTGACAGTGTGTGTGACATCCGACAACTTTCCAAGAAGTGGCGCAACTGATTTACAAATATCGCGATAAATATGTACAGGAATTGAGGCAGTAGCCAATGACAGCACTAGGAGTAAAAGCTGCAGGATTTTGTACGAGTATACAAATATGTACGAGTATCATACGAATTTGACAACTTGTTAAATCTTGTGAATTATTAAGACTTTCAGACTATGTTTGTACTGATTGGGCTATGGGTTTTGTGAGAAAAGTTTTAAGAAACAACAAATGCTTGATAAAATGTTTGATTTAGGGTTAAAACCAACACATACATACCATTGGCGAATATTTGCCTTTGCAGCTGTCCGTCTTCTCCATTTACTTCTCCTCAAACAATAATGGAATGACTGAGTCCGAAGGGCCCTTTTGGTCTTTTCAGCTGAAAAAAGAGAAAAGAAAATATCATTAATGTATAATATATAGGATTATTTAAAGGGAAAAGTACTGATTTACCTTACAAATATTGGATGTTACATTATAAAGCCTTACAAGCATGGCAAGTGTTGTGGTTAATATGCATTTACAACAAATATCACTTTAAAACTATCAATACTGAGGTAAAAGCATGATAAGTTTTGTGATTACTGTCCTTACTAAACCAATCACAGTAAAACTAAGGTTACTGAGGTTTAAAGCATGGTAAGTTTTGTGGTTACTGTCCTTTTACCACACCTATCACAATAAAACTATGGTTACTGTGGTAAAAGCATGATAGCCTAAGTGTTGTGGTTACTGTGCATTTACAATAAGTACCACATTAAAACTACAAATAGTGTGGTAAAAGCATGGTGAGTTTTGTGATTACTGTCTTTTTACTACACTTATCACAGTAAAACTAATGTTACTGTGGTAAAAGCATGGTAAGTGTTGTTTTTACTGTGCTTCTACTACAAAAACAACTTTGGAACTAATTGTACTATTTTTAATCTGATATGAATATCTATTAGATGAATATCTAGGCCTATAGCACGTCACGTGACAGGCAGTGTTAATCACCCTGTTTTGAATTAGAAAGCAATGAAACACAAAGTCTCCGTGGAGATGGCAGATATAATGGCAGATTAATATCGACAAACAGAAAAGACATGATATCACACATTATTAGGATAGCGTATTTAGGTATTTACTTACCAACATCTGACACACGTGAACTGATGCCAAATATCGCGATGTGTTCGGAACGAGACTTCTTCAGCGCGATTTCCTACTGATAAAATATAATTTTAAAAATATCAATAAACAGCAAAGCAATCCAGCTTCCCTGGCAATAAGACCGAAATAATAACATTAAAAAAATACATAAAAATACATAAGATCTCGTGAATAAATGTTGATTAAACAGCTTCTCTGCTGCAGCCGACAGCTAGGCAGAAAGAATCGTGCTGTTATCACGAAAGACGCTTCCCAGTGAAAATACATTAGTTTAAAAAACGTGCTGGTATTACGAAAATAACGAAATAAACGTGTCCGTGGCACGAATCAATAGATTAAATTACGTGACCGTATCACGAACTGCCGTGAGATCACGTGCGTTGTTAAACTCACCGCTGAATGATCACGTTCGTTGTTAAACTCACCGCTGAATGATCACGTGCGTTGTTAAACTCACCGCTGAATGATCACGTGCGTTGTTAAACTCACCGCTGAACGCGCTAAACCTTTGCGGGGACTTTGATATCAGATTGCGAGGGGTTTTAAACATCAAAAACCAGTTGGAGGGCCAGATAAAAATGATCTGGCATAGATAATATTTTGTAGCCCAATGAGAAAAAAGGGAGTAAATAATTAAAACAAAATGAACAGCCTGCTATACGTGTGAAAAGAAACCTGCTTTGGATGTATTATGTTCAGGACAAACGTAATAGCACTGCAATAGATTGGCTATATTAGGTTAAGGACCAACGTAATAGCACTGCTTATATTAGGTTAAGGACCAACGTAATAGCACTGCTTATATGTTGGCATGTAACGTAATTGCGATTTGCAAAATAGTTTCCTCAGAACGTATTTCATGTGATACAGGGTTGATGCGTATTTGACTTTCCCTTACTGTCTGTAGCCTATGTCAAATCCTTAAATGAATGGTAGGCCTATTCAGAAAACAACAAGAATGAAAAATAAGTAGCCACGTATAATAAAAATATAGCCTAATAGCTTATAAAAATAGCCTATTGTGTCCTTTATTATAAACAACATTTAGCCAATTTTAAACGCCAAGCCTAAATGAATTTATTTGAATCGAAACTGAAACTGTACCTACGTTGGTTTCGCGCATCTCTCATTCGGTCCAAAGTTTCCATATTTGCAATGTAACATTTGGATGCTAACTAGTAATGTAAAGAAGGCTTTATACTTAAGTCGAGTCCCAATACACGTATAGGCTAAATCAGCATCTTCACAGCAAGGGAAATGAGTTTGGAATAACAGCAAGTAGCCTACTGTGCGGCACAGCCTTTATAATGTACAACAGACCAATTAAATTAAGCAGAATAACTTTTTATATGTTTGGTTGACTGTGTTTTATTTTAATAATGAACAGGCTGCGATGTTAGCCATGCCAAAAGTGAACTGATAATAGCCTAGAGATGCTGTGTGAGCGAGCGATGCGCCGGCGACATCACTTGGATTTGTTGCTCAGCAGGGGAAATAATAATATTCTGTCGTTTAATACTCTGTCATTCGAAACAGTAACATTTATATTTTTATTTGTGTACATTCAAAATGACTACAAAATGTCATGCCTTTGGAAAATAAAGAAAACAATATGATGCGCTGCTTTAGCATGAAATGACCAAAAAGTACACGGACCATTAACCCACGGACCCGTGTACTTTTTGATCATTTAATTTCCTGTTTGGAATGGAATAACGAGAAATGAACAATCCGTGTATCATTCGTTCAGTCGTTTTTTTATTTAATATTGAAAGTAGAAAAATGAGAAAACAGTTCCTTTTTCGATTTTAATTTTTTCCAAAAAAACGAAAAACAAGAATTCAGCTTGATTTTTCGTTTTTCGTTCTGAGGTAGAAAAATGTATAAACAGCTGGAATATTCGAATTTTACACGTGGGCGGGAATGAAACGCCCCTTTCCTTTGATTTGTCAGCCGAAGATCAAACTGTCCCGTCATCAGTTCTTCCTCAGTTCTGCACTGCAGAATAAGAGTCCTCGCGTTGTGATTCTTAACGCGTTTTTTGCAACTACATTTCATCTTTTTTTTCATCAAATAACCAGACTAACATGGCTCGACACAACCCGTACTGGGAAAAACACTAGACAGGGCTTTCTTCTGTGTAGATATAAATTCACTATACGCTTTGCATCAGCTGGGTATGCAGCCTAAATGACGGGTGTTAGCCTACATGGTCGCCCTCGCCCAGTAATTTTTTTTAAATAATAAATGAAGATATAAATCAATATAATTAGTTGTAAATTTAATATTTTTAACACTAATACAAAAAGAAAAGAATAATGCATTGACAATATAATATTGTCTAGCCTATATTAACGTAAACGCATGACATTCAGACTATCTAACAACCAGAGAACATGGAACAACAGAGATATTAAAATACATTAAAATCTGAGTTTTATGATGTAGGCCTTGTGCTTTATTAAAATGTATTAATTTATATCTCAAAGATGTGCGCTTGTATCGCAGCGCACCGTGTCATGTTGAGAGGGAAACAAATGCATTTTATTATTAGCCTATTCAGAAATAGTGTAGAAGATCGGTAAATAAAATGCAACATTAACATTATAAACACTATTAATAACACATATGCGTATTTTACTTCCCCTTGCCTATGTCAAATCCTTAAATGAATGGTATAGGCCTATTCAGAAAACAACAAGAATGAAAAATAAGTAGCCACGTATAATAAAAATATAGACTAATAGCTTATAAAAATAGCCTATTTTGTCCTTTATTATAAACAACATTTAGCCAATTTTAAACGCCAAGCCTAAACGAATTTATTTGAATCGAAACTGAAACTGTACCGACGTTGGTTTCGCGCATCTCTCATTCGGTCCAAAGTTTCCATATTTGCAATGTAACATTTGGATGCTAACTAGTAATATAAAGAAGGCTTTATACTTAACCCTCTGGGCTTCTTCGCCCGAAAACGGGCGAAAACTTGAACGTTTCGAATTGTTTAATTTTTTTGCTTCATCGGATGGGGGTGAAACTTGGTGACTTTTGTTTTATTACCTGTATGAACACACAAAAAAATCAAGGAGATGATTCTGATATGTTAAAGGGTCGTAAAAAAAAAAGTCACACTTAGCTTCCTCCCGCCCGAAAACGGGCGACATAGGAAATGAATGGGAAATACGAAAAAATAGGAAAACTCAGAGAAACTTTTGGTGGTACAAGCTACAGATCAGCCACTGTGCTGAAAAAAAGTGTACAGCAATGAAGGGGTGACACTCTAAAACATCAAGAGTGCAAATAAGACACCCCCCCCCCCCCCCCCCCCCCCCCCCCCCCCACACACCCACACACACAAACACACACACACACACACACACACACACACACACACAGAAATGAACTGGTAAGACTGAAACAGCAAATTTTGCCCCAAACTATATAAAAATTATATAATCATAATAACTCCAAAACTATAGCAAGGAGAGTCAAAAGGTAGCCTGGCTAACGTCAGACCAAGTCTCAGTCTCACGCCTAGCAGCGTGAATAGAATCGCGCTGCGAGCAAGGCAGTATGGGGAAACCCAGGCTAGTCAAAAGGTAGGTATCGTTTGAAAGAACTCTTTTTAAATTTTTTGAAAATATAAATTACATTACATTTGGACATTGTCCTGCCAAGAAACAGCGGATAAAATGCAATATATATATATATATATATATATATATATATAATTTTTATTATGATTTTGCATATCTTTCTTATTTGTCATGGAATAACTCAGGAAGGAAATAAGGTAGGAGGAAAATTCTTTTTTAGTGACGTCCCCCTACATGTTAGCTGCATCTGGATAAAAAAATAATAATTTTTGGATAAAGGAATCAAAAGTTACAGCATTTGGAAAAGAGACAGCCTTTTTGTACAGTCTTTGACACCACCTCATGGGCAAATTTTTCTCCATGAAGAATATCTTGTCATAAAACAATAGATTATGTTAATTTTGGGCTCATTTTAATTGTAATAATATGCTGTAAAAAATGAAGTGCCATTTTCAATGATCTGTGAATGTTTCATGAGCTGTATGATGTTTTTGACACATTGCAGTACATTATTTGATAGATTATGAAAAAAAAAGAAATTCTATTTATCAGCAAATAACTCAGCAATACTTAAGAGTTTTTCAAAGTGGATACATTCACTGTAAAGTTCAGACTCTAAGCTTTCAAATGACATCAACTTTGTGTTAATCAAGGCAAGATTTTTGAAAAATATGGTAAAGAATATTTTCGCAGCTAGGTGGCGCCTGCTGGCGGTACACTCGGTTTTAGAGGGATTACTCAGCACTCATTAGGAGTTAATAAATGTAATTAGATGCATTAAAAAGCTGAGATCCTAAGCTTTAAAATGATATATAATTTGTGTTGTTCCATTCAGTGGTTGCTTAGTAATAAAAAAAATTCTTTCCGAATGGGAATAAATCAAATAAAAAAATAAAAAAGCTATAGGCCGCCTATAGGCGGTTATAGGACATGACACAAATTAATACATTTTGAAGCCACTAGATGGCGCTCTTCTCACTTGAAATTTTTTTTTTTTAGTCCTGCACTCTATTTTGATGTGAAATGTTGCATTTATTGAAAAATAAAATAAAATAAAAATATATATATTAATTCTAATGGAAAAAAATAGCTCATAAAAATGATATAATTAATGCAAAGTATCATAAAAAATTCTAAAAATTCTAAATAATAATCAGAAAACATTATAGAACAAAAATATATTTGATTGGTTATCCTGGGAAAAAGTAAAGTAAAATTTTAAGGCTTCGCCCGTTTTCGGGCGGGAGGAAGCTAAGTGTGACTGTTTTACGAAGAAGCCCAGAGGGTTAAGACGAGTCCCAATACACGTATAGACTAAATCAGCATCTTCACAGCAAGGGAAATGAGTTTGGAATAACAGCAAGCCTTTGGAAAATAAAGAAAACAACATGATGCGCTGCTTTAGCGCGTCTCAGTCCTCCTTGAACATCTTTCTGGCGCACACCAAAAATAAACCAAAATAGAGTGAATAGCCTTCTGACGCACCTACTTTTCAAAGTCAACATTTAGATTATTTGAAGTAAAATGCATTATATAGTCACTTAAGAATAAAACACAGCGTGGTTCATGATCAATTTTTTTTTTTTTTTTTTTAAACGTGACTTTACAGTTCGGAAATAGGAAAATAGCAAACCCCTGGCACTTGAGAACTCCTGGTCTACACATAAGAAAGCCCTGTCTAGTGTTTTTCCCAGTACGGGTTGTGTCGAGCCAATAGTCTGGTTATTTGATGGAAAAAAAAGATGAAATGTAGTTGCAATAAACGCGTTAAGAATCACAACGCGAGGACTCTTATTCTGCAGTGCAGAACTGAGGAAGAACTGATGACGGGACAGTTTGATCTTCGGCTGACAAATCAAAGGAAAGGGGCGTTTCATTCCCGCCCACGTGTAAAATTCGAATATTCCAGCTATACATTTTTCTACCTCAGAACGAAAAACGAAAAATCAAGCTGAATTCTTGTTTTTCGTTGTTTTGGAAAAAATGAAAATCGAAAAAGGAACTGTTTTCTAATTTTTCTACTTTCAATATAAAATAAAAAAACGACTGAACGAATGATACACGGATTGAAAACCAGCTCGTTTATTCGTGTTTTAGTTTAGTTTAAAAAACGAAGAATGAGATTTTGGCTCGATTTTTCATTTTTCGTTTGTGGTTGACAAATCGGTTTATGGGTTCGATATTTCATTTGCACACGTGGGTGGCGCTGAAACGCCCCTTTAATCTGATTGGTCAAACCGCTCCGCCTTCAGTAAGCTACCAGCTTTTCTTTCTGTCAGGCAGAATAAGAGTCAGTACGAGTGCGGCACTTTAATGCACTATAAAATAATGTCTGAAACCACCACTCACTGTTAACTACGCACAATATTTAAAGCAGAAATATGTTGCTGGTCACGTAATTTAGCATGATGTATTTCCCATTGATAAATACAGTGCAAATAGTTCCGTCTCTTTGGATAAAAGGGAAGTGGAAATAAAAATAATAGGCTGAACTGTACCATGATAATATGTCCGTAACATGTACCACTCTCGTCTTTTTATTTACATCAAAAGGCAGGTAGGCGTGTGTGACATATGTAGGCTATAAATAATTTTGAAAATTTAATAGAAATAAAGTTTATATTTAAGAATGTAAGCATGTGTAGCCTCACATGAAAAGAAAGAGACAGAAAAGAGAGAAGCTAGAATCAGTGAACGTACATTAATACTGACAAAATTACCAGGTTTGGGATTAATTAAAATCATGTCGGTTGAAGAGCACGGCATACCTTTAAAATGTTATTAGTTTTATTATAAAACTAATACAATTTTATTACATACTGAATTGGTCGATGTTTCTCTGAGTTTTCTTTATTACGTTGGCTTAAGAAAGCCATCATATTTGAACATTATTATTATTATTATTATTTATTATTATTATGAGAAATTGACTCCCCTAGAACTTTAATGCTTCACCAAACTCAGCTCAGACCTTAAGACTGGTCTGACTCGCTTATTTTTTTTCTAACTGGTCAGACTTACTTTCCCAAAAAATCCATTGACTTTAACTGAGCATGAGCAATGAAGGCCGTAATACTTAATGCTGTCCACTAGAGGGGGCGACAGGATAATAAGTCTTTTCTACTCTCTTTCCCTGTTTGCATCAGCTTAAATGACAAATAAATGCATGAATTTCATTCATAAATAGGCCATATCTGTGTATCCACTCTCTAGTTTATTTTAAGATATTGTTATTCACACTGGTTTTTGCATTTAATGTTTGTCCAACTGGAACTTTTATTTGTCATTATTTGTCATTTATTTGTTTATTAAAGTGCACTCAATAACGTCCACAATGGTTGTTCCCTCAAATAGTGCCATATTTAAAGTTTTTTGTCTTTTAGTATGAATATGTTAGCCTTACTGTTATCTATAAGCTAGTGTGCACCAAAACAATGACAAAATTCGCATTTAGAAGACCAAACCCAACGTTGAAAATGAAAATCAGTTTCAAGTACAGTAAAATCAAGCAAAGATTACAGATACTCAAAAAGTGTACAGTACTCAAGTAAATGTACTTTGTTACTGTCCACCTCTGGATGTTTTACACAACAAGCAAATATTCCCATTGGGTTTTCATGTTTAATGGGAACTTTAGACATAATGATTTTTATACTGTACAAACTGTGTTATCCCCTAACTCTAATGTAACAGTTATGGGTAGGTCATCTACGGACATCTAATGTTACGGACATATTATCATGGTACAGTTCAGCCTATTATTGACTTTTATCCAAAGAGATATTTGAACTATTTGCACTGTATTTATCAATGGGAAATACTATTCATGCTAAACTAATCTGTCTGTCATACTGTGGCTCACATCAAGCGAAAGCTTGCAAGAAGCAGCAGCACGAATTACGTAACCAGCAATATTTCTGCTTCAAATATTGTGCCTAGTTAACAGTGGGTGGTTTCAGACATTATTTTATTAAAGTGCATTTGTCAGTGCCGCACTCGTACTGACTCTTATTCTGCCTGACAGAAAGAAAAGCTCGTAGCTTACTGAAGGCGGAGCGTTTTGACCAATCAGATGAAAGGGGCGTTTCAGCGCCTCCCACTTGTGCAAATGAAAGATCGAACCCATAAACCGATTTGTAAACCACAAACGAAAAATGAAAAATCGAGCCAAAATCTCATTTTTCGTTTTTTAAACTAAACTAAAAAACGAATAAACAAGCTGGTTTTCATTTCTCGTTATTCCATTCCAAACAAGAAATGAAATGATCAAAAAGTACACGGACCCAGCTCATTTATTCGTTTTTTAGTTTAGTTAAAAGAACGAAAAATGAGATTTTGGCTAGATTTTTAATTTTTCGTTTGTGGTTTACAAGTCGGTTTATGGGTTTGATATTTAATTTGCACACGTGGGCGGCGCTGAAACGCCCCTTTCATCTGATTGGTCAAACCAATCTATCTACACTGTTAACCCTTGCTGTAAAAAAAGGCCAAATTCTGACAATATCATACAATTTTCCATTAAAACAGTAATATACCGTAAAACAAAAATAGCCTACAGGAATAAACTGTACATTACAGTAACAACTTCTGTAGATGTATGACAGAAATAAAGTCATACTGGTTAATAATAAGTGTAATAATGTGTAATGACTGGAAGTAAGTTGTGTATTACGGTGAGGCATTGCTGCCACATACATATTTTTTTTTCCCTCAATTATCTCGTAATAACGAGATCTTATGTCGTTAAAACGACATATTTTCTCGTAATAACGAGATCTTATGTCGTTTTAACGACTTCTTTTCTCGTAATAACGAGATCTTATGTCGTTAAAACGACATTTTTTCTCGTAATAACGAGATCTTATGTCGTTTTAACGACTTCTTTTCTCGTAATAACGATATCTTATGTCGTTAAAACGACATCTTTTTCTCGTAATAACGAGATGTTATGTAGTTAAAACGACATCTTTTTTGCCCTTATAAGGACATGTGTAGTCATGTAGGCTACAAAATATGCCTTTATCCACATACAATTGACAGCCTATCGCGCCTTAAGCAAATAGTAGCAGCCCCCAATCATGCAAAATTAATCAATGAGGCCCTTTTTAAAAATATATATATATATTATATAGGCCTACGAGGTTTTGTTAATATAATATATAATATATAAGATTTATTTTTGTTAATAGGCTATATCTTCATTACCTTGCATATAATTAACCAAAAAGTAGTCAAAACACATCTAACAGAACATAGCCTAAGTTGTTTATTTTTTACAACATTGTGTTTTTTACAACACGTTGTTTTACAACGAAATGTCAATCTTCGTCTTTATAACAGAAGATACAATACAATACAAAAATCTTCAAGATACAGCCTACAATCTTCACATGTATAACGGATTGTCACCTTATAAGCAGTCCGTTGTGTGGTGGAATAAGCAATGCTATATAGAAATATATGGTTAGTATCTTAATTTAAACTTTATTTTATTATTTTATTAGTTCATTAATTATGCTAACTCAACTAATTTAATGCGAAGAGATGGATACTAATTACTAATGAAATAATGTAAAATATTAAATGTAGGCTATTGATTAGAGTTGCCATTAAGGATTGACTAAAGGATTTTTCTAGACTATAGTAGTCATTCATTTAAGCAATTAGGACTAATCGTACGTTTATATTCAATCCCGGGTGCATGTAGTCTATAGCCTATATTCCGCGCTCAAGCGTATGCATAAAACTTGCCGCAAAGCACCGGCAAAAGTAGGCTAATGATATAATAAATGTGTCTGAAAAAAATAACGAAGCATTTGAATTGTTTATTAATTAACTAGTCTTTTCTAAATCAGTGTAGGCTACCTGCATACATATCTCCATACAGCTCCGCTGTAATGTAGCCTAGATGCGCCTTTCATACGGACAGGATTACATAGCCTAATCAGATGGTACCGTATTTGCTTTCGATTGGATTTTTTTTCGTTGGTGGACATTTTTTTTAATAAACTTTATAGTTATATTTCTCATGTCTGTGAGGCTTGTCTATAGGCCTACACTGTTTTTCAGTTCATTTTTGAGACGCGCTCCAATTCACAGAGATCATGAAAGCCCGGTCGTTTTATTTTATTTTACAAAAGCGCAACGTTTTCTTGTTGTTGTGAGTTTACACAAATAAAAGTAGTTGCGACTGATGTATTATTCTTTTCTGTATGACCAGAAATGATGGAGTATTTTAAGTTGTTTCCACTGTTGATAGGAAAATGCGAGTGATGGCACCGGCGCCTCCATCCACATATAGTACGCGCTCCACACTCCGCGCAAACACTTGGATATGCGCTTAATAATAGCGAACATTTATCTAGGTTAACGTTAGAGTGAGAGGCCATGCCAGACGGATAAGTCCTCTTCATGTTTAACAAATCAAATTCAGTTGCATTTTCTTGTGCCAGTTTGAAAAGGCCGGCTGAAACACTTAGCCTATACAGATAAACGCCCAACGCTGGTGTTTTTCTTTAAACAAATTCATTTACGCTTTAAAATAAATATTGTTTATGGGCTAATTAATGCCACAATAATTTGTTTATTTTATTGGCTACTTGCATTTTTCATTTTTGTTTTGCATTGAAATACCATTTAAAGGATTTGCTGCGCACCGCAATGCCATCCTCCCATGCTTAGAAAGACACGTTAAGAGCCACCTTTATTTTCTTTATAATAAAGGGTTTCTATGGAAGAAAAAAACACTTAACGTGAAATTAAATGCATTGCGTTCATATTCTGGGCTCATCTGCTTTTCTGTGTGTAGGCCTACAGCATTTGATCTTTATCACTGAAGCTTTTTCTTTATTATAAGGGTTTATTATTCCATTCCAAAGGACTGTTTATAAGGTGACAATCCGTTATACATCTTGAAGATTTTTGTATTGTATTGTATCTTCTGTTATAAAGACGAAGATTGACATTTCGTTAATTAAACGAAATAAGAACACAATGTTGTAAAAAAACAACAACATAGGCTATGTTCTGTTAGATGTGTTTTGACTACTTTTTGTTTAATTATATCTCTAGGTAATGAAGATATAGCCTATTAACAAAAAAAATCTTATTATATAATATATCATATTAAAAAAAACTTATAGGCCTATATAAAATATATTTTCAAAAAAGGGCCTCATTGATTAATTTTGCATGATTGGGGGCTGCTATATTTGCTTAAGCTTTTTGAACGTGTGATAAAGGCGCGATAGGCTGTCAATTTTATGTGGATAAAGGCATATTTTGTACATGACTACACATGTCCTTATTAGGGCAGAACAAGATGTTGTTTTAACGACATAAGATCTCGTTATTACGAGAAAAATATGTAATTTTAACGACATAAGATCTCGTTATTACGAGAAAAAGATGTCGTTAAAACGACATAAGATCTCGTTATTATGAGAAAAGATGTCGTTTTAACGACATAAGATCTCGTTATTACGACATAATTGAGGGGAAAAAATTATATGTATGTGGCAGCAATGCGTCACCGTAGTATTTCTTCTGTTTCTCTACTTTCTGTTTGTGTGTTCCTCTTTCCTACAGTGATTCTGCTTGTTAACAGCAGGTGTTCATCACTAATGCTCAACAGTCACTTACATATTCCCTTAATTATCTCACTGCAACACTGTCTCAATGTTACTTTTACTCTTTGTAGTGTGGGTTTTCCTGTGGGGTTGAAAGGGTTGACAGTGTAAGATGAAATGACACACCCACTGAATGTATTTTAACAGTAATAAAATGTAAGTTATAAAACAGGTATATACTGGCAACACTGTTGCCAGTGGTTTACTGTAAGTTAAATTTTTTGGGGTCACCATTGTGCTGAAGAATAGAGCCTGTGCTTCAGTCCATGCTGCATGCTTTTTATGTACAATAGATTTTTAGTGGCCTCAAATGAAATAAGTTCACAGTAATACTTTGCTCACATTATTAATGTATTATACATTTTAGTTAATACATTTAAATGACAGTTGGTCAATTTAAGGCAGTCGGTTTCTGCAAGTGAAATTAGTTAACTTGAGTTTTGATTTAGTGCATTTTTACAGTAACATACTGTAGATTACAGTAAAGAACTGTACAATTAACGGTAAATTACTGGCAACAGTGTTGCCAGTATTTTACTGTAAAAAAAACCTGGTCAGGTCTAATGCTGTTCATGTTGGTAAGCCTGCGTTCCGACATCTTGGCTCAATAAGATAATTGGCTCAACAATTATTGAGTATGCGGTTTCGAACGCAGCCACAGTGTTCATATTTTTTAACCAATATGTAATATCTAAAACAATATCCGTGATGTCTAAAAAGTCAGTTTTTCATAAAAAGTACAATATTTGCAGCCGTCGGCTGCGTTCGAAACTGCATACTCACTGAGTTGGTACTTCATTTCAATAAGTACTTACTTAATGAGCACTAAAAGTGTAGATACGATATAGCCGATCCGGACGTCATCCGCCTTGTTGAACGTTAACATGTGAACTATGATGTTATCACAAGCGTAGCAACTTTAAAGATATGAGCGACAGGTTTAATTCATTTTTCTGTAAATATTATGATATTGATGGAACTTGCTCATTTTGTGGTCTTGTTGAAAAAACAAGTGCCTATTTATTTTGTGATTTTAGTATAACCAAGGGTTGATTTAAGTTCTTATATTTTTAACCCTATACTAATGTGACCCACAGTTTTAAAATAAATATTATTATTGTTAGGGGGCAACAGTTTAGGACCCAAAGACCAGATGTTTGAAAGAAGACCCGGAGTCAGAATTATAATAAATTGAAGAAAAGTTTTACTGAAGATAGTTTGCAGTTTCATCAGCAGAAGTCAGCTTCAATCAAGACTCACACAGGAGTTTGTAGGCTAGGCCGCCCCGCTTACAGTTACAAAGATCACAGCAGTTATACCCTTCACCAAGGTCTAAGCTGCATCCTTGCTTCAGGTTGCAGTTTCTGATTGGCTAAGAAATAGATAAACATAGTAATTTTCCACACATATACAGATAGACTGAAGCATATCTGCACTGATTATGCAGCTGACACTCGGACCCTGAAGTTAGGCACGTTGTGACCTTCCAGTTCTCAGATTTGGGTTGCTGGGCACCAGCATGTCCCGAACAACAACTCAGTCAATCTCTAATAATGCCAGTGGTTCCTTAACCTGTAACCAAGAAGACTTACACACACAGCTTTTCCAAGGTTGGATTTGGCCAGGCTCTTACTATAAACAGGAGAGACCTCTCAAAACATCAAGATAATGCGTTCTTTCTCTCAAAGAGAGCAACACTTTAGTCTAACTGGAAAGTAAGGCTTTAACAAAGAAATGGTGCTTCAATGACCCTGTTTTAACACACTGAAGACCTTTCTCAAACACAAAACAAGTCCCTATTTCATTTCTGGAAGCCGGGCAAGCACTGTTACTGCATTCAGATATCAAATACAGACATTAACCCAACACAAGAAAAAGGGAAGCTGTGGCCCCATCAAAGGGACTCCTTTGAGGAGTCACAGGAACAGGATATGGATATGGTGAGTAGACAGCAGGGCCAGTTGCAATGTGGGAATAAATACAGATTTGAAATAATAAATAACAAAATGCATAACTACCACTTGTCTCTGTGTGGTTAATGGGAAAAATACATCAAAGGAAAACTACAGTAGACATAACACATTGTGATGACCGCTGATATGTGCACCTATCTGCAATCAACTCAGACAGCATATCTTAAACTTATTATAATTGAACGTTAAAGAATAATAAACCTAATAGACTGCACCATAGTCAACTCAAAACCATAAATAACAAATGAAAAGAAACATAAGTCCATAAACAGTTTGTAAAGACTTCACATACTGCCATAATTGCAGTAGTGATGGCGTCATCGTAGCACCCGTCATCACAATATATTTTAGTTAAGCAAGAAAACTGTAATTTGATTTGTCTTATGAAATTACTATGCATGAATACACACAAGACAAATACAACCGTACATCTCAATTTTCAGTCAAGCAATCAATTAATGCATACATAATAGTTATATATTGTTTGAAATAGTTATATTGTATTTACTGACAACAATAAGAAACATTTATAAATGAGTAAAAGAATTAATAAAAGTAACCATCACAATAAATAAATGCAAATACAAGTCAACAACACATGAAACAAAGCTTTTTTCAAATGTATTGTTCTAACTATCATGTATTACATCCTACTGCCATCTCAACACAGCTGTTCTCATTCTGTGGCTTTATTCTGATGAATCAGCTGATCACCGTGATCACCTTCACTGTCTCTGCTGTCCATCATGTCCCTTATTGTTTCAGTCAGACTGGAATCTGATCGTGGATGGGAAATTACTCTACAGTAGTTCAACACATGCGATTTTAACATAAGGAGCCGTGTTTACTTACTTTTGTACACACCGTGCTGCTGATCTCCCGATGTTCGACGTGGCCTCCTGGGAAGGCAGGGATAGAAAAGTATCCATCAATGAGTGCTACAGAATCTAGGCAAAAGCAGTTGGTCATCCGGGAACTTCTCGCCTACTCTTTTATGAATACTGATGTTTTGGACATACTACTCTTTTCACATACTGTTTTCTCCTACTATATAGTAGGCAAGTAGGCATATTTGTACGCACTATCAGTATAAGCATTATATGCAGTTGATAATGTGACGCACTGAACGTTCTAATCACACCAGTGTGAGCATATGCTTCAAAGGGTTAATTATCAAATGTAATAATATAATTTTTTACATTTACACCTCTGGCTGTGACTAACTAGTGAGTGAAGGGGTGGATTCTGGAATCCACTGCTGCTTCAATGTATATGTAATGAGTGATTATAATCAAGGTATTAATCAATATTTTTCCATCTAAATATCAAATGACCTCTCTAGGCTTATGAGATTTTACTTTGTTATTGAAGTGTGATTATCGAAAATGTTCTTATCATGTATTCTCTAATGTCTGTATTTGATATCTGAATGCAGTAACAGTGCTTGCTTATTTAGCCCGGCTTCCAGAAATGTAATATGAACTTGTTTTGTTTGAGAAAGTTCTCCAACATGTGTTACAACATATAAGGGTCATTGGAACCAATAGTTTAAGGGACTATTTCTTTGCTAAAGTCTTTACTCTACTGTTATGTTAAAGTGTCCTCTTCCTTGAGAGAAATAACGTATTATCTTGATGTTTTGAAGTTTATAGTTTATAGTTTAAGCCTGGCCAAATCCAACCTTGAAAAAGCTGTGTGTCGGTGTGTGTTAGTCTTCTGGATTACAGGTTAAGGAACAACTGCATTATTGGAGATTGAGTAAATTGTTGTTCTGGACAGGTTGGCACCCAGCAACCCAAATCTGCGACCTGGAAGGTCATGACGTGCCTTACTTCATGGTCCGAGTGTCAGCTGCCTAATCGATGGAGAAATGCCTCCGTTGATCTGTATATGTGTGGAAAATTACTATGTTTATCTATTTCTTAGCCAATCAGAATCATTCAACCTGAAGCAAGGACGTAGCTTAGACCTTGGGGTAGGGTATTGTAGCAGGAAGGGTTATGACCCCTCCTACTTGTCATGGTTTGGGCAATGGCCTGGCATCCGGTGCGTATAAGAGCATGGGTTACCGGTTCCTTAAGGCCTCATTATACTTCTGCGTCGGACCTACGCCGGAGCCTATACGCCGTAGGCAACGTGTTGGTTTTAATTTATACTTCTGTGTCGTTGTCCGCGTTGACGCAGGGAGCTAGGGAGCGTGTGAAACCTGGAGGGAGGGGTTCTGGCAGACCAATCACAGCGCTTGTGTCCGCGTAGAATTGACGCGTTGTTACATTTTTGGAGAGGTGCACGTCAGGGTACGCCGTACGGTACGCGCGCTACACACAGCCTACGACGTAGCTACGGCGGCAGTTCGACGCAGAAGCATAAAACAGGCTTTAGTGTGCGTCACTATCCGGGGCCGTGACGTCACCCAGGCGCCCTGCTGCTTTTTGCTGGAGTGCAGTGTCAGGTGTTGCTCGTAAAAGATCGCTGAAGCTGCTTATTCACTGTCGGTGCTGTTTGCCAATCTGTGTGCTTTCTGGAGAGTTCAGTATGGACATTTGAGACAGGTAAGGGAAGCATTTGTATGCGACGGTGTTTTGTAAATTAAGTTTTGCTTTGGCTGAGCGGGTAATCTGACTAATCTGTATGCTTAACGTAGTGTAAGATCTATCTGCGCTTTCTGCCAACGAGTTTTGTCGGAGACATCTGGCTCCATCCACCGCATAGTTCGGGGATAGTAATCCCGGGACAGCATGTTTTGTTGTGAGTATAGGCTACTGCTCGAGCGTGAAGCCAAGGGAAAAGGAATTGCAGTGTAACACCTTTTCGTTTTGTTTTTAGGCACGCGATAAGGACAATAGCGGCGTCCTGCATGAGAATTATCTGCCCTGTGCTTCATCATAAAGTGCTGTTTGCTCTGCTCTTCATCGGCTGCTGTTCTGTTCTGTTGAGTGTTCTGTTCTGTTCTGTTGAGTGTTCTGTTTGTGTTCTGTTTTGAATTCCGTCTTGAGTGAGCTGTCTTGAGTGAACTGACTCGAGTGGACCGTCTCGAGTGAACTGACTCGAGTGAGCCGTCTCGAGTGAACTGACCCGAGTGTTTCGAGTGAACCGTCTCGAGCGAACTGTTCTAGTGCACTGTTTCCAGTAAATTCTGTTCTCAGTGATATGCTTTGAGTTTCTTTTGTTTGTCTCCTGTTTATTTCTTTAATTGATTTATCTTTTTGAATTTGTATGTTTATTTTGGTTTGATTATTGTATTAATGATTTATGGTTATGTCATTTTGTTCTTTTTGCATATCACTGCTTGATGTCTTTTCTTTCTTTTGTTTGTTGGCAGGGCCTGGGCACCCGGGGGCAGACGAGTGACCATTTAGGTGGTGACGTCCTCACTGTGTGTCGTGGTCTTCTCTGACATGAGTCGTTGAGTGTGTATTAGTGTGTGTGCACTGTGAATAGAGTAATTTTCATAAGGGTGATATCTTGAGACTGCCTCTGCGGGTAAGCCCAGGTTCCTCTGCTGCCAACGATAGAATTAAGCAAATAGATGAGAGTGATTGCTGGTCAACGCCTTTTATAATCATTGTCTTTTAATAATTAATAAAATCTTTTTCATTACCTATGTCTCTGATTCCAACAGTGATTAGAACCTGTGTGTG
Source organism: Rutilus rutilus (assembly GCA_021464565.1). Classification (NCBI taxonomy): domain Eukaryota; kingdom Metazoa; phylum Chordata; class Actinopteri; order Cypriniformes; family Leuciscidae; genus Rutilus; species Rutilus rutilus. The sequence goes on along the minus strand of JAJAQA010000017.1, from coordinate 8,366,836 downwards.
CCTGTGTTTAGAGGTTGTGTTAAATTCTTGGGGTGAAATTCCCCAGGTGGCATAGTCGGAAATTATATAAATTTGATTCAACCCGCGCCCGCTCTGCTACAGTATAATTGCTGTGATCTTTGTAACTGTAAGTGGGGCAGGGCGATGAGTCTTGAAGCTGACTTCTGCCTGCAAACTATCTTCAGTAAAAAAATTCTTCAATTGACTGCACTATTGACTCTGGGTCTTTATTCATCATATCTGGTTCAAGGTCTTTGACTGTAAATCCCCTTACATTAGTTTCTACAACTATGCATCGTACCATGGTGGTTAAGCAATGAGTTTACAGTTCATTGTTATACGGGAAACGCACGCCTGACCAACTAGCAGTTTGTCAAGCAATAATCAGTCTTACTTTTCAGATTCAAATTAGACCAATCAACTTTTTTCTGTACCTCACATAATCACACCAGTGTGTTATGACCACTGTTAAAAAAATACATGACTAACTTGTAAAACTAGCCATGTAACCGGCCACTAGTCTAGTGTGAGGGTGCAGTTTCAATTTTAGCTTGAGCAGTATACACTCTTCTATCCGTGTGTGTTGTTGTGTTCTGAGTAGTGTGTTGCTCGTGTTTATCAACGGCCGCATGCTTTCGTGTTGTCTTGTTCTGTATAGCTGTTTCCCTTTCAAGGGAACTCGCGCTGCGTCAAGCGCTGTGGGAACGCCTCTGCGTGATTGCGTCATGAAGCACTAGTGAAATCAGTCCAATGGCGTGACGGGACGTCATAGGCGGGTGACGTCATTGACCAGGAAACTATAAAGCACCCCCCAGACCAAACAATGACAGCTTCTGTGTCTTCACAAGCGCTCTATGTGAAATCGTATCTGTCTATTTGATGTGTGTTTGTCTCTATATATAAATATTATGGAAGGAAAGCAGCAGTTTAAGCAGTGTGTCACTCCCTGCCCTTGTTTTATTACGGGTGGGGATACACACGAGCTTCGTGTGATGTGTTTGGGACTGGAACATGCCCAGTCAGCTCTCGAGGAGGCTGGCTGCGAGCATTGTGAAAGGTTGTCAATGAAAACTCTCCGGTCCCGCCGAGCGCTCTTTGAGGAGGGCGCTTTGGCTCGCGTTCCCCAGGGCTCGGGTCCCGCTGCTGCTGAGGCACAGCGAAGACGATCGTCCTGGGGTTCGCAGATGGATTTAACGGCGGGGTTAGAGACGGGTGATCCCCTATCTCTTCCTTTAACCGGTGAATCCGACGCTTCAGTTTGCGAGTCAGAAGCACGCGCTGCGTTTTTTTCTGCTCGCGCTGAAGCGCAGGTGCAACAGCACTCCAGTTCTGAGGAGCTGGATGTTGTGAGCCTGAGTGAAAATGAGTTTACACAATCACACACAATTACACACACACAAGAGGAGCTTTTGGAGGTTGTCACTCGTGCTGTTGCTAGATTAAATCTGGACTGGCCAGCCGGTGAACAGGAATTGGGTCAAACAAAAAGTAAATTAGATGAACGATTTCTGCCAGCTAGATCTCAACCTCCAAAGCGGGGCTTGCCGTTCTTTCCTGACCTCCACACCGAGGTGTCGAAGTCATGGATTAGACCAGCATCATTCAGAGTTTTTAACCCAGCGACGTCTGAATATTCAAATATAGTAGGGTTAAAAAAACATGGTTATGCGGTGATGCCTCAGGTGGAAGAGACGCTTGCTAGCTATCTCTCCCCTGAGTCTGCATCATCGCTGAAAGCCCCGCAGCTTCCCACTAAACCAGTGAGAACGACATCGGTTTTAGTGGGTAGGGCATACTCAGCAGCAGGTCAGGCAGCCGCCAGTTTACACACTATGGCTGTCCTACAGGCATATCAAGCTGATCTTTTAAAAGATATAGATGATGAATGTGAGGAAGTGGGGAGAGAAACGATCGCGGAGATCAGGAGGGCAGCTGATCTGTCTCTTCGGGCCACCAGGGAAGCGGCAAAATCTATCGGCCGCTCTATGGCAGCAATGGTGGCCACGGAGAGGCATCTCTGGTTAAATTTGTCTGACATTAAGGAAAGAGATAAAAAGTTTTTGTTAGATGCTCCTGTCTCCCCTACCGGTCTTTTTGGTGACTCAGTGAATTCGGTTGTCGAACGATTTCAGGAAGCGAAAAAGCAGGCAGCCGCATTTCAAAAGTTTCTTCCCCGAAAAGTCTATGTCTCTGGGGCTGCTGGGCGGGAGCAGCCCCAGTCGAGTATGTCCTCCTCTCACAGAGCTCAGCAGAAGGTGAGCGTGGCTGCCCGTGCTCCCCCACAGAGAGACTGGGGACCGGGACAGTGCGCTCAGCCAAGGTCTTCCCGAGGTAAAGCAGATCTGAGGACTGTTATTATCTCCAGGAAGGCCTCGGCGAAGAAGCCCTGACGCCAAGGGTGTCAGGATTTCGATGGCAGTCCCCTCCGAGGGGAGTCGGTGTGTCGAGGCACCCGTTTCCTCTCGGTGCCATCAGGGGGCCGTGTTGCCAACCCTGCCACCTCCGGTGTTTCAGGGCGCAGCGGTCCTCAGCGAGTACTCATCTCCATGTCCGCCCGGAAACGTAGCGGCATGGGGAAGCTCGCACCCTCTGAGGAGGGTTCAAAGTGGGTCAGTTCGGTTGCTTCCTGCCGGTGCGCCGTTTCAGGTCGCCGAGCTGGCCGCTCAAAGAACACCAGAGACCAGCCTCAAGAGGCTGGTTCCCTTAGTAGAGTATCTGGTAGCGTTGAAACTTCTGCCAAATGTCTCAGATTGGGTCCTGCGTACAGTAGAAAAAGGGTACAGAATTCAGTTCGGGTCATGCCCGCCCAGGTTCAGTGGAGTAGTACACACGGTAGTAAACTCCGAGCAGGCTCTGGTGATGGAAGGAGAAGTACAGACGCTTTTGCAAAAAGAGGCTATAGAGAGGGTTCCTCCCCACAGCAGAGAGTCAGGGTTTTACAGCCCGTACTTCATAGTTCCAAAGAAGGGTGGAGGGCTGCGGCCCATTCTAGATCTGCGCCAACTAAATCGGGCAGTCAAGAAATTAAAATTCAAAATGCTCACGTTGAAGCAGATTGTGTGTCAGATCAGGTCCGAGGACTGGTGTGTCACGATAGACCTAAAAGACGCATATTTTCATGTCTCCATCCTTCCGCAACACAGGAAGTTCCTCAGGTTCGCTTTCGGGGGCGAAGCGTACCAGTATCGGGTTCTTCCGTTCGGCCTAGCACTGTCACCCCGCACGTTCACGAAGTGCGTGGATGCAGCTCTGGCTCCCTTGAGACTCCAGGGCATCCGCGTGCTGAATTATATAGACGACTGGCTCATTCTGGCGCAGTCAGAACTTCAGGCGGCCCAGTATCGAGATGCTGTGCTAGCCCATATGAAGACGTTGGGGTTAAGGCTAAATGTAAAGAAAAGCGTGTTAGTTCCACAACAGAATACCACTTTTCTGGGCGTAGTATGGGACACAAAGACCATGAGAGCCCGTTTGGCGCCCGCCAGGATAAAAACGATCCTGGAAGCCGTGCGCAGGATAAGACTAGGCCAGTCACTCACTGTAGTACAGTTTCAGAGAATCTTGGGTTTGATGGCAGCAGCGTCCCTTACAGTGGGGGCTCAAGACCAGGGGGTTCTCCCCGAGGGGAAATCCGTTTCGCATGATCAAGGTCACGCGGTGATGCCTACGTGCCTTAGTTATGTGGAAAGATCCTTGGTTCTTGTCCCAGGGTCCGGTGTTGGGAGCTCCTTGTCGTCGCTTAACGCTAACGACTGATGCTTCCCTCACCGGTTGGGGGGCGACCTTGCTATCAGTTCGAGCACTGTATATTCCGGGTTACATGAACAAGACGGCAGACTCTCTGTCGAGACAGGGAGTGGTGCCGGGGGAATGGAGACTCCACCCCGAGGTGGTGGAGCTCCTTTGGAGTCGATTCGGGCGAACTCAGGTGGATCTGTTTGCGTCTAGAAAGACAACGCACTGTCCCCTATATTATTCCCTGACGCACCCAGCCCCCTTGGGGTTGGATGCCATGGTACAGACGTGGCCGAGGCTATGTCTGTATGCCTTCCCCCCCTGGCGTTACTGCCAGGAGTTCTGGAGAGAGTTCGCCGGGACGGGGTTCGGCTCTTATTGATAGCCCCGTTCTGGCCGGGCCGAGTATGGCTGTCGGACATTGTGTCCCTCCTCGAGGGTCCTCCATGGGAAATCCCGGTCAGGAGGGACCTTCTCTCCCAGGCGGCGGGGTCAGTGTTGCACCCGCGTCCGGAGCTGTGGAGACTGTGGCCCTGGCCTCTGAGGGGGATCAGCTCATAGGCTCAGGTCTTTCTACTGAGGTAGTGGAGACCATGTTGCAATCCAGAGCTCCTTCCACGAGGAGGCTCTATGCCCTAAAATGGAGAGTTTTCGTTGCCTGGTGTACAGGCCAGTCTGTGAATCCAGTTGACTGCCCAGTAGGTTCAGTGCTAGATTTTCTTCAAGAAAAGTTCTCTTCGGGGTTGTCCCCCTCCACCTTGAAAGTATACGTGTCAGCTATATCTGTCTATCACGTTCCTCTAGAGGGTGCGTCAGTGGGGAGACACCCATGGGTAACTCGCTTCCTCCGTGGTACTTTGAGGCTAAGGCCTGCGGCACGCTCGAGGGTTCCGACGTGGGATTTGGCCATTGTACTAGAAGGCCTAGCCCTGGCCCCCTTTGAGCCTATTGAAGAGGTTCCAGAGAAGTTTCTCACATTAAAAACTTTGTTTCTTCTATCTATCTCTTCCCTTAAAAGGATCGGGGATTTACAAGCATTGTCAGTTGCTCCCTCGTGTCTTGAGTTTGCGCCTAATATGGTGAAAGCGTTCCTGTTCCCAAGGGAAGGCTATGTGCCTAAGGTCCCCACTAATGTGGCGGGTCCAATAATGCTGCAGGCCTTTTCTCCGCCTCCGTTTCAAAACCAGGACCAGGAGAAATTAAACTTACTTTGCCCCGTTAGGGCTTTAGATGCATATGTCCACAGAGCTGCCCTGTGGCGCAAGTCTGATCAACTGTTTGTGTGTTTTGGGTCCCCGAGTAAAGGGAAGCCTGCATCTAAGCAGACTTTAAGTAAATGGATAGTCGAGGCTATCTCACTTGCGTATGAGTCGGCCGGTCATCCTTCACCACTAAAGGTCCGAGCCCACTCGACTAGGAGTATGGCTGCTTCTATGGCCCTATTGTCAGGGGTTTCACTTCAAGAGGTATGTGATGCGGCAGGGTGGTCCTCTCCGCACACTTTTGTGAGGTTTTATAACCTGGATGTGGCTTCTACTCCGGGTTCTCGGGTGTTTGTAGTTTAATGTGCATTACGATTTCACATATACAGGCACTTGAGGACTATGGCGACGTGGGTATTCAGTTCCTGCAGCGCTTGACGCAGCGCGAGTTCCCTTGAAAGGGAACGTCTCAGGTTACGTATGTAACCATGGTTCCCTGAGAGGGAACGAGACGCAGCGTCGCTTTGCCATACTCCCAGCATGCCTGTGACCAACTTGTTCGACCTATCAGAAGCTGTCATTGTTTGGTCTGGGGGGTGCTTTATAGTTTCCTGGTCAATGACGTCACCCGCCTATGACGTCCCGTCACGCCATTGGACTGATTTCACGAGTGCTTCATGACGCAATCACGCAGAGGCGTTCCCGCAGCGCTTGACGCAGCGTCTCGTTCCCTCTCAGGGAACCATGGTTACATACGTAACCTGAGACGTTTTCATCAGCAGTAATTTTGTGTGGAACACAGTCGGTGAGAGCTCTTATTGGCTGTGTGTTATGTTTTATTCAGACAGATGGCTTTGTTTGTTTATTTGTGAATCTGCTCTATTGTCTTAACCCCGCCCTTCTTGTTACCTGATTTGTTTCATTTGATTTGGGAGCGGGGGTTTAATGCCCTTTAATGTGGTCCAAAAACTTAGTCCATATATCATACACACTTGCACGAATATGTAATTTATTTGAGGGAGGGACGGATGAGACATGTCCCCACCACTTTTTGCCAGGGGCAGTATTGTCCCCACCACTTTTTGAAACATCTTGCGGCATCGAACGTACCTAATACAATAGAAGAACAGAACATGTCCAGTTTGATTAGCAATTTGTTCGTTTGTGTGCTCATTGCCGCTGTTATCAGCGTCAGTGTTTCATGGAAGGAGAGCTCGATTACGTACAGAGAGGTTTTATAAGCTGCTAGATCTGCTTATTTTTCAACCCCATTAGAAGAAAATAAACAAAACCCTCGGTATTTATTTGAAACAGTGGCTAAACTAACGAAAAAGAAAGCTTCAAGCCCAGAAGTTTCCAAGCAGCACAGCAGTAATGACTTTATGAATTTCTTCACTTATAAGATTGATAATATCACGGACAAAATTCTAAGTATGCAACCGTCTACTACAGTATTGCATCAGGGAGTGCATTGTAGTCTCCCTGAGGAAAATTTTTATTCATTTATTGCTATAGGAGAGGAAGAATTTTGCAAACTCGTTAATTCATCTAAATCGACAACATGTATGTTAGACCCTATACCGATGAAGCTACTGAAAGAGATGCTCCCAGAGGTCATAGATCCTCTTCTTAATATCATTAATTCGTCTTTGTCTCTAGGATACGTACCAAAAACCTTTAAGTTGGCTATGATTAAACTGCTTGTTAAAAAACTGCAACTTAATCCTACAGAATTAGTCAATTACAGGCCGATCTCGAATCTGCCTTTTCTGTCAAAGATATTAGAAAAAGCAGTATCCTCACAACTGTGTTCCTTTCTTGAAAGAAATTATATCTGCGAGGATTTTGAGTCCGGATTTAGACCGTACCATAGTACCGAGACAGCTCTCGTTAGAGTCACAAATGATTTGCTCTTATCATCCGATTGTGGTTGTATCTCTCTATTAGTGTTACTTGATCTTAGTGCTGCATTTGACACCACTGACCACAACATTCTTTTAATTTGTAACATTTTTTATTGAGCATATGTAAGTTGTAAGCATAAAGTTTTCAATCAACAATATAAGAAAGGCTCAAATATTTTTGTATAAGTGTACATATAAAACAAAACAAAACAAAACAGAAAAACAGAAAAACAAAAAACAAAACAAAAACAAAAACAAACAGGGCGGAAGTAGAATACAATTTTGTAGCAAGAAGTAAAATAAGAGTTTATACAAATAAAATGAAAGAAAATAAGTGTTTATACAGATACTGATTGTAAGAAGTCTATGAAGGGTTGCCAAATATTATAAAAACCTGAGAGATTATCCTTCAACAAATATAAAAATTTTTCTAAATGTAAAGTATTGGACAGATCCCGAAGCCACATTTTGTCAGTGGGTATCGCTGGCCCTTTCCATGACATCAGAAGTAACTTTTTTGCAGTAATACAGGGTTGCCAACTTTGGGACTTTGGCTGGAGTGAGACTCTGTAAAACATCAGTGCGCGCGCGTAACCCTAGCCCTAATTTAACCCTCTGGGGTCCTTCGTTTAACAGTCACACTCAAGACCTTCGGGTCCAAATGGACCCGGAGGGCGGGATTAATATATATAAAAAAAAATATATTTTTTTTTTACTTGTTTTTTATAATATTTTTTCTTTTCTTTTTTGGTGTTTTGAGATAATTTTATGATTTTAATTAATATTTATGCAATAATTATGACCCATTTTTTCCCATTGAATATAATAGACATTTTTTATATATTTTATTTTTATTTTATTTTTATTAAAAAAAATGTGTGTGTGTGTGGTTTTTTTTGTACTCTTGATGTTTTAGAGCTTCACCCCTTCACTATTGAGTCCTTTTTTTCTGCATCCTGGCTGATTTGTAGATTGTATGCACAAAAAAATTCTGTGTTTTCATATTTTTGACAATTCCCCATTTATTTCCTATTTATTTCATTTTTGACCAAAGAGCAGAAGTGTGACGTGCTTGGATCATGACCTCAATATTTTTTGTGTGTTCACATACCTAATACCATAAAAGTCACCAAGTTTCGTAACATTCCGATGAAGCTGTGATTTTTAAAAATTCAAAACAGATTTTTGTAATCTGAATTTATTAGTGTGTATGTGTATAAAAGTGTGTTTGTGTGTGTGTGTGTGTGTGTGTGGATGTGTCTGTTTTGCACCCTTGATGTTTTATAGATTAACCCCTTCACTGTTGTGTGCTTTTTTTCTGGATCGTGGCTGATTTGTAGATTGTACGCACAAAAAAACTCTGCATTTTCACATTTTTGCCAATTTCCCATTCATTTCCTATGGTGGGTCCATTTGGACCCGAAGGTCCTGAGTGTGACAATTTTTTTTACAACCACTTAGACTATTCAAATCCTGTCCCCAATTTTTTTGGGTGTTCATATACCAAGTACCAACAAAGTCACCAAATTTCGGACCATTCCGATGAAGCTATGATTTTTAACATTTTTTTATTTAAACGCTTCGGGTCCATTTGGACCCGAAGGACCCCAGAGGGTTAAAAAATGTCAGTCCTTGTTTACTTAGTATAAACCCTGATTTATTAAAAAAAAAACTAATAGAATGGAAAAGTTTTTTCAAAATGTACAATTAATTTATTGATTGCACTATAAAGATAGAGGTGATTAAATAACAAACATGTAAAACAACAACATCAAAACAATAAAAAATCTCAAAACAAAAGGGACACATAATAGTTACTCCACCTCCCCAGAAAACCACAACACAAGTTTCACACATTAGGCCTGTTGTAGCCTGTGCCACAGTGGCAGTGTTGGCCTGCTTCACTACCTCTGCAGGAGGCTCGTACCTGAAGCAGGGTTCAATCCGTTCATGAACAAATGAACATTCACGTGACAAATGAACGAAAGACTCGGAAGGTAAAGTAATTATTTACAGTATGTTCCCTGTAAATTATTTTTGACTGCGTCATAATAATTTCTTAATTCAGAATATGATAAAGACTGCGTAGGTGGATGTGTTCGGGGAATTTGGCTGTTAAAAGTATAACATTTAAAGCCCCTTAAATGAACGAAATGACTCGAAAAAGATTTGTTCATTTTAATGAACGAGATCGAACAAGCGAGTCAGTAAAATGATCCGAACATCCCATCACTCACAGGGTGCCATCAAGTGACAGTCTGTTCCTGGTGTCAGTCTTGTTTAGGCCAATAACTGAAAAGGTTCACTCAGCATCTGCATTTGAGTGTGGCAGGCTCAACACAATCTGGGCAGCCTTTGATCATTTGGGGAATTTTAAAATGCCACTTGCCCGATTTGATAGGTGATAGAAGCAAGAATACGATGTGTAGTCCAGATCAGCGACAACCAATATGGATTCCAGAAAGGAAAATCGACCACCGAGCCCATGTTCTGCCTGAGGATGTTGCAGGAGAAATATAGAGAATTTAGCAAGGAGCTACACATGGTGTTCATAGATCTGGAAAAAGCATATGACACTATACCAAGAGAGCTGATTTGGCACTGCCTAAGGTTAAGACAGGTCCCAGAGATATACATTGACATAATCAAAGATATGTACAAGGACTGTACGACACAGGTTATTACCAATGTTGGAGAGACAGAGGAGATGGAGATTGAGGTTGGACTACATCAAGGCTCAGCATTGAGCCCACTACTATTTATAATAATCATGGATGTGATCTCGGAAGATATACGAGAGGAGACACCATGGGCAATGCTGTTTGCGGATGACATTGTTATAAGTGACGAGGATAGAGAGGAGTTGGAGAAGAGACTGGAGATTTGGAGGGAAAAACTAGAAGGAGCTGGACTGAAGTTGAGCAGAAGCAAGACCGAACACCTGCCACCTACGGGAAAAAAAGAGCGAATAAGACTGAGAGAGTACGGCAGCACAGAGCACGCAAATCTTCCCCTACAAACAGCCTTCAAATACCTGGGAACTACCATCCACCAAGATGGAGGCTGCGGGAAAGAGGTAGAGTCGAGAATAAGCAAAGTATGGAATAGATGGAGGGAGCTGACAGGAGTTCTGTGCGATAAGAAAATACCAACAAAGTTAAAAACACTCATCTATAGGACAGCTATAAGACCGACACTATTATACGGAAGTGAGACATGGCCCATAACAGGAAACTTGGCAGACAAGATTGGATCCTGTGAGATGCGGATGCTGAGGTACTGTCTTGGAATAAGTCTAGAGGAACACCAAACTAATGAAGAGATAAGAAAGCAAGCACAAGTAATGCCAATACAAGATCTCATGAGGAAAAGAAGGCTACAGTGGTTTGGACACGTGTGTCGGAAAGATGAAGAGGCGGACATAAGGAGAGCCATGGAGATGCAAGTAGGAGGAAAGAGAAAGAGGGGAAGGCCGAAGCACCGTTGGAAAGACACCATAAAGACAGACATGGAGTGGTGTGGCTTAGAGAAGGAAGATACAGACGATCGCGACAGATGGAGGTGTCTGGTTGAGACGAAGATCAGGCAGAAACCCGCTACCCGAAAGGATAGAAGCGGCGAAAGGTGAGAAAGGTGAGACTTGCCCGATTTGCCAAAATGTAAGCCTATTTTTATTGAGCAATTAGCTAGCCCACATAACGCACGTCAGACAACGTTCGCAACTATAGTTGAAGTCTGTACTCTCAGCACACAGACTGATTGGGCAAGGCTACGTCTGTAGTGAAAGGCACACCATTTTATTTTCCTCTTACCTTGATTGTCATCCAAACTTTCAAACGCGCATCAGTGGGCTCCGACTCGGACTCCGAACCTATGCTTTGAACTCTCTCTGAACTTTTCACACGCAACTGACGTATCAGGTGCAAGGTTTTCAGCGAATCAACGATCAGAGAATACTGCAGTGAGAACGTTGTAGGCAGATGTTACAGCTGTGGGCCTTAAACTCCTCTCCTGTCATTAATACACTGTGGTCTAGTCATCAACAGAAAATGAACGGATTGAGAGGGGAGAAAAATGGATTTTGGCGTGACATTTCTTGCGTGTGCGTGAGAGCGTGAGATTGATGCTGAAAGCGTGAGTGTCACGCCAGATGCGTGAGAGTTGGCAGCCCTGGTAATATGAGAGTAGGAAATGAACCGTTGCTGGGCTGAAGTCAATTTTCTAAATAACTGTGATGTGCCAAAGATAATCAACAATGGTTCCGGTGACAATGTAGTCTTAAAAATTCTTGACAGTACATTAAATACATCAGACCAATAAGTGGCAACTTTAGGGCAAGAAAAAAAAGCATGAAAAAGTGTTGCATTGAGGGACTGACATTTATCACAGCTTGATAAAGCGTTCGGGAAAATGCTGTGGATCTTTACTTTTGAAAAATGAAGCCTATGTATAATTTTGAACTGTATAAGACAATGTCTCGTATTAATGGAGCAGGAGTGTATGTATTCCAGAGATTCTTCCCAGATGTCATCAGGAATATGGATACCCATGTCCTTCTCCCAACTATCTTTATATTTATTGGACGAGGGGGAAGACATTGTTTGTAGTTTGTTATATATATTAGAGATAAATTTATCTTTATATGGGGGTATAGTGAAACATTCATCTAGCATAGATTGTGGTTGTTTCTCGAAACCTGGTGTGACAGGTTGATAATCTAACGTTCAGTTTTGTTCATTGGAATTGGGGAACTTGTAATGGTTATTGCAAATGACTAGATACGCCCACCGGCGTTGAGCCGCAGTTGATATTGACTACACCTGTGCGGTGTGCAATCATGAGGGTGCGTCTGTGTCTAGTGGCGTGATTAAAAACCCTTATTCTTCTCTGTGCGGTGTGAAGTAACCGGCTACCCATTTCTAGTTGCTTTGCTTCTCTGGAATGTGTGTGCGTGAAGTGGCGAGCTCAGGGAACATAAAGGTTACTATAGCTTAAATTCCCCTACGAGGTGCGGCCCAAGAGCGCTAGCTGCTGTTCCTTTTTTATTATTATATTTATTTTGTCACTGTTTCATGGTCCTAGTACAACTGACGGCAGCGGATATTGCGGTTTTGAACCGCTAACGATCGAGCTCTTTAACGAGCTGCTCGTAAGAAATGTGTTGAAATACTGACGTAGCCTAATGTATGTTCGATGGGCTATTAAGTTATAGTAAACTGATATGCTGGTAGCCTGGTCCATTTAAAGCAGTGCAAACAATATTAACATGAGTCTTAATTGAGAAGTGAAATATGATGTTACTGTGACTGAGTGGTGTAATTATTTTCTTTTCTGTTAGTTTTTTTGTATTATTAAATCCATTTGCCAGTTATATCCGCTGGTGGCGGGAACTGTGATATTGAGGCTTAACAGAAGGGGGAGTGTATTTGTTTTCTTTTTTTGTATTCTTTTTATTTGGTGTGACACTTGCTTTATGTTTTGTTTACTCACTGATTTACTGTGTTTTTCCCTTTTGTTAAAGTGGTCAAATTGTGGTCTCTTGTTTCTGTCGGTATTAATTGGTAATCTGTATTTGAGACCTATTTTGATGTTTTTAAGTGAATGAGTTTTTTCCTTGTGATAAATAAATTTGGTATACTTTTGGAAAGTCACGTCTCTGTCTTCAGCGCAATCTGAACCAGCAGGGTCCTTCTTTTGTTGTAATTCTTTTTGGTTTAACTTTCTTTTTGGGTTATTTGTATTACTTTATACTTTCCTGGGTAGAGAAGGAACCTAGGTGGCGTAGTCGGGTATTTTTATATTTAACCAAAGGTTACACTGGCATGAATTTTCGGATGTAGTCTCTGACCTGTAGGTATCTAAAGAAATTATTGCTATGTAGTTTGAACTTTGTCTGTAGTTGTGCAAAGGAAGCAAATTCACGCTCAGTATACAGGTCACGGATACAACATAATCCTAATTTCCTCCAGTCAGAAAACGTTAGATCTAAATTAGAAGAGGCAAAGGATGTTTTTTTTTGCAATTGGGGTAATGTTTTGTGGGTAAAGTGCGATTTGATTTGCTTCCATATACGAGATAAATTATGTAAGATTGGGTTTTGAACGTCCTTTGATTTGTCAAGCGGGGTTGGTAAAAGTACTAGGGCTGCAGGTAAATATGGATCACAATCTTCCATTTCAATAGCTAACCAAGTGGGAAGTGTGTTACAAGTGATGTTGAAGGAGTTTATACTTTTAAAAGCGCACGCCCAATAATACATCATAAAATTTGGGAGGGATAGACCTCCGTTCGTTTTAGATTTGGTTAAATGTTTTTTGCTAATTCTTGGAGTCTTGTAATCCCACAGAAAGGGTTGAATAATTGAATCAATTTTCTTGAAAAAGGATTTTGTTAAGAAAACAGGAATATTTTGAAACAAGTATAGTATTTGTGGTAGAAAAATCATCTTGATGGCGTTTATCCTCCCAAGTAGTGATATTGGCAAGGTTTTCCAAAACTGAATTTTGTTTTTAAGTTGTTCCAATAAAGGTGGAAAGTTAGATTGCATGAGAGAGGAAAGTTGCTTTGTAACCTCTATGTCTAAGTATGTGAATTTATCAGTGGTATCCTTAAAGGGGAATCTTGCCAACGTTGTTTGAGGGATGTCATGAACTGGCATTAGTAAACTCTTGGTCCAATTTATCTGATATCCTGAAAATTTCCCAAACATTTCAATTTTTTCAAGAATGGATGGTATAGAGAGGAGAGGTTTGGTCACATATAACAAAATATCATCTGCATATAGCGAAATTTTATTTGTTGTAGTCTTAGTCTGATAGCCATATATGGGGGTGGTGTGGCGCAATGGATAAGACACATGCCTTTGGTGTGAGAGACCCGGGTTCGAATCCACTGTGAGACACCAATGTGTCTCTGAGCAAGACACTTAACCCCTAGTTGCTCCAGAGGCGTGCGACCTCTGACATATATAGCAATTGTAAGTCGCTTTGGATAAAAGCGTCAGCTAAATGAATAAATGTAAATATATTTGGGGGTCTAAACAGATACTTTGTGCAAGTGGTTCAATAGCAAGAGCAAAAATTAGTGCTGACAGGAGACATCCTTGCCGTGTTCCTCTGAACAGATGAAATGAGGAAGATAAGTTGCGGTTTGTATGAATTTGTGTTTTAGGATTTGTATATAAGAGATATCCATTCATATCCATTTTATGAACCTCTCACCTAAATTAAGTCGTTTAAGTACTTCTAACAGATATTCCCACTCTATCTGATCAAACGCCTTTTCAGCATCGAGAGTCAATATGGCTAGATCGTTGTGAATTTTCCTGTCAGTGTATAGAATATCAAACAATCGTCGTAAATTAGAAGTTGAGGATCTATTTGATATAAAGCCAGTTTGATCGTTGTGAACTATTGTATTCATTAGAGGAGTTCATCTATTGGCCAGGATTTTTGCATATATTTTATAATTATGTTTAATAGAGAAATTGGACGATATGAACCTACATTTAGATCATCTTTACCTTTTTTATGAATAACAGTGATTGTGGCCTGAGTTAATGTTGAATGTGGAGAAATGGTGTAGACATGCATTGGATGTAACATAACCGTCTTCTAGCAAATGGCTAACATTAAGAGTCTTGACGGAGTAAAGATTTTGTTAAAGGTTTTCTTATTAGATAACATTTGTAAAAGTTGTAGAATTGCTGAATGCAATCACTAAATAAAAGAATCAATTAAATAATTGGATTATTTGTTTTCATTTTTGTTTGATATTAATTTTAGGATAATTGACCTTAATAGTTTTGGACAAAATTAAGAATGTTAACCTGATTCTACTAAATGGCATTGAATTAACCTTATGTAATAAACTTAATTCTACTGAAATAAACAATGTTAATTAAATGCCACATAACCCCGTTACGTAGAGCCTGTTGCCATAAAAAGTTAAGTAAATCGATCATATTTTCCAACAAAATTTGATTAAACATTACACGGTCAAGACATATGCACGGGTGAATAGTTCGCAATAGATCCATAACATGCATTTAGAAAGGACAGATAGGATGGAATTTCTTTTTGTGCAGACTTTAAGTTAACTTTTACCAAAGATTAAAATGTTAAAGTTCAGCGCCTGAAGCATTTATTAAATTGCAGCTATAGTGAAATTGAAACACAATGTACCGATTGTAGATAACCCTACACGTCGACTTTTAACCAGTAGTCTAAATTCTGAATAAACATATTACGTCTGTAAGATTTGAGGTGTGAAAATTGGATCACGGTTAAACAAACAAATAAACATATAGCCAGAAACACTGAGATAATGTCGAGTAACAGAAAACCAGAGGCAAAAACTCGATACATTACAATATCATTCTACAAATAGTGGGTTTGCTGTAACACAATGGTCTTTTCAATACATGTTGGCGTTACGTAACACATATATGGATATAATACACAGCATTGGAAGTTATTAAATCAAGCAAATTCATGTGAATACTGTCGTATATGAACAAATAGAAGATGAGAAGACCTTGAGTTCACTAAAATTAGGAAACAGATATCCAGGGGAAAGTGTAAAGAAAACACTACTCAAAACATTACAACAACACCAGGCATTACAATAAGAATGGTGATGTTAAGAATGAAACCGTGGTAAACAGTTTAAAACAGTCTGTTTTAGAAAAATGAGAACAAAATCAAAGAAACATATAACTCAAGCCCTATACTGCTACAACTAATTGCTGTTTTTGTTTTTTGCTTCATAGTCAAAACTTTGTGGTTTATATGTGTACTCACAGTCATGTGACGATACCAGAGCCACTATCACTGGTAACAGCAAACTAATGTGACAGTGACATTCTGTAGATTATCTCTTCATTAGCATTTGGTAACAATTGAGCTGTGAGCTGCTGCTAATCAATATTTATAATCGTGAAAAATTAAGATATGTTAAACTGATGTGGGACAAAGACTGTTTTTCTTAAAGAAACACACATTGTGAAGACAAACATGACAAATTGTCTATCTGTGACACCTTGACACTTTAATGCGTAACTTAATTGATGGCTTTGTTTTAAGTGTAACAGCCGTATGTGTGATAGAAAAACCATCAGGCCTCACTTTTCACATTGGGCCTGTTATGTGTCTTGTGACCGCTTCGTAGACAGACCTAAAAGAATATCACAGTTTAAATTTTCTTATGCTGTATTTGTTCATTAAATATAATAAAATAAAATAAACATTATTCACTTGTTTCATCGTGTGTTAACTCTATATTTATCCGATTGAAATTTGTAGAAATAAGATAAGTAGGCTATGATAAGATAAGTAATGGCTTTGTGTCAGAACACAACAGGTATGAAGCTAAGATTGGTTTTAACTTTTTTATTCTAACTTTAAAGCTAGATTATCCTTTGAAAAGTGTAATACAAAATATTTGGAAAACGTACTCGGTTACTGACATAACCTCTGTTCTCTCTAGAGAGGGAACGAGTATTGCGTAAGTTGCTTACGCTTTGGGAAAGTCTCCTTTCTCGAGATACTGAAGCCAAAAAATTATCCTTAATTTTTTAAAAATCTTGTCAACGCAGTGCGGCAGCCTGCAGACCTAGGGCAGGCGACTCGCGTGCCCATTGGCTGCTCTGCGGCAACTGCAGCAGCCTATCGCTGAGCCCTAGGCGTGACGTCACGTCCAATGAGCGCGCTTGGCACGCTTAATGCGTCACAGCCCGTCATTAGGGGTGTGGCTTAGCGTATATAAGCAGGGCTCAGAGGCTGCTTCACTGGTTTCTGTCGCATGAAGCGAAATGAGCTCGTGGCGTGAGCACGGCGGGTTACGCAATACTCGTTCCCTCTCTAGAGAGAACAGAGGTTACGTCAGTAACCGAGTACGTTCTCTTACGAGAGGTTCTCTCGTATTGCGTAAGTTGCTTACGCTTCGGGAACTCCCTTGTCAACGGCGTGCGCGCGCCCAGCATCCTCTGAATGAGTCCCAGCGAAAGCCCGGGGAACGCGATAGCGGAGCTGGGCGGCCAAAATAGCACAGTAAACAAGCACATACTATGGGGGCATGGAGCGGCACAGCCGGTCCAAACTGACACTTCCCACGTAGTGCAGCTCAACCAGTAGAGCTAAATCATACAACGTAACCCGCGCACAGACAGTGGGCTGGCTACGCGAGACTTAGACTGATAACACTTTAGCCTGCAAGGCGGGAACTTCCAGGTTGTAACACCTAACAAATGTAGAGGGGGAGGCCCAGCCTGCCGCTGCACAAATGTCATGAATGGGAATCCCGCTGGACCACGCCCACGATGAGGCCATGCCTCTGGTGGAGTGCGCTCGAATGCCCAGTGGGCACTGCAGGTCTTTAGACGCAGCAGCAATAGCGTCCACTATCCATCTGGACAGGGTGTGTTTCGAGGCGGCGAGACCCTAGGTGCGCCCACCAACGAAACAAACAGCTGCTCCGAGCGCCTGAAGGCGGCGGAACGCGAAATATAGTTTCTCAACGCTCTGACCGGGCAGAGGAGATTACTATCTGCCTCGCTGCCAGAATTCGGCAGGGCTGAGAGAGAAATTACCTGCGCTCTGAAGGGAGTGCCCAAAATTTTTGGGAACGTATCTATGCCTCGGTCTGAGAATGACTTTAGAGTCATTGGGTCCGAACTCGAGGCACGCGGCGTTAACAGATAACGCGTGAAGGTCTCCCACTCGTTTGACTGAAGACAGTGCTATCAGAAAAACGGTTTTGAGCGTGAGGTATTTCATATCCACAGTTTCCACGGGTTCAAAGGGATGCGCTTTCAGGGCTTCCAAGACCAGTGAAAGATCCCACATAGGAACCGAGGGGGGTCGCGGGGGGTTCATCCTCCTAGCTCCTCTAAGGAAGCGGATGATGAACTCGTTCCTTCCTAATGCGCGGCCCAGCTCTGAGACAGAGAACGCTGCAATGGCCGCGACATAAACTTTGAGCGTGGAGGGGGACCTGCCCGCGTCCAACAGCTCTTGAAGGAAGCACAATACTTGCGATACCCCACGTGTCTGTGGATCGAGCCCCTTGGCAGTGCACCATCTGTTAAACACCGACCATTTAGACGTGTAGAGCCGCCTCGTAGAGGGAGCTCTGGATTGTATGATCGTGTTCATGACCCCTTCTGGCAGATCAGTGTGTAATGGTTGAGGCTCCACGCATGCAGAGACCAGCGCTCTGGATGGGGATGCCAGATCGAGCCGCGGGCTTGAGAGAGAAGGTCTCTCCGCACCGGAATCGGCCAAGGGACTGAATCTGCCAATTGTATTAGTTCCGGGAACCAAGCTTGGTTCTCCCAGTACGGGGCTAT
Organism: Rutilus rutilus; assembly: GCA_021464565.1. Lineage (NCBI taxonomy): Eukaryota > Metazoa > Chordata > Actinopteri > Cypriniformes > Leuciscidae > Rutilus > Rutilus rutilus. The sequence continues at coordinate 8,348,648 of JAJAQA010000017.1, read as the reverse complement.
GAGGAGCACTGTGTGGCGCGCTTCCCTGACTCTCTTGATGACCTGAGGCAGCAGAGACCGGGGGAAAAGCGTATAGCGGGCCGCTGGGCCAGGTCTGGGCCAGCGCGTCCTCGTTCTTTGAGAAGAACTCTGGGCAGTGAGCGTTGTCTTTTGACGCAAAAAGGTCGACTTCCGCTTTGCCGAAACGGCGCCACAGTGACTGGACTGTTTGGGGGTGTATGATCTGACACCGCCCTGGCGATTCACATAGGCCACCACCGATGTATTGTCCGTGCGGACTAGAACATGGTGACCATGGAGGAATGGGAGGAAGTGTTTGAGCGCTTTCTCGACCGCGAGCATCTCTAGACAGTTTATGTGTAGGAGATTCTCCTGGTCTGACCAGCGGCCACAGACCGGTCTGCCTTCGAAGAGCGCTCCCCAACCTAGGTTGGAAGCGTCTGTCGAGACAACTTTCCGGTGTGAGATCACCCCAATAATCACTCCTGTGTGATACCATTCGGCTGCTAGCCAGGGCTGCAGGACTGAAACGCAGCCCTGAGTCACTCTGATTAGCGAGCCGCCGGCCGCCCAGGCTCGATGGGGCACGCGCGCTCTCAGCCAGCGTTGAAGCGGGCGCATGCGCAGTAAGCCCAGCTGAAGCACTGCCGCAGCTGAGGCCATATGCCCCAGGATACGCTGGAATGCTTTCAGCGGAACCCGGCTGCCTTTTTTGAAGGATGCGGCGAGGAGACGGACGCGGCGCGCGCGCTGCTCCGACAATCTGGCCGTCATAGCCACCGAGTCCAGTTCTATTCCAAGAAAGGAAATTGACTGACGGGGCGAGAGCGAGCTCTTGGTCCAATTGACCGAGAGACCCAGATCTTCCAGATGGCTGAGAAGCGCTGTTCTGTGAGACACAAGTTCTGTCTCTGACTGCGCTAGAACAAGCCAATCGTCCAGATAGTTCAGTATTCGCATACCCTGTCTTCTCAGGGGAGCGAGAGCCGTGTCCATGCATTTCGTAAATGTACGGGGTGCTAAAGACAGGCCGAACGGCAGGACTGTGTATTGATATACTCGACCGTCGAAGGCGAATCTCAAGAATGGCCTGTGACGGGGAGTTATCTGGATCTGGAAATACGCGTCTTTCAGATCGAGAGAGATAAACCAGTCTCCTGGGCGGATCTGCGCAAGGATCTGTCTGGTTGTAATCATCTTGAACGGCCGTCTCATGAGGGCTTTGTTCAGATGTCTCAGATCTAAAATAGGTCTTAACGCTCCGTCCATCTTGGGAACGAGGAAGTAACGGCTGTAAAAGCCCGACTCGTTCAGGGAAGGATGAACCTGTTCTATGGCCCCCTTGCGCAGCAGCTTTGCTATTTCTGCTTGAAGCAGGTGCGCTGCTTCCAAACTCACTTTCGTCTCCGTCTGCGCTAGAAAGCGCGGGGGCGACGAGCGAATTGAAGCGAATAGCCGTGTTTTATAGTGTTCAACACCCATTCTGACGCGCCCTGAATAGCTTCCCATGCTTTTGCATGCATAGCTAGGGGTCGAATGGTCTCTGGGTTCAGATCGCCGCGCTGCGCGGGATGGGGAACCTGTATCAGAGAGGATAGGGCGGCGCGCGCGCCGCCGGTGCTCGAACACGGGGGCTGATAAACAGTATTGGCCGGCTGTACAGCGTTCAGTAGCTCGGTCCCGGAGGATGGAGCGCGTTTTGCTGTCAAACACCCCTGGCGCGAGAGCGGCGTGGGGGTTATAGTGTCTGAAAGTGAGTGCGCGTGCTCGTGAGCGGGCGCAGGGTTTACACTTATAACACGGCCAGTGTTTGGGAGCTTTAGAGGGTCTGTAACCCGGGGTAACCGTATGGCAGAGCGAGCAGCAGGTAGGTGTGAGCACAGAGTTGTGGGCACATTTGCTACACTTAATACTCGAGCGGCGTGTTTCCGCTTTATGAGTGAGCGCTCTGAGCGCGTTACCATGGGAACCATGTTTGTGTGAAGCAGTGAACACATGGGAGTGGGCACATTTTCTACACTTAATATCCCCTCGGCCTGAGCCGTTGCAACTCGAGGTAACTGAATAGCAGAGCGAGCAGCGGGTAGGTGTGAGCACAGAGTTGTGGGCACATTTACTACACTTAATACTCGGGCGGCGTGTGTCCGCCTTATGAGAGAGCGCTCTGATGATACCATGGGGACCGTGTTTGTGCGAAGCAGTGAGCACATGGGAGTGGGCACATTTTCTACACTTATGACACCTTCGGCCGGAGCCGGAGTGTTTCGGAGCTTTAGAGGGTCTGTAACCCGAGGTAACTGAATGGCAGAGCGAGCAGCGGGTATATGTGAGCACAGAGTTGTGGGCACATTTACTATACTTAGTACTCGAGCGGCGTGTGTCCGCTTTATGAGAGAGCACTCTGAGCGCGTTACCCTGGGGACCGTGTTTGTGTGAAGCAGTGAGCACATGAGAGTGGGCACATTTTCTACACTTATGACACCTTCGGCTAGAGCCGGAATGTTTGTGAGCTTAGAGGATCTGCAACCCGGGGTAACTGAGTGGCAGAGCGAACAGCGGGTAGGTGTGAGCACAGAGTTGTGGGCACATTTACTACACTTAGTACTCAAGCGGCGTGTGTCCGCTTTAAGAGAGTGCGCTCTGTGAGCGTTACCGGGGAGACCCTGTTTGTGTGTAGCAGTGAGCACGTGGGAGTGGGCACATTTTCTACACTTATAACACATCGGCATTATAGGAAACTGATAAAGCGAGATGCTTTGATGGCTCATATGTTAAGACGCTCATAAATACTTAAGCACCATCCTGTGAGCGGGAGGGCGCGAGATGCGGGTTCGCTTTCTGTATGTAAGAAAGCTGGCCGCGAGCTCGGAGAAGCCAGCAGAAAAAAATATTTATCTGCCGCCAGAGCAGGATTCGAACACAGGTCTCCCGCACGGGAGCCTAATGTTCTGCCACTGAGCCACAGGAGCACACATAAGTTTTAGTTAGTGCGAGCATATGACCGAGCGTCGTGTTTCGCTTCGGCGTTTGTTTGCAGGCGCGCGCGTGTAATAAAACACTGAGAAACTGAGAGGACTGAGAAATGTGTGAGAAACAGAGGTGGCCGGTGAGTGATGCGCGCGACCGAGACGCGGGGTAGCTTTCTTATAACGTAAAGGAAGCCAGCCCGTGTCCGTCTACTTCTGACATCCCTTGTGAGCGGCGCGTTTGCGCGGCTCGAACAGAGGGGGAGAGCGCAGGAAGGGGCGTGCGTCGTCCGGGGGGTAGCTTTCTTGTAACGTAAAGGAAGCTATAGCCCGAGACCGTTCGTTTCTGACATCCCTTGTGAGCGGCGCCGTTTGCGCGGCTTGACAGAGGGGAGTAAGCAGCTGTCTATGAAAGCAGCGCTGTCTGCTTCATCCCCTGAGGCGACGGCAGTGCGGGCGAAGCCGGCCGCTGCGCGTCGGAAGGTGGGGGGGAGAAGGAGATAGCGAGGCTCGTGGGAGGGGCTCTGGCGAGCGCTCAGCTGTCATAACCGGCTCGCCTTTGAGAGCGGCGTTTCCTCTTACGCGGCCCGGAAGAGGCAGCCGGCGAAGCCCAGGCAGAGAGCGCAGATCACATGGCGGTCTCCGTCGCTGAGCGTGGCTCTACACGAGCCACAGGATGAGCGAGGCATTTGCAACAACGCCTCGCGCTCTTTTAGATGCAAGTGTGTCGCGGGGCGAGCACACAAACACACACACACACACACACAGAGCGGTAAGGATATAATGCCGGATAGCACAGCAGGCAGGGAAAGCTGAAGGCGGCGAAGGCGGCCGGCATCCCCAGGCTGAGATCCTCGGCGTGCTGGTCGCTAGCTTCGACGGCGGCTTCCTCAGAGATCAGCGATGCGAAGAGCTTCGCTGAAGAGACAGAAATCAGTGAAGCAGCCTCTGAGCCCTGCTTATATACGCTAAGCCACACCCCTAATGACGGGCTGTGACGCATTATTGGACGTGATGTCACGCCTTGGGCTCAGCGATAGGCTGCTGCAGTTGCCGCAGAGCAGCCAATGGGCACGCGAGTTGCCTGCCCTAGGTCTGCAGGCTGCCGCACTGTGTTGACAAGATTTTTTAAAAATTAAGGATAATTTTTTGGCTTCAGTATCTCGAGAAAGGAGACTTTCCCGAAGCGTAAGCAACTTACGCAATACGAGAGAACCTCTCGTAAGAGAACTACCTTACATACGCTTTGTTTTCAGCGATTGACCTCAATGGTGTCATTGTGTGAGGAACTGTTTGGAGTATTGCAGCAGCTATTTCTTAAAAACATTGCGTCAGACATATTTATCATATTTCTTACTTTATACTTGCTAGGAAATGAACTGAAATTGAAACTTTGTAGATGTAAGAAAGTACATTTTATAAAAGAAAAAGTACCAATCATGACATTGTGTCAGAACACAACAAAAAAAGTGTAATACAAATTCTATACACTATTTGATTTTGGTAGGGAACACTGGAAACTAGTGTCTTTTAGCTTAATCTTTGGTTTTAAGGGAAATTAAATATTCTCGGGATCCCCACTGACCCCTGAAGTTATGACTTCTGAAGACCTTAAGACGAGTACAATTAAATATCCACTCAAGACAACTTTACTTATGCTACATCAGGGCCCACAGAGGCTTATGTGTGCTGATTTTCTGTAAACCCTAACGCTCAAAATAATGAATTGGTTGAGTAGGGCCAACTTAAATTAAACAAATTAGTTAAATCAAATTAACTTTTATAAGTGTTAAGAACTTTCTTTTCTTTTGAGTTCACAAAACTTACACATTTTAATTATATTGAATTGTTTTGAGTTCTATACTTGTTTCTTTTAATTAGACAAACTTAAATTTAACTGAAACTGGGTTGGGTTCTCTATTCCCCAGCATGCTTTGCCATGACACTTAAAGGGGAGAGTAAATGCTAAAATTGTTTTGTACCTGATTAATGTTATAGTGGGAGATTTAGTAATGTTTAATGTTTTGTTCTGCTATAGTTTACAAAAGTTTCTGGTATTTTGTATTTTTGGGGGTTACCATGTTGTGACGAGTGGAGCATGAGCTTGGTTTGAGAACAGTGAATTAACTCTTTAGAATCTGAAGCTACAATTGGTGATTTTCACATAATTTATTTTTGACAGTAAAATTCTAAAACAATGTGCGCTTTTCAAGTGTAAGGTGTCATCTTTTTCAGAAAAAAGATGGCTTTCAATAAATTACAGCTATTGGCCATTAGTGTGTGTGTGTGTGTGTGTGTGTGTGTGTGTGTGTGTGTGTGTGTGTGGTGAGTTTGTAAATAGAATTTAAATAGACAAAAATAATATAAACGTGAATAAATGTACAGATTTTTATTTTTTTTAAATATATATTTTTTAAAAAAATCACAAACAAAAGAAACTAACACTTTAAAGTGGAAAATCTAATTATAATGCATATATAGCCTACAAGTCTTTTTGTGACACTGGGTTGCACGGTTTTCATTTAGGATACTTTTTCATACACGCACGCATATACAGATACATACGCACGCCACAAATACATCATGCTGGTGCGTGTCGGTGGACAAAATACTGTTTGAATATCTTTGGATAAATAAGTTTTAAGATGACTAAGCACAGTTTTTGCTTTAAAATTGTAAAGTTTTGAACAGATGCTGTTATGTAAAATAATAGCTCGGGTAAAATTTATGCAAAATCGTTTCTGGGTGATTTTAAGGCAACATCCATTTTCTGTACCGAGCCTTTACAGAAATATCACATTTGAAAAACACTTTAGGGTTACAATTTCTTTACATTTTAAAATAAAACAATATGTTATTTGAACAATTACGTCGTCTTGAGCCATCTATGTGGCAATATTTGATTTTTAATATTTGAAAGTAGTGGTCCCCTGGAGTTGTGTCACTGTGTACCGTTAAACAAAAATCTAATATTTTAAAATAAAAATCATACTGATGACATCACTCGACTTCCTTTTTCCGAATTCATGAATATCTATGAAGAAAGGCCCATTACCCAGGGGGCAAAACACCTGTTTTTTGGGAAATCAGACATGGGCTGCTTGTCATATAAAAATGAAATCTATGATGTCTGAGGATCACAACCTGGGTGGACAACCCGGTCAACAAGCTGCTGGAAACTTGTCAAAACAATGCTACCTCAAATTCTGCTTTAACTCCCCGGAATCACCCAAACATGCTAAAAAGGTTTAATTATATTCATGATTCCTGAGCCATATCTCCCTGATACTTTATGCTAGAAACAAACTGAGCACACCTTTCAGAAGAGTGGAAGATAAGCTTTCATCTGATACCTTGATTGTACATGTAATTAGAATGTAAGAGTTAACAATGCCTCTTAATTCATAGGTAGGCAAAAAAAAAGAAAAAAATATTGAACATTCCATTTGTAATCGGTAGCATTCTTTTCCCTTTGTTGTTGTTAAAATAAACAAATTACCATGTGAAGTTAACTTTTACTAGATGAAATCATATTTTGATCATTTTCACTAACCAGACAGTCCTCATGGCCCATAACACATTTAGAGGGAATTCAATTTCAAGCCTATAATAGCCTGTCAATTCAAACAACGTCCAAGAAAGAAGTTTACCATTAACTGGTGTTAATTGTATACTGCTCTGTTTCTGTATGTACAGTATATCGTTTGCATATTTTTACAATATCTATTATTTGTATTGCAATGTCTAGTATTTCTAATATTCTTTCACAAGTGGGATAGCTTTATTTATTCTATCGAAATAAAAAAAAAAAGGATTTGAGGATTTTGGGTTATGCTGGTTAGGCCTACTGCTCAATCCAGGTGTTTGGAGTGTGAGACAAAGGTACTGACAACTAAATGTTGAAAGACTAAAACACACAGGAGTCATGTGTGGAGTAGGTTTAAAAGTATTTACTGATTAAAACGGTTACATTAATTAGCAATTTGTAAAAAAACAAAACAAAAAAAAAAAAAAACGATTAATGAAACAGGACAAACAGATTACAATTCAGGGTGATAACTAATTTCTGTAATAATGTTTATACAATTTGTTTAGCTGTTTTCGGAGTCACTGCTGCTGTCGCTGCTCTCTAGTGTTTCAGCATGCTGTATCCTACTACAATTGGTTGCCAACCCCTGGCAACGGCATCCTATGTAGCATGGAGCAGTTCTTCTGACGACCTTTAACCAGAGATGGGCACAAATACATCAAAAAGTATTTAATTACAAATAACAAATACTTACTCATCAAATGTATTTAAATAAAATACAAAATACTGCCGTGAAAAAAGGCAATTTGGTAGTCCTATTTGTATTTTATGTCTATGGTCCTAGGGATAGTTCACCCAAAAATGAAAATTAGCCCATGATTTACTCACCCTGACGTCTCTAGAGGCACTTTTATGATGGATAGAGGCACTTTTATGATGGATAGACGCACTTTTATGATGGATAAAGAGGTGCTTTGATGAAAAATATACCCATTGACTGTCATTATAAAGCTTGGAAGAGCCAGGACACTTTTTAATATAACTCTGATTGTATTCTTCTGAAAGAAGAAAGTCATATACATATACATATATAGGATGACATCAGGGTGAGTAAATCATGGGCTAATTTTCATTTTTGGGTGAACTATCCCTAGGACCATAGACATAAAATACAAATAGGACTACCAAATTGCCTATCACAGTTTTTGGCAAGTAATCACGTGATGTGACACATCCTATTGACCCTGTTCACATTTCTGGGTTTCTCAGAAGTGGAAGGCATCATAGTTGGGTTAACTTCTATAGCAGTGAATGAAAGACTACATAAATATATTTTTTGTGTTCCAGTTTGCTCAAATAGCAAAAGAAAAACACCACAACAGCGTTTTCACAACTTTCAAAAAGAGTAAAAAAATAGATAATGGCAGTCGGAAGAGAGATTGTCAACTTTGTTGTCAAAGTTGTCAACACCCTCACAGCAGCGTTAACTAGTTTTTGTGTAATATAATACAAATATAGTGTTATATGCGTAATTATCTTTTATTATGACAGTATGTGGCAACATGTACGTTAAAAGCGCATCTTCTGCACTAAACAATGATATTGCAATATTCTAGACTCTTACATCTATCTAACGCCACACAGTACAGAAGACTGTAATTTTTTTTTTGTATTTTCAAATTACAAATTACTTGTATTTTAATTAAATACTTTTTTCACGGCAGTATTTTGTATTTTATTTAAATACATTTGATGAGTAAGTATTTGTTATTTGTAATTAAATACTTTTTGATGTATTTGTGCCCATCTCTGGTTAAAGGTCGTCAGAAGAACTGCTCCATGCTACATAGGATGCCGTTGCCAGGGGTTGGCAACCAATTGTAGTAGGATACAGCATGCTGAAACACTAGAGAGCAGCGACAGCAGCAGTGACTCCGAAAACAGCTAAACGAACTGTATAAACATTATTACAGAAATTAGTTATCACCCTGAATTGTAATCTGTTTGTCTGTTTCATTAATCGTTTTTTTTTTTTTTTTGGTACAAATTGCTAATTAATGTAACAGTTTTAATCAGTAAATACTTTTAAACCTACTCCACACATGCCTCCTGTGTGTTTTAGTCTTTCAACATTTAGTTGTCAGTACCTTTGTCTCACACTCCAAACACCTGGATTGAGCAGTAACCAGCCTAACCCAAAATCCTCAAATCCTTTTTATTTTTATTTCGATAGAATAAATAAAGCTATCCCACTTGTGAAAGAATATTAGAAATACTAGACATTGCAATACAAATAATAGATATTGTATAAATATGCAAACGATATACTGTACATACAGAAACAGAGCAGTATACAATTAACACCAGTTAATGGTAAACTTCTTTCTTGGACCTTGTTTGAATTGACAGGCTATTATAGGCTTGAAATTGAATTCCCTCTAAATGTGTTATGGGCCATGAGGACTGTCTGGTTAGTGAAAATGATCAAAATATGATTTCATCTAGTAAAAGTTAACTTCACATGGTAATTTGTTTATTTTAACAACAACAAAGGGAAAAGAATGCTACCGATTACAAATGGAATGTTCAATATTTTTTTCTTTTTTTTTTGCCTACCTATGAATTAAGAGGCATTGTTAACTCTACATTCTGCTCAGTTTGTTTCTAGCATAAAGTATCAGGGAGATATGGCTCAGGAATCATGAATATAATTAAACCTTTTTAGCATGTTTGGGTGATTCCGGGGAGTTAAAGCAGAATTTGAGGTAGCATTGTTTTGACCCTAATTACAAGTTTCCAGCAGCAGATTTGTCTGATCCTCAGACATCATAGATTTCATTTTTATATGACAACCTTTTACAGCAGCCCATGTCTGCTAAACCCCCTTTGCCCCCTGGGTATAAGGAAATGCATAGGGACGCATAATGCAATAAAGCAAAATCATGTCATGTTCAATGTAAAATACCATGTTCATGTCAGCAAATGTGAGTGGTACATTTGGTCTCATTAATTACCTGATTTTTAATTACCACGCCAATAGTACTCCTATAGAGGGTCAAGGAAGGACAAAGGAAGAACTTACAAGCTCTTACCCTGTTTCTAGAAACATTTAAATAAATGGCATTCTAACAAAACAACCAGTGCTGGGTTAAAACAACATTTCATGAAGAGTGTCAGCAAAATTTTGGTGTAACCAAACATAGAGATTCAATTGAATTGATGTCCAAAAACATTGTTGCAAGTAAAATTGACAATATACAAATATGCAGAAATCAAAATAAGTTTCAGAAATGTTTTTCTGAACTAATCAAAGGAAATCAAAATAAGTTTCAGAAATTAAAATCAAAATAAGTTTCAGAAATGTTTGTCTGAATTACTCAAAGGAAATCAAAATAAGTTTCAGAAATGTTTTTCTGAATTACTCAAAGGAAAAAATGCAGAAATCAAAATAAGTTTCAGAAATGCAGCAAGAGGTCGGTGTAAACCAAATAATTAAATAAATGGTAGGATCAATGGTTTTGTGTGTTTGTGTGAGAGTGTTTTTTAGAATGTCAGAGTGTGTTTTTGTCTGTGAGAGAGAGAGTGTGTGTGTGTGTGTGTGTGTGTGTGTGTGTGTGTGTGTGTGTGTTTGTATTTATCTGTGTCTGTGACAGAGAGTGTTTGTGCGTGTGAGTGTGTTTGTTTGTGTGTGTGTGTGTGTGTTTGTGTGTCTGTGAGAGAGTGTGTTTGAGAGTGTGTGTGTATTGATCTGGCTAAGTCACAGTTGATGACAGAGTTGAATAGTACATTTTGTAATTGATTTGAAGCGGTCACACTTCAGATTTATCCATTTTAATTATGTTTCTGTTATTAGTAGGTATGTTGAGAAATCAGGGGCCCTCTGATTTTCCAACTCCCACCAACAATCATAGAGTTTGAAATTGAATGGCAGGTCTGCCTTAGAATTTGCCTTGATTTGTGACTGTAGTCATTCAGTTGTCCATGTGTGTTACATTAGTTGGCAGTTTGTTATGAATAGCGTATGCTATTCTCTGTGTCTCTGTTAGACCACGATCATGAGATCAGCTCCATCCTGTGTGTGTGAAGCTATCTGGATCTGTTAGTGTGAAGATGACACATCTTTGTATGATGTGTAGTGTTCAGTGTTCATGTCTAGGAGATGGGTGGAATCTAATCTATAACAATTGTGTTGCAAATTTCGATCCAGTTCTAAACTGGGAGGCCATATTTATGCAGTAATGTATTAGTGTGACGTGTGAAAAGGCCTTTTGTAATGTCTTTTCACCCATCTCCCGAGTCTCAGGTTATGTTCTAACAATTCCGCTGTCCTGGATTTGCTCCAGGTGGGCTCCTGCCCCTCCTGGCATCTGTCTTCCGAGGAATTTGCAGAAGTAAGCCTGAGACAGAAAACAGAGGAGAGCGAAGCACAGATAATTCCAATATTTCAAAAACATTAAATTCAGTCGTGTGGAATTCTTTTACTTGTTCCATTATCATGTCAGTTGCAATTTTTAATTCCAAATGTCACATGAAACCGAGTTTCATTGACCAAGTCTGAATTGTTGCTGTTGTTTCAGTGTGTTGTGACACCTGAAGCTACTTTTTCAGTTCAGCCTTCAGTCCGCTGCATGTGCAATGCTCATTGCTTTCTCTCATTACAGCCAGATCTGTGGGTTGTCTGGTTAACATTTCACACCCTCCTCGTAAATTTGCTTCATTTCACCCTCCTCGTAAATTTACTTCTCTGATTAGATTACATTTTTGTTGTTGCACAATTTGGTTTGCTATTACCTGTGCCACAATTCTAGCCGTGTTTTCTAACGGTGAAAAATAAAGGCATACCCCTCCCCTTTTGGCACTGGGTAGCACACAAATGAAAATTCTGTAATAAAATGTTTATTATAATTCAAGTTATAATATAATTATATTCTTTAACAATACAAGTCAAATTATATTGTTTTCGGTCTCTGAAGAGTCTCTGGAACAACTTAACGCATGGTCAAATCTCTACTTGTTCTCATGTCAATACATTTGAATATGAAAAGGCTTTTTGGCTCAGGGCTGATAAGATGTACATTCGCTGTTTCTCTTTTTTCTTTGCTAGGTTTCAAATACCTTTTCTTCTCATTTAGTCTTTTTAAATGGCCATTTTAACGTTTGATTATTCTATTTACTCTTACTTTATATTTTTCCGTTTATAGATCAGGAAACTATATCGCTTTGCAGTCCTTCTCCTAAGGTTGCACGACACAATCTCGCCAGTCTGATTTATCAAAACAGAGGTAATTGGCTAAATATCTGAGATTTGCCGTATTCACACGTACAAAATAACAAGACACTTACATAGCCCCCTTGAATGCCACCTCAGGAACTTAATTAAATTGTCTCACTTTAGTAGAGGTCATGACCACCATAAAAAGACGTTAGTCGATCAACTTACTTTTCTTAAAATGGCTTTAGGCTTTTAGTCAAGCCCGTGGTATATCCACGTACACTTATCTAAAGGAACATTAAATTAGAACAGAGGTTATGGGCGCACCCGAATTTGTGTTCTATGTGCACGATGTGTTAAGCACAATTTCAAATTTGAAAATTCACAGAATTATTGCATACTTTTTAATCCCATCGGTGTTAAAGTTTAAGATTTTAAATGCAATATAGAGTTTGTCAAGATTAGTTTAGGTTAAGTATAGGATTATTAATGTTTTCAATGTGGCTTTTGGGCCTACCAGTCAGCCAGTGACACAAAAGGGTTAAGCGTTTTGGACGCAGCATGGCTTTAGCATTTAGCATTAGCCTTGAGCGTTTTGAAAGAAACATGGACAATAGCATTTAGCATTAGCCTTGGACGTTTTGAAAACAGCATGGACAATAGCATTTAGCATTAGCCTTGGGCGTTTTGAAAACAGCATGCCAGTAGCATTTAGATCTGCCTTTTTATTTATAAAATCACGTGTTTTCCGATCGTTTACAAACTTTTTTGTGTGTAAACGATCGGAAAACACGTGACACGTTTACAAAAGATTTTTCTTTCTGTTTCCTTAAAACTTTTAGGCTTTACTTTTTCAGCTCTTCATCGAGTTATTAATTATTTGGAAGATGTTATTCTCACTTTAGGTTTCGTTTCTTGTTGCTTAGGCAAAACAAGGAGATCTTTAAAATCTACTACACGGTTTTTCATTCTTCATCTGGCTGCCGCATCACGTTTCTAAACAAAGGGCTTTAATTCCGACCCGTAAACAATGCAAACATTTCTTCAACACTTCTAAGGGCAGAAAAAGTTTACTTACCATTGCGGCGGAAGAAAGAGAAGATGTTCAAACCTCGCTCGTGCTGATTTTAGAATCCCAAATACTTGCTGGAAAGGACGTTTCTCGTGAAACTGTTTTGATCTGTTTTGAGATCAGATTTCCTTCGAGGTCACCATTTTGTAAAGCCCGATATATTGGTCCAATTCCGGTTCGCCAATACACGGGGAAGGTTATCACGTGTTCTGTCCTCATTCATGCAAAGTATTGGTTGGTTAATGAACTGTAAGAGGTTCAACCTGTAAAGTTATAAAGTCCGTGATAGGTGCTCTTGGGGTAGGGAAAAAAATCCAAAGAAACGAAAAGCAGGTCCCAGGCACTCAGTCAAACTTACAATGAGGAAAAGAATAGAGTTAAAAAGCCTTTATTTAGTATGGCTTAAGTCATTTTAAAAACAAAACAATAGACGAGCCAACATGTTTCGACCAACAAGTGGTCTTCTTCAGGGCAAAGTAACACAGAGAATGAGAATGACACCATCTCTTTCTTTGGAGATTTTTTTCTATATTTTTCTTTATTGGTTCTTTGTTATTTTCACTTGCTTTGTTGCTCATTACGTTGGCTTCCCCAATCCTATAGACCTGATTGCCTTATTGGGTTAATTGATTGTATTAGGCCTCATTAGGTTAATTGAATTCTCTCGGATTATGGGTGGGACTTAACTTATAATTTGGTGTCATTCTCATTCTCTGTGTTACTTTGCCCTGAAGAAGACCACTTGTTGGTCGAAACATGTTGGCTCGTCTATTGTTTTGTTTTTAAAATGACTTAAGCCATACTAAATAAAGGCTTTTTAACTCTATCCTTCTCCTCATTGTAAGTTTGACTGAGTGCCTGGGACCTGCTTTTCATTTTATTGGTTGGTTAAATTTGCAATACATTAATCATATATATTTACTCATTATTTCATCTGACTCCATAAATGAAAGGTTTTAATAATATCTGTGCCTCACTAAAAGTGAGCGAATGTTTGACTATTCCTTTTAACCATTAAATGAACAATGTCAAAATCAGTTAGAATAATCACATGTAACAATTTAATATTTCAGATATCAGAGATCAATTCCACAATCAATTCAAATATCTAGAACATGGTTAAACATTGGTTACACCAAATAATCTTACCCAGCTTGTACCTGAGATAGAGAGAGAGAGAGAGAGAGAGAGAGAGAGAGAAGAAAGGGAGAGACCACCTATTCAATTCGTGTCCAGCAAAGAAGAGTCCGAGAGAGGGAGAACACCTTCCTTTATCCTCTTTGACCAGGTGACATGGGGGATGGGGGAGACCACCCTCAAATGGCTTCTATCCGACAAAAGGGGGTTGCCTTATCTGGCCTTATCTCTGAACCAGTTTTCTCTAAACTTCTCTAAACCTTATTTCCTTTTATTTTATCTATCTGGATATGAGATATCTGTATCACTCACTTTGAGACATTTCAAATGACACCAAAAACATAACAGTCAATGATAAACATTCACATTAAACTATGTTCTTGTGTGAGTTCTTAGTTGTTTCTGAGAGGAAATGAGGTTGTATGGGGAGGTCGAATGTTAATTAGCCAGCAGGGCCCTTTTGTCCCATAGACCAGGCCTCAACCAGTATTTTCAGTCTTACACGCACATAACTATAGAACCAATTTGTAATGCGCATGTGAATGCCATCAGCGTTTATCACAGGTTCGCGTTTAAAGTCTGTGTAGAGAGAATGGTGTCGTCTTAGCGGCCCCTAATTTAATAACAAATGATCGTTGCGACGGAAGCAAATCAATCAAAACTAACTTTAGCTGGAAAATAACTTCATTAAAGAACCACTATAAAGTCAAAACAATCTCTGTTACCTTAAAATATACGTTTATCTCTGTAAAGCTGCTTTGAAACAATCTACATTGTTAAAGGAACACGCCGACTTTTTGGGACTTTGGCTTATTCACCATATCCCCCAGAGTTAGATAAGTCCATACATACCTTTTTCATCTCCGTGCGTGCCGTAACTCTGTCTGACGCACCCACCGCTAGCCTAGCTTAGCACAAAGACTGCTCCAGAGGTAAACGGCTCCAGCTAGCATACTCACTTAGCAATATCACTTTGAGCTCTCTCTTGACACGCGCTCTCTGATGCGCGCTGTCTCTGCTAGACGCACACACATGCACACACATACACACGCTACTAGGTAACATTTTATTATAGGCCTCAAACATAACTACCACCACTGACAATTATGCCCACAAATATTAATACAGACTGTCCATTACAGAGAAGCATAAGCTTGCAGTAGAGAATATTATATAGCCAAATGTGATCCAGCAGTAAATAAAGATTTACGGCCTACCTTTTTTTGATGTGTAACCAGAATGAGTATGCTATGCCTTTAAGTGGGCAGGTGGGGTGATTGGGTCGGCCGCATTTAAAGTCTCGCGGGTGTCAATGAAAGAGCGTTTTGTTCTCATTCTCCGCTTAATGCACGAGTGTGTGTGGTCTCTCCTTTTACTGGCGCGTTGGAAGAACTGCTTGTGTGTTAATGCTGTAGGCTACTTGAATTCAATGATTATTCCTGCGCTGAAGACCTGTTGATCGGAGAATGCAGTGTGCGTGTCACTCTGCGTCTGGGCTTGGCTACCTGTGAATGTATTTTTAGGATCATTCCTGTGCCGATGACTTGTTGATCTGAGAACGCTCGACGATCATTGGTGTCTATACTCGGCTGAGTTACGAGTGCCAGCATTGACGGACGTTTGTAAGGAATAGACTGCATTACAACTCACTTTTGCCTCTCATTGAGACTCTTATGTCTCAGCCAACCAAGTGAACTATAGTGTATTGAGTAGGCCTACGTTTCAAAACCTTCTTTGGGCGGTGGTCATCGTTTCTTTTCCCACTGAAATTGTGATTTATTTTGTTTTCTTTCGTTAATTGGATAATCATGTCATCGTTGTAGCGTTTTTATGGTATTCATTTTTTTTTTAAATCTTTCTGTCTTATTTACTAGTATGGGAGGTCTTATTGGTTTGTGTGTTTGATATATGGCTTGATTGGTTTTGATTTTTATTGGGTTTTGATTTTTGTTTCCTCCCATGTGGTGTGTTTTCCAGTTTATGATTTTAGTTTGATTTGTTTATTTTGAGTGCCATATCTCTCATTGTCTTCTGTTATATAATTTAATTTGCATTATAATTTTTCAGCTTAATTAATTCAAAGGTTAGATTCATCATTTGTTTTCTTTAATTTATAATTTTTCTTAAATAATTTAATTCTGATTGTTTGGTGCATTGTTTTCGTTTATTTAGTTTTTTTGTTTGATGTTTTCTTAAATTGAGTGGGGTTGTTGTGGTATCTGTTTTTTGGTTCTTTTGAGGTTTTGGTTTGTTTTATTCTCGTAAGTTTGTGAAATATTTTCTGAACAACAGTGCTACCAATCAGGTTATTTCAACCACCATATCTGTGAAGGATTGTATCTGTCATTTTAATAAAGTATCAACTTTTTGCACTCTGACTTCTGGTTCATTTATTTGAACTGCCTGTGTTAAAGTCATCATTGTTAGGGTCCCCCATCCCAGATAAGTGGGGGTGGCGTAGTCAATTTGGTCGAAATTTCTTAACAAGCTATCTGGCTAAGGTCACAGATGTCAAATAACTTTACTGAAGAACAACGTTTCAAAGAACTCTTCGCCAACTGGCTAACGTTAAATAATAATAAAAATATAATAAAGAAGAAAAAAAATCAGTTGAACTGAGTAGGCTCATTCACTGTTTATTCGTGATCGTTGTGAAGAAAAAGAATAGCATCCACTGTTTAAGGCTTCAGGCTCGGTAATCAAATCAAAACTCTTTCAAAATGCAGCTTTTCCTGAAGTATTGGGAACTTTTTGTAACTCCTTACGCTCCAACTTCTCCCTGATACTCTGCATGGTCAACTGTCACCTAATGCACTGCACGCGTGTCGCGTTACTCGCATGATCGCATATTGCGTTGCATATTTATAATATTATCAATATAACAATATTTCATACAGTAGCCTGCGCTCTGCACGTATATTATGGGCACGATGAAAGGAGAAAAGCTAAATGAGCCCGAGTCCGACCAAAGACCAATCTGTAAAAAAAAAGTAAAAAATTGACCGACTGCTCCCAATAAGTGATAAAATAACGCCAACATTTTCCTATTTACATGTTGTGATTTGTATAGTCACAGCGTGTACAAATAACATGGTCACATATTCTCAGAAAGCGAAGCACTGCTACTTGGGCGGAGTGATATTATTATTATGTATTATATATATGTATATAATCACATATTATGTGATTATATGCTACACAGGAAAGAAATAACAATGACAAGGTTAAATATCTTTGAGTAATTCATCACAATACATACAAATTTCTTTTTCTTTTTTGTTGTTGTTATTTATAAGCCCCAGGGATGAAACGTGAGTTAAATTCAACAAGAAAAAGAGAAAAACATAAAGGAGATTTAGGCCACTTTTGCTTGTGGGTGAAAATTTTTGCATATAAGATAAAGAAATTAATAACATATTCAAGAGATGACGATTTGGGGTTTTGTAAAAAAATAATAATAATCTTTACGAATAAAACTGGGTCACATTATAGGGTTAAACCCTAAATTAATTACTACAATCACAAAATAAATGGGCATCTGTTTCTTCAGATAGGCTATTTACAGATAGATAAACCTGTCGCTCATATCTTTTAAGTTGTTGCGCTTGTGATAACGTCATAGGTCACAATAATGTCAACATGGCGGATGTCCAGATCACATTTATACTTAACGTATCAATTCATACTTAAGGCTATGGGGGCCAAAAGTCTTTAAACCAAACGCGTGATTTTTATGGAAGGCCAAAAAGGCCAAACGTGTGAAACTGTCGTGTAAACACGTAATTACGTGTTAACACGCAATTTACGTGTTAACACGTGATTACGTGTTAATGCGTAAATGATGTGTTAACATGTAAATTGCGTGTTTACACGACAGTTTCACACGTTTTGGCCTTTTTGGCCTTTTATTTATTTTTGGCCATTTATTTTGGCCTTTTGGCCAATAAATGATTAGACATTAGCACCACCTACTGGTTTGGTGCTCTTGCTCAAACACACAGAACCTACAAGATTAAGCTTGTAAAAAGCGGTTTTTAATGTGAAAATACATGTTGAACAATGTCTTTTCAAAATATAGGATACAACTACATAATTACAGCATATTTTAAATGGGCCTATTTAGACAGTTAAGTTAACTACCCTTACAGAAAAAACACATGAACTTCACATGTGCAAAAACTCATGTGATCACATGTGACCACATGCACATGTGATTTTGCACATGTGAAATTTAACATGTAAAAACATGTGACTTTGCACATGTGAAATATGTGGATCACATGTGAAACATGTGTTTTGCACACGGGAAATGTGTGCTTTTGGAACATTTGCACATGTGATTGCATGTGAAACACATGTGAAACACATGTGATCACATGTGAAACCCATGAGCTCACATGTGAAACGTAAAATTCCCATGTGAAACCTATAATCACGTGAAACCCATGAGATCACATGTGAAACCCATGAGATCACATGTGAAACCCATGACATCACATGTGAAACCCATGAAATCACATGTGAAACCTATAATCACATGTGAAACCCATGAGATCACATGTGAAACCTATGATCACATGTGAAACCCATGAGATCACATGTGAAACCTATAATCACATGTGAAACACATGAGATTACATGTGAAACACATGAGATTACATGTGAAACCCATGAAATCACATGTGAAACCTATAATCACATGTGAAATCCATGAAATCACGTGAAACCCATGAAATCACATGTGAAACCTATAATCACATGTGAAACCCATGAGATCACATGTGAAACCTATAATCACATGTGAAACCCATGAGATCACATGTGAAACCCATGAGATCATAAGTGAAACCTGAAATTTCCATGTGAAACCAATAATCACATGTGAAACATAAAATTTCCATGAGAGACCCATGGAATAACATTTGAAACCCATCAACAATCTATGTTAAACCTACACCCCACGTAAACCTGCAACTTCATGTGAAACCCATGTAAAAATCATTCAGCAATATACCACAGAAAATGGTAGTCCTACCATGTTCTTTTGTAGGGCCTATAGCCATGTTTCCCAACATTAAAACAAATAATTCAAATTTAGCTTTTATTTCATTTCAAAATATGCAGTACAAATTGAATGTTTAAAACAAACAAAGCAAAACCAAATTAAAATTATACATTTAAAAAAAGTGTATTGTCTCAGTCCTCTGTGTCTCCTTCAGCAGGCATCCTGTTTTGGGATAGAAAAACAATCAAAGATTAGGGCAGTGCAATATGTCTTCTCCTCACAGATATCACTGAACTCAGAGTGAAATCTTGGCAGATGAGTCTTTAACGCACCCTTTGGTTTTGAATGTACACACACAATGTATGTAAATGCAGTGAAGTGTTCTGGTCACGTGCCAGTGTTTCAGTAGATCTTGCTGTAGGAGAATTGACTGGCTTTTGTCAGAAAACTTGCAATGACGACAGAGCATCACTTTGGCTACACCCTGATGGAGAAATAAAAGTACAATTGATCATTAATAATAAAATAAATTAATAATAATAATAATTTGACGCTTATAAAATAAAATAATGTAACATCACTATATTAGTTAGGCCTGTTTCCTTAAATTTGTGATGAAACCAGAGTTGCAACCAATTTTACTCCATATTGTAACGTATTTATAATTGAAATACACATACAATGGCTATACAATACAAAGTGTTTGCACATCCCTGGCAGTTGGTTTGTAAAATATCTTCATTGTTTTGACAGATATCTTTATTTTGTCTGAAGATATGCAGAGAAGTGTGTGTGTGTGTTGTTGTTGTTGCTGTTAATTAGGGATGCAACGATACCATTTTTTCAGAACCGATCCGATACCAAAAATTCTGAGTATCGGCCGATACCGATACCAGCACAGGTTTTTTTTAATCAAGTAGAATTTCTATAACTCTGTGTTGAACTGATAATAAGAACTGAAAAAAAGAAAAACAACAACAACAAAAAATATATGATCATAATCTGACATAAATGCTATTATAAACTAGATTAGTGGATAATTCAGTAAAATTTAGTCTAGAAAAATCACGAGTGCACAATAATTGTATAAAATCTGAACATTTTGTGAAAAAAAAAAAATGTTTAGTGGGGAACAAATTAGAGACAATAAGTGTAACACTAAATCTGGTAAAACTTAGCAATTAATAGCAATTATTTTATATCCTACTATAAAATTGAGACATTTTTTAACTGTATAGCACAGCTGTTTAATGAGGTAGCAACATATGATAGATAGGACAGAACAAGAAAGGCTATTAATAATCTTTCATTGCGTCCCTGTATTATGATATGAAAGGCTCCAATACAGTGCGGCACAAAGCGCTTTTATGCGCATCCCGAGCGCAGAATGATGCGCTTGAAGCAACATGAGTCACAGCGCGCAGCGCGTCGAGTCCGCATTGAAAAGTTTCAAGCACAAAGAAAATACATATTGATGCGTAGTGTATTATACAGTATCTATCTATGCAATAGTCTATTCAGCATTTTCTTTTAACAGTTTTAAATTTCAGTTACTGTGCGCGTGAAGAACTGCTCTGACTTTACTCCAGTGTTGTGATCTAACAGACACCCGGTAGAAAGTAACATGATTAAGGTACAGCAATAAAATCCAGCAAGATAAGAGTTGTTTTATGCGAAACCATAGACCTTTATCTACAGATCAAGTATAATAATAGTAACATTGAATCATCTTGGAGAGAGTTTCATCGTGTTAACTGTCGTAACCGAACGCGACGCGCTGTTTGAATGCTGAATGAAGAATGATTGACAGCCGCAGCTGAGAGAAACATTTACGTGATCTTGAATTTAACGACTTAAATATTCATTTATATCTCACATTATACTATATAATGGCTTCAGAACACTTATAATATTGTGCACAAAAATGTATGGTGCTTTATAATGTTTGTGTGCCTTTTGTGTGGCTTAACAATAACACAGAATAGTATACACACAATATCAGATTTGGATCGGCCTCGTCTGACCGATACCCGATCCGCCAAAAATGGCAGTATCGGAGCCGATATCGATACTGAGTATCGGATCGGTGCATCCCTACTGTTAATAAACTAAAAATAATAGGCCTATAATGTTATTAAACAATTGAAAATATTACATTGTAATTGTATTAAAAAAAAAAAAAAAAAATCCTACAGTTTTTTTTTTTGGATGCTTAATTATGCATTAAATTCAGGTAGGTTACTGAGTCGCTGTCCTCAGTGCCGCAGAAAAGCGCCTACAATCAAAATCCTGCTAGTCCTGCTAGAATCCGCTAGTGCCTATCACATGTAATTTTGTAGCGAACTGTCTTGTGTAGGGATGGGACGATACACTTAAACTCACGATACGATGCACCTCGATATGCCAGGGTCACGATATGATACGTCACGATACGATATCAAAAAAGAAAAAAATATTACTGTATAACAACAACTTTATTATGGTGACGTTGAAGGTGGTGGTTCATGTTGGATGTGGTGTACGGAATGACAGCATGGCATAGCTTACAGACAGTCTTAAGGCCATTGCACACTGAGTCCGAAATTTTCGTATGCGTTTTTTCGTGTTCGTCAGCAGTAAAATTCGTCACGCACAGAAACCTTGCACACTGAGTCCGATGCGTATTTATTAAACCTTTGCGCAAAAAATACTAAATGGATTCGTCAAGCAGTGAGGATGATTTCGTTGCCCTCTTTCTTCTTAAAAAGAGAAAAAGAAAGAGGAAAATATTGGGTCCATCCAATCCTGAGATTGCGCCGAGAGGAAGGAGAGTTTCACCTCCTTATCAAGGAGTTGCGAAATTATCCCGAGCAATTCAAAATTTACCTCAGAATGTCAGTGGAACAGTTTGATGCTTTGCTAGCGATACTGGAGCCACATATTAAAAAGAACACGACCAATTTCCGTGAACCAATCGATCCTGAACAGAGACTGGCAGTATGTCTAAGGTATGGACACACACACACACACACACACGGCCGGCGGAAGCGCTGGGCAGACAGAACCGAACAGCTGGATTTTGTCGTTCGCTTGCACGGTGGCTCTGAATTGTCAAACACCATTCAAAATACAGGCTGTGGATGCAGAAAATCGCAGAAAATCGAAAAGAAAAGGTGAAATGTGACGTTCAGAGATATGTCTTCCTCAGCATAGGTCTTATGATACAATTTCCGGTTTCTTCGTGTGGGAAAATCACGCATTTATATTACACTGTTTTCTATTGCAGGTGTTCACCGAGACTGGGGTTCGAATCCAGCTAAAGCCAACTTTTTGTAATATTTATTATTGAATTAAATAAGCATTCTTTTTGAATGCATACTGTTCCAGTGTCAATAAAATATACATATTTTATTACATATACTACGCAAATCATGCAGCAGTGCCATCTATCTTTATTTCGCGATCCATTTTTTTCGACCTCGATGCGTTTCGTCACGTTTTGTATCGCGATATTTCGTCAAACGATATTTCGTCCCATCCCTAGTCTTGTGTGATTAAAGTTTTGAGCTTCAGAATTTCCGATAACATAGTGAGTTTTTAGGGAGCAAATGTTTCAGTGCACTGTAAGGATTTTGTGATAAAGACGGCCCTTAACCACTGACTACTGAGCTAGAGAACTGAGTGATATTTACCCAGAGTTTAGCACCTTGACTAGCTTGTTCAGGTGTGCTGGACTAGGTTGGAGTAAACCTCTGCATGTAAGTGGACCTTGAGAGACGATATTATATCTCCTGCAATATGTTCTGAACTTACAACACTGGTGTCCAGACCAAAGTTCTGCAGAGTTTCTGGTGATCCTGGATCAGCTGCTCAGGTCTGCTTTATTGGGTTTGGGGGCTAAACTCTGTGATCAGGACTAGATGGCAAACAATACTGTAAAGGGGAGAAGACAAACACTATTATTATGTTATAAATAACTTGTTCTGTGTTCATCTGCTAACCTGTACAAAGTATGCATCATGAATAAGTGGTATGAATTTGCTCTTTTAATAACACTGTTTTACTACATTAATACTAACTACAAACCTGATAAAAATGACTGGTGGGCAATGGAGGAAAGGCTTATTTTGCCCTCCAGGTCAAGTACAGCTCGCTGCATCCTGACGTCACTTGATAACTATGAATTAACCATACAGTCCGTACTTTTAGGTTAAATAAATTAGACTATTCCCATTCATCCATTGACCAATCGTCAGCAAAACCTTTACAAAACTATCAAAATATCTCATCTACACATAATATGTGATTAAACGCCCATACTTACAGCTCAAGTCTATAGTTAACCTAACTTAACGTTAAGTTACCTCAAGTTAGCCTAACGTTAACGGTTGAGATGCTAACAGACTTTTGCGAAGACACTAAGCCATTTCTATAAAGTAAATATTCAACGGAAGCGAGTCATTTACATGAAAGAAAGTCTCAGAAACACTTGTATGTACAATCTGTGTAATTTTATGGACTAAACTTACCTTAAAGTAGTTAAAACAACAGTGAGAGACGGAGTTTCGCTGATTGTCAGTTGAACTGCTGCCTCGTTTCCATGGTAACGCCCTCCGCTCCAGTTCAAATCTGCTTGAATATTCAGCGCGCGCGCCCATTAAAACACGTAGAAGTCACGCAGCATTTACATACATTTTGAATTGATGGAGTGAATTATTTGATAATCAGCTAAAATATCCTGAAACTTGATACATTATTAAGTGGATAGTAGGCTTGTGGCCATCGCAAACTGTAAATAGAATGAAAATATAAAAGCATTGAAAACGTACAAGTCTGTCAGTTATATAATAGGCTACATTATAATATAATATATAGGCCTACCTTTAGGAATGGTAAACGCGGTGTGGAAACAAAATAGCAAAAACTACATGATATAATTATGAACGTTTTCTACACAAATTCACAGATGTGACACGAAGAACAAAGCTTTATTCTAAGTATTTTTTTTAATGTATTTCAAATCTATTAAATGTATTTCAATATTTAACAGTGCTTTACATATGTGAATATATTAATATTCACATGTGAATATATTAAAGTGCTGTTGTTTATCGGGGTCTACAGTGTTTAAACTACTTTGATGTTTAATGTTTTTATGGATGCATTATAGGCATATTTAATGTAGTAACTGTTAACAAATGTTCAGATATAGGTGTAATAATATTCAGCACAAGTTTTCAACGAGATACAAACCACTAGGGAGCGCTTTTTACTGGATTTATGCCAAATCATGTAGGTAGATGGTTTACGAACATAGGTGTTCACAAATAATGTATTTCTGGGATGTGCAGTGACACGTAACTTTGAAACTATTTCTACAATCTATTTATTCACTTGCTACAATAGACTTTAATTGTATTTATGCTATATTAGGGCTAAATGTGGTTTAAAACAGACGGACCAAACAAAGCCCAAATGTCAACGTCTATTTTTGGGCTAAATTAAGACTATGACGGGCCGACTTGATTCAGCCCAAAAAACAATGTCTTAATGACGTCTGGTGCTGGGTGGGCTTTCTCTCAACATGATTATGTATAACTTATAAAACATTTCTAATACCAATCACAAATACGTCTCAGGACGTAACAACACACAAAAAAACATTGAATATGGTTTACATTTTTGTCGTTATTAAGTCTAAAATTGATTATTTATTAACTGGCACTTACTTGAAGTTACAGTTTTTCTCAGTCGCTTTGGTGCATTTCTCATAACACTATTTACATTTGCACAACAGTTAATGCAGTTCTCAAAACAATTAGTACAAACTGCAAAACCTAGTTGATAACCTGCAAAAGCGTGTCACTTGCTCAAAATGGATAGCTCATTCCTCAAAAGCAAGTATTTATGTCAATGAAAGTGTCAGTGTCATCAAAATGAAAAGTCCTGACACCATCGTTTATGAACAAGATAGTCAAATGGCTTGGTCATGTTTTCATTATGACAGTTTACTCTGTAAATGTTTTCCAATGATAAAAGTCAGATCTTGGTGACACTACCTGAAAATGCTCAAGACAGCACTAAATACTATTTGCACAGCCATTTGAAAAATACAGTAAAGTTACACATTACTGTATGTATGAGGTAACTGAGTACAAGACACAAATGTTTCACATTTTTACTGCATATGCTCTTTGCAATTCTAATTTGTTCACAGCATTGTGCAAAAGAAAAAATACACCATTATTTACAACAAACATAAACCCCCTTTGGGTAGAGCTGTGCACAACTGTACACAATATTGCAGTAGGCCTATATACTGTATTGGAACTGAACATACAACATACATAGGACTGTAATCATTCATGCACATCCAGACGTTCCTCTCTGTCTGGTCACATAATTTCATCTACATCCCAGCGAATATAATCTCTTGCTCAATTGCAAATTGTTCAATTTAGGAGACTTTTTCAGCATTTTTTTGTTGTTGTTTTTTTTTTACAGTTTTTCTCAGTCGCTTTGGTGCATTTCTCATAACACTATTTACATTTGCACAACAGTTAATGCAGTTCTCAAAACAATTAGTACAAACTGCAAAACCTAGTTGATAACCTGCAAAAGCTTGTCATTTGCTCAAAATGGATAGCCCATTCCTCAAAAGCAAGTATTTATGTCAATGAAAGTGTCAGTGTCATCAAAATAAAAAGTCCTGACACCATCGTTTATGAACAAGATAGTCAAATGGCTTAGTCATGTTTTCATTATGACAGTTTACTCTCTAAATGTTTTCCAATGATAAAAGTCAGATCTTGGTGACACTACCTGAAAATGCTCAATACAGCACTAAATACTATTTGCACAGCCATTTGAAAAAATACAGTAAAGTTACACATTACTGTATTTATGAGGTAACTGAGTACAAGACACTGAATATATGTATGTTTCACATTTTTACTGCATATGCTCTTTGCAATTCTAATTTGTTCAAAGCATTGTGCAAAAGAAAAAATACACCATTATTTACAACAAACATAAACTCCCTTTGGGTAGAGCTGTGCACAACTGTAAACAATATTGCAGTAGGCCTATATACTGTATTGGAACTGAACATACAACATACATAGGACTGTAATCATTCATGCACATCCAGACGTACCTCTCTGTCTGGTCACATAATTTAATCTACATCACAGCGAATATCATCTCTTGCTCAATTGCAAATTGTTCAATTTAGGAGACTTTTTCTGGTATTTTTATTTTTTTATTTTTTTTATTTTTTTATTTTGACAACTAGTTCAACATTTTTGTATGTAATGACTCAAGCAATGAAATGAGGACTATTAGTTTTATATGGAATGACTATTCAGCATTCACAAGTATAGTTCATTTTGACTGACATGACTTAAGCAAATGATAATGTTATAAAACAGCAGAGAGTTGTATGAAAGCAATTGATGCATGTCCAAAAGCATTTGCAATTTGTTGGAAGGAATGAGAAACTGCTACTATGATGTGCACAAATGACTAAATGTTGTGGAGGTTGAACTAACTGTTGTGCAAATGTAAATAGTGATGTGAGAAATGCACCAAAGCGACTGAGAAAAACTGTAATTGACAGATTTTGACAACTAGTTCAACATTTTTGTATGTAATGACTCAAGCAATGAAATGAGGACTATTAGTTTTATATGGAATGACTATTCATCATTCACAAGTATAGTTAATTTTGACTGACATGACATAAGCAAATGATAATGTTATAAAACAGCAGAGAGTTGTATGAAAGCAATAGATGCATGTCCAAAAGCATTTGCAATTTGTTGGAAGGAATGAGAAACTGCTACTATGATGTGCACAAATGACTAAATGTTGTGGAGGTTGAACTAACTGTTGTGCAAATGTAAATAGTGATGTGAGAAATGCACCAAAGCGACTTAGAAAAACTGTAAGTATGACAGTGACAAAATGGGACAACTTCCCATTACAAAGAAGCTGAAAATGTACAGTATTTGTGATGTGGAAACATGATTCACATGTTAAAAATTATTTTACAACATGTGCAAATATATTTCACATGAGCTCCACATTATAACCTATAGAAACATGTTTTCCACATGTGCCACATGCTCCATTATGTTCACATGTGGTGAAATGTTGTTCACATGTGGTGACGTTGTTCACATGTGGTGAAATGTTGTTCACATGTGGTAAAATGTTGTTCACATGTGGTGAAATGTTGTTCACATGTGGTGACGTTGTTCACATGTGGTGAAATGTTGTTCACATGTGGTGAAATGTTGTTCACATGTGGTGAAATGTTGTTCACATGTGGTGACGTTGTTCACATGTGGTGAAATGTTGTTCACATGTGGTGAAATGTTGTTCACATGTGGTGACATGTTGTTCACATGTGGTGACGTTGTTCACATGTGGTGAAATGTTGTTCACATGTGGTAAAATGTTGTTCACATGTGGTAAAATGTTGTTCACATGTGGTGACATGTTGTTCACATGAGAACACATGTGATCACATGAGGTCACATGTAATCACATGTGGAAAACATGTGATAACATGTGAAATTCATGTGTTTTTTCTGTAAGGGTATAACTAATCAAGCCCTGAAAGGCATAACCATTTTCACAATCACGATAGAAATTGTGTAAGGATAATTACACATTTCTCCAAACAGTATTTTCATGTACACTTATACTGTAGCATATTTCTAAATCATCTTTTTATAATTTAACCTCTATGCATTATTTGTTAGAGAGCCCCTTCTGATAACACCATTAAGCCTTATGAATCTGAGATTGAGTTTATGAATCGAGTGCATTGTTTTGCTGTGTTTTTCGAAGTTAATATATATATTACAAAGTTATTTATATTACAACACACACACTACACTTTACACATTATATTACATTACACACACAAACATATATTACAAAGTTATTTATATTACAACAGGCACACTACACTTTACACATTATACTACATTACACACCACACACACACACATGCCATAATAATAATCTAAAACAAGAGTGGCTTGAATTATTAATAATTGAAATGAGACAGAACTCCTGCCGTAAAATGGCATTTTACAATGGATATTCAAATGTGAAATCAGTGAATATAAGACCAACAATTATTAAAATATATTGTAATAAGAATACTACACAGAACAAGAGATTATGCTATATTCTCGCCAATATGTTGGATATTGGAGATTACACTCGAGTTTCCTGCAAGTTACCCTTCCGTCACTGTCGTTGGCTTATGATGGCTGATGAGGTACAATAATCAAATAACAAGTGGGAGGGATCAGACAATGACATGAGCACATGGCCCAAAATAACAAAACACCCATGTGCAGCACAAGACAGGACAGGCATGTGACACTTACGAATATAGGCTAACCCATAGTTTTACTATAGTAAAATAATAATAAATTCAATTGGTCTTCTGTATGGTCGACAGTGCAGTGAGGGTGAGAGTGCGCGCGCGAGACCGGGCTCTCTCTCTCTCTCTCTCTCTCTCTCTCTCAAGGTGTGGAGAATGTTGTCAAGGCTGGATCTGGATTTTCCCTTTGCCTGCAGAGATTAGGCCTATTGTCTGTGATGTGGACAAAGTCCTCCGGCTGGTCCTGACATGAAGACTTGATACAGAAGCAGAAACAATCTCTCTCACTGACCTTGATTCTGCAGTTGCGCAACTCTTCTGAGTGACTGTAACATACTGAACAAAAACAATTTCAATTGTTCTTTTTTACTGTAGGCTATATGTCCAAATAATGAAACAAAATCATTCTGCAGCCATCCTGAGTTACAACTTAAAAATAAAAATAAAATAAAATTTGTTTCATAAAAAATACTATTAGAGACTAACCTCGGCTTTCAGCTGATATTGCAATTAGTTGTGTTTGGAATAATTATTAATGATATAGTTATTATTTAAATTCATTGTAAATTTTCTGCTACTATTTTATATTTTATATTTGTGTTAGCATTCGAACATGTGCCGATCCGCCGTGCAGGAAATCGTGTTGCATCTGTTCAGGTATTAGGTGGCTGATGATCTAGCCTGGCTGCAGTAGCCTACTTTTTACGACGAAATATCCTTATTTTATTATTATTATTATTATCATCAATATTATTATTATTCTGGTATAATGCTAGCTAATACATATAGGCTAATTTATTTTGATAAGATTTATATTTCACGAAATAAAACAAACTAATTATAGGCTATAATCTTTGGGCGACAGTGCAAAACCCTGAATCATCAATTAGTTAAATTTTCACATTTATTAGAAATTCAATTTCGTACATATCCTAACATAACAGATCCATTTATGAATGGACTTTGATTCCGGTGGTGGCTGCATTGTTTCTGATTTGTGTGATTCAAACATTTCCAATAACTCACTTAATAAGTCCAAAAGTCAAACTGTATTGAAAAAATATTAATGTAATATTTTACAAAATTCACAATATGTTTTTATCTACCGACATATTCTGCTTCAATCCATATTTGTTGGCATTTAGACTTTCAAAAAAATTGTAACCCGTCGGCGCCTCCGTGTCGTGATTATCTATTTTCTACTATAGGCTATGTATTTCTTATTTATTACATCCAGACAAATGGTTGATGAAACATTGATTAAAATTAAGATACAATTAATACAAAACGAAATTAAATTTAAAGACAGACTTTGTGCTTTCTGCTTGAGGTCTCTGTGAAAGTTTTAAAGCAGTCTTTTAGTGCTGCTTTCAGAGCGCTCACGTCCATAACGGAGAACTGTCCCATCCGTAACATTGATTTTTTGTGTGAAATTTATTTCTAAATAAATGCGACTCATAGTCCAGTGCGACTTATATGTTTTTTTCCTCTTCATGACACATTTTTTTGACTGATGTGACTTATAGGCCTACTCCAGAGCGACTTATAGTAGATGTAAATTACTATCTCACGACCAATTCGTACGAATTCGTACGAATGATAAAAAGTTGGCTAATTCGTACGAATTCGTACGACCTCACTTGTACGAATTTGTACAATTTGTCTAAACCCACGTGATGGGTAGGTTTAGGGGCGGGGTCAGGGGTAGGTCATTCGTATGAATTCATACGAATTGGGCAATTCGTAACATATGTACGATTTTGCAAAAAAAAAACTAATTCGTACGAGTGAGGTCGTATGAATTCATACGAATTAGCCACCTCATAGAATTTGTACGTTTTCCCGTGAGATCAGGTTGTGTGATCAGGAGTTATCAAGTTCAGAAATTGCAGTAGCCTAAAAGTACATTTTTGCTGCATGTTTGTGTTGGCGAAAACTCACCCCTAATCATTTACGCACTGAGAAAAAACATATACATGGTTGGATAACAGACCAGGCAGTCGGTGAGCTGCCGATTTTGCATGTCCACACCTGGCTGATCGCTGTATAATACCAAACACTCAGGGGGCGTAGGGCTTTCTCACAACATGCATTTTCATTAAGGAATGCAAAAAGTGCTGCACGGGGTGTAACCTCTCTGTGCTCTTTGGGTGTAGAGATGGTTCCACTCAGAAAAACAATACAAGGCACTATTAATTATTAAAAATGTAAAAACATGTATTTGATTAGTATTTGTGTGTCTATAGCTGTATATGTTATAAAATCAAAGAGAATAGTTCTGATGATACTACATTTAGGCTACTTTTAATAAATGCATTAATAGACTGCAGTGCTTCATTGTGCAGTGAATACTGAACTGTTTCATCAACAGAAGGGTGTTTTTTGTATGTTGTGTTAATTGATTTGAGAGCAACTATTCATTTAAAGAAGTTTGATTGAGGAAAAACTAAATATCAGTAAGTGGTCTATTAACCGCCCTCCCACTTTCTGATTCATGTAATTGTGTTTACAGTTGCTTGCATTTTATTGTGTTAGGATGTATTGTTTTAAATGTTGTGTGTTGTTATGATTTATGTGATGCAGTGGCTATATTTTGAGCCCAATACAAATCAGAGTGATTCTCAAAACGTCCCGCCGCCGTTATATCAAAGGCGGCCCTACCGCGGCCCGTCGTAGGCAAACGCTATTTTCGAGCGATCGGTCACCGCTTGTATATATATATATATATATATATATATATATATATATATATATATATATAATGCAGTTTATGAAGAATAATGATTGATAAAACCAGACAAATTTCCATTTGATGTTTTAATTCCACATTTCAAAGTACAGTAGGGTAGAGTGGGGGAAAACGCCCCCCTTAAGGAAAATGTGACATTACAGTGAAACAAAACATAAATGTGACTAGAATTGCCATCCCGGTTTTGAGTGACTATGGCAGGAGTTATTCACCAAATATTAAAATTGCTCAGCCTTCATAATTAATTAGTATTTTCACTGAAAATATTTTTGTACAAAGGGGGCGTTTTGCCCCAGCGGTGGGGTAAAACGCCCCCCAAGGTGGGGTAAAATGCCCCCTTTCTTACTAGCCAGTTTGCTTCATAGATCAACAGCAAAATTAACAGACAATAGTTTTTAATCTCTAAAGGTAAAAGGCAAGTAATGTATCAACATGTATATATATTAATATTTATTTCAGCAATGTTCAAAATAGGCAAAATTAACTACCTTCCATCAGTGAGCTAACTGTGCTAGTTTTGTTCAAATATTTTGATTTTACCACCTAGTTATACTGCATTAAGTGTAAAACAAAGGATTTGATAGACAGAAATATTTTATTATAGTAATTATGATAGAGAAACTATGCCCCCCGGGGTTACCCCTCAGCGTAGGGGGCGTTTTACCCCACAAGCTATGAGTTTAAAAAAAAAATGTTTAATTTTTAAAATATAATTATATTCCTTATAAATAATATATGATCTCAAACTACAGACTTCACTATTCATTTATCATACATCACTGCGATATCCTGCAGAACAATATTCTCTTAAACACTTATTTACTAATATTTACATTTACATTTACATTTAGTCATTTAGCAGACGCTTTTATCCAAAGCGACTTACAAATCAGGATATCTGAAATCAATAATATCTGAAAATTATAGCATTTACCATGTAATCCTCTTCTCTTCAAATGTGTCGCTGGTGTCAGCTTATCCATAGAGATTTGTATATCCCCGTTATCAACGTAGTGCATAGCAACAGTAAAAATGTATCTTGACTACTTTTAGTGGTTATTTTGGGAAAAACAGTAGGGGGGCGTTTTCCCCCACTCTACCCTAACTGTCATTGAAACATGATGTCAGATCACTGAAAAATAAATAACAGAAAAAAAAAAAAAAAAAAAAAAAATATATATATATATATATATATATATATATATATATATATATATATATACACACACACACACACACACACACACACACACACACAAGAACATGCAGGTTTCCAATAAAATTGTAAAAAACAAAAAAAAACAACAGGCTTAGCTTACAAGCAAATTATAACTCTTACAATAATTGTTCATAATATAAAGAGGTCAGCTCTGGGATGAAAAGAATTACCAGTAAACATAAGTAATGAGTATATCTGGTACCAAAGAATGTGCAGGACACCAAATAAATTCAGGCATAACATCACATTTACAAGCCATTTCTAACAATAAGATAAGTGGTAATAATTTAGAATAAAGCTCTGGAGTAGAATAGACCATTATAATGGCATTGCTGACCTGGGGTACAAGATTTCACTGTGCTGCAATAAGTTCTATGTCTCTTTTATCTGTGATAAACATCTTCACATATATATAAAAAATACTGAGGTAAAAACAGTAGTAGAACAGATATAACTGCAATGCTGACCTGTGGCACAAGGATTTACTAGCTATATTTAACAATATAATAAGAGTTAAGCACTATGATAATATCCACAGTGAACAGTGTGGATTGGGTGAGTGCAGTCTGACACTTCTGGCTTCTTTAGGGGTCTTGATGTTACTGACTGCAGGATAAAGAAAGGGTTCCAGTTGTCAGTGATGCTGGGGTGTCAGTAGTCAGCCCAGGTTTAAGGGGTCGGCTGTGGGTCCCTCTCAGCTGTGCGGCGCCTTTTTCCGCCTTCACGGTCAGATGCTCCTTTCAGGTAACGCGTAACGTTAACCTGGACGGCTTCATCAGTGGCATCCTGGGTTGCCGGGTTCTTCCGGATGGCTCCTGTAGAAAATACAGATCTGTAATTCCATTTGAATGGCATAATGCCATACACATCTACTAAACATTTTTTTTTTTTACATCCAACTTACTTTGAACAATGGTCTTCAGGAACATGTCTCTAAAACATGCTTTATCCCCAACTCCAGTCCAGGTTGTATTGATGGAAAGGTGATTAGAGAAGATACTTTGAAGCATCCGCCAGACGGTTGTCTTTAGGTCCCTCCCACATTTGATCGCCAAAAACCGAAGCTGAAAATCCAAAAAAAGTTTTACAAATTACATTTCTCTGAAGCTTATCATACATAAATATAAAATGTGACAGGCTGTGGATTCAGACTGTAGAATATGCAGTGTACAATCTTAATTCTACTTTTTAGATTACCCTATGGAGTTATAAACGAAATCAGCACACTTACAAATCGTTCCTGGAGCTCTTTATCCTGCCTCAAACTGTTGTCAAGCAACGCCAAATCTTCCTGGGTGTCTAGGGGGAGTAACAGATCCCCTGGCAGGGATAACTCTCCAACAGACACATTGGCACTGAAATGTTGCAGCATAGTGTCCATTTTGTTGTCCATGCTACGCACAACATCGCCAAACTCTCCAAGACGTCACAGCATTAAGGTCTGATCTGCACCTACAGGGGTTAAGTAAAATAATAGTCAGTCCTGGTCCCTCAACTACTAAACTATGACATTTATATCTAGGTCTACTACATGTATAGGTGGCCCCAGTGGGAATTAAACCAACAACCACAGGTGTTGTTTGCAAGTTGTACCTGATTGCCCAGTGCGAGCAAATGTCTTCAACATTGTCCCAACTTGCTTCACCTGCTCTTGAAGTGAGCCGCTGTCATCCGAAGCTACAAAATGAAAGGCATATGGTAATTTTGTACATACATCACGTACTCTTTCCTAAGTTTGACTTTTTTGTGCATGTTCTTACCTGCTCGTGCAGTGCTTTCCCTCAGAGCTTGGTTCTCCTCCCTCAGAGCTTGGTTCTCCTCCCTAAGGGCTTGGTTCTCATCCATCACGGCTTGTTTTTCATTCTGGAGTCTCTGGAAATCTACATTAAAAAACAAAACAACAAAAAAAACACCTAAAGGCACTATTTTCAATACTTTTAAAACACTGGACACTAAGACATAGGCCTAAAATATACCTTCATAGCTGAAAACTTCATGCTGTACACGAGATGCCAGGGGAGTCCAAGGGCCAATTACAGAGCGATGACTTTCTCCTATTGATAATCATTGACGTAAAAATATGTTTGAAGTTATTGCATACATTTAATGAATTGGACTTAAAATGGAACACTTAGTTTAGCGCAACATATTACATACCTCCAGCGTTTTCACCCATATGCTGCCAGGGTAAATTTGCTGCTGGGGGTGTAAAGCTTAGTACTTGACGAGCTGGAAGAGCAAACATAACAGCTTTAACTTCAGTGCAGAGTATTGCATATTCAGTAATGAAACTATAATTGAACTGTGCAATGCTAATGGAATGTACAACACACCTCGACACCTTTCATCCAGAAACTGCTGCGGCGGTGAGTAACCAGTCAAGTGTCCTAATGAAAAACAGATTATGATTAAAGGATTCCTTATCTTAAATAGAAGCAATAGTTTCCAGACAAAAAACGTCACAAATAACATCACTTACTTGTACTCAAACTCTTGGCTCTGTGAAGTGGAGTCTGGATTTCTGGGGAGAAACCTGGTTCTGAGAAAGAGGAAACAGAAATTTGAAAATCTAACAAAGGGTATAGTTTAGTGGCAGGATCACATATCAAGCATCACAGCAATTTTACATACCACCTCTGAAGTCTACAGATGGCACAACATTTTCCTGGTTTTCTGGAATCGATGCAACTTCTGGAGCATCGGGCAGCACTGAAACCTTGTAACCAGGAACAATGTTTTCAAAGCTCAAAAGAGGTTGTCCAAACGACAGCACTGCTGGTGCATCTGGAAGACTAGACTCCTCTTCATCAGAAGAGGCCTGGGGTCTGTACTTGGAATTTGAGATTCTCTTTCTCTTTCTCTTCTTGTCATCATCCGTCGTTTCAACGCTAGAACCTGTTTGGAAGCGCACCAAATATCTCATCGCCTCTTGCCAAGATTCTAGAGCAGGGAATAATGAATGAAAGTCAGTTATCCACCATAAACAGACAAAGAAAATACACAGATGAAATGCAGGAAAATCAAATGCACAAGTCAGACCCATTTACCTGCTCCCTTCATAAACTTAAAATGATGTTTCTCCCAGGTGCTGTGTGGAGGCGTGCAGCGGATGGCTAAATTGTTGCCTTTGTCTTTTTTGCGGAGGTTAAATGGGGGCCAATAGCACATGCCCTCGCTGAGCCACACTTGCGGAACCACTGCAAATGGCTGATCCTCCTCATCAATAAACTGAACAATGGCAAACAGCATCTAAAATAGAAGAAAACCGTGCATTAAGTAAAAATTGATTAATTTCCAGGCAAAATAAATTAAATTAAATTCTCACCCCTTCAAAAAAGCAGTCATTTTTACAAGTGGATCAACGGAAAACCAGCCTTTCCATCCGGGCAAGGAAGAAGATAATATTTCTTCTGCACATTTGCTATATGAGTAAAGCGGAGTGTATCTGATAGGCCAGATAAATGAAAAATGCCTAGCTTGGAAGATTTCACAGGGTAAGTGAAGAAATCGACCATGTTCCGGAACCTCTTGTAGATGACCAAAGTGTTGTCCATTTCATCAACGACGACATTCTGTATAACAACTATGTCTTTATTTTCCAACAGGACACAGTTGTCTCCCTCTGAACGTTTCACAACAAAGTCTTGAAAGTAACACTCCTCATACTGCTTTTTCACAGAAAGACCGTTGAGAAGTGGTCCATGGTTGTGCTCTCTCAAGGACCTTGTTTTGGAGATGTTTGTTCTTCTGTGCTGACTTCTCTCCGACAATCGGCGAACAACCTGCTCCAGTGGTTGTGTAGGCTTGCGCAACAGTTTCTTCAGACGCCCAAGGAAGTTTTCAAATGGGAAGCATGAGATGTTATCAAGGACACCATACTTTTTGGCATCTTGGCTGAGGTGCACCAATCCATGCATGTTGTATG
The DNA here is from genome assembly GCA_021464565.1 of Rutilus rutilus. Lineage (NCBI taxonomy): Eukaryota > Metazoa > Chordata > Actinopteri > Cypriniformes > Leuciscidae > Rutilus > Rutilus rutilus. Next base: position 8,312,452 of record JAJAQA010000017.1, on the reverse strand, counting down.
TCACATGTTCTTTTCCATAAAGCTTGCTGCAGTGATCAACAAAGAGAACCAATATTCTGTGTGCATAGTCTGCAAGGTCAGCACACAGGGACACATTCAGTAGGATGGTGATGCCAACTGAAAGCAGCATGAAGTTGTTGTACACTTGAGTTGGTACAAGGCCTTTTAAGCTGACTGGTCCAGTGTACAAGAGGAACTGCCTGAATTCTGTAGCTTTCCAACGCTCAACATCTTCCATGGATCGTTGCTTCCTGTTGAACTCGCACGGAACATGAGGTGTGAAGGTCAGGAGTACTCTGGAGAGCTCTTTTACCATGCTGGGCGAAAATCTTGTCAGCCGCCGTCCCTTTAGCCAAAGATGCAACAACTTTCTTGTCACTCCAAGGCATACCAGATGCATATAATCCAGTGGGAACTGGGTGACCAAACCAACAGACAACGATGCCAATGGCGTTTCTCCACACTGATGACTGTCATCAGAAAGTTCGTCACGGACTGCATGGTCTAATCTTAGAGCAGAATCTGTTTGAGGAAAGGTCATCATTACCAAGGTGTTCTCGTAGTGGACCCCCTTTTGAACACACTTGTCACACCCATAATATCCACTGTGACCTTTCACATTTCGAACAAGTGCACGAGCAGGGGCGTCACAGATAAATGTTGATATTTTGAAAGGAAGTGCTCTCCTTTCAAACAGAACTCCTTCCGCTTCAAGTCGCTGTGCCTCTTCTACAAAAGGATTCAAAAAGTGAAGGCTGCTTGGCTTCTTCTTCCCATAATAGAGACCAATGACAAATGGAAGTTTGTTTTGTTGGACATTACCCACGTATTGCTCAATTAAACCAAGAACTGGCCAGAACTGGGCATTTGAGCTTTTGAAAAGTGGAAGTCCATCAACATTAACTTGCATTGAAACTGACGTCAACTTCTGCAATTCAGGAGACACTAAAAACTGCGATAGTATTCCATTTTCAATTCCAGAGTGATGGTATACACCACCTGAGAGTTCTGTTGTTTTAACACAAGTCACTGTTTTCAGATGGGTTCTTGGGTCTTTAGGAAGGGTTGGATGTAGAGTTCTCAACGGGTCGGGTCGGCCCGACAAACCCGACGGGACCCGCGGGTTCGGGCCGGGTTCGGGTCGAAAATATAATCAAATGACTCGGGTCGGGTCGGACCTCGGGCTTAATCTTTTCCAGTCAGTGAAAAAAAAAAAAAAAACATTTATTAATCATCGCTGCTGTTCACCGTAAACAAAGTCTGGCTGCTGCGTGCAAGCGCATCACGGAGAGGGGCGGGGGCAGACCTGACGCCGCTGCGTGCACGCCTTTAGCCTGGAGAAGAAGATGGAGTTGGTGAAAAGTAAACTTGCCTCAGGTGAATTCACCGTTGCTACTACAGCCTATTTATATATTTAAAGTTTATTGTTTCAGTTGTTTGTATTGTTAAAAGGCGTGAACATTAAAGGTTGATTTGAATTTCCGTCTGCTGGTCATGATAATACGTGTATGAGAAAAAAAAAATCCGACGCGGCGTCGGGCCGCGGGCCGGGTTCGGGCAGATAATTCATGTTGATCTGTCGGGTTACATCGGGTCCGGGCTTTAAAAGCAACGGGCCGGGTCGGGTCGGGTTGTTATTTTCAGGCCCGTTGAGAACTCTAGTTGGATGATCCTTGGACAAAATGGTTAAAAGCTTACCCAGTGCCACATGGGGGATCATGTTGTCAATAGCCCACCCTGCCAATTGTGTCCTTAGGCAATCCTCTTCCTCCTCACTATCTTCTGTGCTTGAGGAAAAAATTTCACCAGGTTCATACACCTCATCAACAGTTATTTCCTGTGCTTCAGGGGTTACAGTTTGTCCATGGCTTGTTGGAGCCATTCCATGTTGATGTTCATTAACAGGAGGATTTACTTGGTCAAAGTCAGGAATAACAGCAAGTAGAGCATCGTTTGCAGCTGCAATTTCCTGTTTGTCCCTCTCAACTCCTTTCAATATTCGTCTCCTTTTGGCCCAGTAACTAGACATTGTAACTAACAATGCATTTACCTTTAAAGCCAAAACGATTGTCCAACAGTAGGTCTCTTGTGTGAAGTTAACCAGTTATGCTCCGGTCAAGGTATCTGCAAGAAAATGTGAACAAAACCACATTGTTAACGTTAGGAATATACAGTAGCTATGTTGTAAAAAAAAAAAAAACATCAGCCAAACGTGGAACAGTGAAATTGTTAAAAAATAAAATGTACTCATTCAGTGTAGTGATTCAAGTGAACAGCACTGTCCTCAAACATAAAAAGTACAGCACTTCAGATAAATATAACTCATCATAATCCCCTTAAATCCTAGAAGTACAGTAGCAACACAGCACGTGCTAGCTAACACTTGCTAGCCACTGTAGCTACATTGTGAACTGAACTAGCAGCATACTTTTATCTGACAAACAAAATAATTTAAACAACCTATATCATTCTGCTTTGTTAGAAAACACCAAATTTAAGCTATACTTAAGTCTTTCTAGATGTAAAGCTTTGGCTACCTACTGTAGCTAGTTACATTTCTACATGTAACGTAACTAGCAACATTGCTTAACCTCAGTGTGTAAGTTACTGTAACAAAGGCAAAACAGTTACGAATTAATTCGACTGACCAAAACTAACTTAAAACACATACGTACTCACACTCGTATAAACATACGTATCTTAGAAGAAAAGAAAAACTCAACGCCTGGAAGAAACAAAGTAGCTATTACAGAAAGTGAATTGTAACATGGCTGCAACTTTGTAAACAAGGCTAACTTACTTTAGCCTTACTTTAGCTTGACTAGTAAGGCAAGAACAAAGATGACTACAGATTTTACAAAGATAAACTAAAAACAATGTAAACATAATATTGCGTTACACAAAAAGGAAACATGTACTTACTTAAACGATGGTAGTCCACAGAAACTCGCGATTGAGCGGCGAACTGATGCGAATGTGTGCTCTAGTTATGTTGTTTGGGGAGGGGCCAGGAGCTCAGTGGCTCCAGTGCGTCATCGAGCCACCGTTTTAGCTCCGGCCAAAAAAATCCTGAACACAGCAATGGTGAAAACCTATACATTTCTAAAATTTATAATGTTTAGATTTTTTTTTTAAGACACTGTCTTAAACATTTGTACAGGTCGCAATTGCAAATGAATCCCTTATACATGTAAAAAGTAAAAAAAAAAAAAAAAAAAAACTTCGAGGTTGGAAGAAAATGAAAGACATAAAACGACATTTCCTGGAATGGCAGAAAGACAAAATATTTATAAATATTTCATAAATCTGCCAGTGCAGCTGTGAAACCAGAGGAGATTTTAGATTTTAGTTTATCCTTCTGATCAGGTCAAAACAGAGATTTTCCTGTTTATGATAGGCTATTACCATGTTGCAAATTAATAAAAAATTATAATGTATAGACCTACCCAAGATTTTGGCCATGTTGCAGATGTCTTTCACTGTTCACTGATTTAGCCAGGCATTAGTGAAAAGTCTAACTTCATCAATTTATTCAGCTAAATTGTTCATACCATGAATGAAATATCTATTTTAAAACCTAATCAGAATCAGAAAGATATTTATTGCCAAGTAAGTTTTACAAAAGGAATAATTTTTGGTTTATGCATGTCTCAATTGTGCATAAATCAAAGAAATGTAAACAATTTTCACCTAAGTGCATAAAATAATTTTACATATAGCCTATTAGGCTACTCTATCGCTTCAGAGTCTCAAAGTAATTTAAATGTCATTTTACTAAACCTTACCTTATCATGGAATCAAGAGTCAAGAATAAACCCTAATGGCTTAAAAAAAAAAAAAAAAAAAAAACTAATATGGGATTTAATTCACATATAGGCTATTATGATTTTATAATCGCTTCAAATGTGAAAAGTAGTTAAAATGCTGTCAGTTCCACTTCCATTCTAACTCCCAACATGCCATGGCTGCTGGTCGATTTTAGTAGAAATCCTTGTATTTCAAAGCGGCTTGCCGCCAGCCGGCCGCGGTCCATTAGACGGAGGCAACCGCCAAAGAAAATGAAGCAGTCGGCCCGCCAGCTTTTCGCCGGCGGCATCTCGCAAGAAATGGGAGTGACGTATTCGGCGGCAAACGTTTCATCCCCGCCAGCGGGACGCACCTATAGCCGACAGCTTAGGGCCGGCGGCAAAAAGAAGCCGTGCGGATATTTTTTGCTAGCTGGGATAGCCATACCAGCCAATAAAGTTCCATGGTTTCCAATGTGCCAGCATGCAATTTACGTGTTAACACGCAATTTACGTGTTAACACGTCATTTACGCGTTAACACGTAATGACGTGTTAACACGTAAATTGCGTGTTAACACGTAATTACATGTTTACACGACAGTTTCACACGTTTTGGGCCTTTTGGCCTTCCATACGTTTTGGCCTCTTTGGCCTTCCATAAACATCAGACGTTATATTTGTTCATGAGGGATAATGCGTGAGTGAGTGATGTCAGTCTTATGTCATGATTTGTCATGCCCTTTTAAGTTCGTTTAACGTTCTTTCTCATGGTAGAAAAGTCAACAGCTTAAACGATGGATCTTAGAATGGCTTTTTTATTTTAGCAAACTGCCAAAAAAAAAAAAAAAAAACTTTTCAGACTGTGTGCAGCTGAACCAACTGCACACATCAGCTGTGGGATAAAAGAAAAGAAATGCACGATTAACTAGATAAAGGCATACTCCTGTCTTAATGTAAACCCTGTCCACCAACATTAAGGCTCAACATTAAGCCTTTTCATTTGATTGTCCTTCGGTCGGTCATTCACTTGTCCGAGTAAAAACATTTGTTTGTCCAGGAAAAAAAAATGTTTTGTTTATTTGTGTGTGTGTTGTAAATATCATTTACTCCGAATCAGTATTCTCATCACTGTTCAGTCAGCTTTAACATATATAAATCGGCATATTCATGACATTTTAACCTTAATAAAGGGCATTTTTCCCTAATCGTTTTAAATATATGCTTAATCTTTCATTTAAAATTCTTAAATTTGATCAATAAATTAAAATAGAAAGATGCTAAAGGGCTGTTACCAATCAAATTAAACTGCATTAAATAATGTAATGAGATTATTTTAAATATGTTTTGAATATACAAATAAGAAATATTATTTGTATATATAAATAATATTTATAAACGGCCAGTAGGAGGCGGCAGGCGACCGTCTTAATGAGTGAATCATTGAGTCATTTATTCAAACGATTCATTCAAACGGCTGATTCATTCAGGCAAGGAGTAGGTTCGATTATGACCGACGTATCCTCTCGCGTGGCCTCCTGGGATAGAAAAGTATCCATCGGTTGAGCACTCGAGAATCTGCGCTGAAGCAGTAGATCATCCGGGAACTTCTCGCCTACTCTTTTGTGAATAGGCCTACTGATGTTTCGAACATACTACTCCTTTCACGTACTGTTTTCGCCTACTATATAGTAGGAAAGTAGGCATATTCGAACGCACTTTAAGTAGGCCTATACGTACGTCCGAATCTCGCGAGAATTAGTACATCACGCAGGTAATTCTCGCCTACTCTTTTATGAATAGGCTACTAAGGATTCATACACTAGCCGTTTCTCAATACCAAGTAGCCTACGCAAAGTTCGGACTTGAGTCCTTGGTAGTTCGGACTGACAAGTTCGACTCAGGAGAACGAACTCCCGAGGACGGGAGGACACAAGTCCGATAATTCTGAAATGGAACAGCAGCGTACTTGATAGTGTCACTCATGCAGCTCGCTCTGGCTACTCCGGTTATCTCTTTATAGGCTATACAAAATATGTTATAAACCACATTTGCCTCTTTTCATTTTCATTTAAATAAAACTTTAACATAATGGCCACACAAATGTGGTTCAGGCAACGCAATTGATTATCTTAACTGCATATTTACAACAACACGAAATATAAAGCACAACCCTGACTCTTTGTTTTCATTTTAAAAATATGATGAATAAAAACATTATAATATTGATCATTAAAACGAACATTTAGCAAAAAGAGACAGGGTTGTGTCATATGTATATACAGTGAAGAGAATGTAGGCAACATGTAGGCTATAATAAAATATTTTATGTTTTAAATATATAAAATAAAATGGCATAACCTTTTTTTTTGTTAAATGTCAGTTTTAATGATCAATAATAGCCATTCTAAAAGTATAAGTAGCCTAAAAGGTATAAGAAGCTATACAATAATAAAGCAAACGATTCAGTCAAACATAAGTCAGCTCTCTAGGCTACATCGTTAAAGTTAAATAGACATTAAATAGAGTTATGAAACTTCACTTTGCCCTCAGCTAAAACGTTTTGCCAGGGAACAAATTATACATTAATGAGACAAATAAAATAAATAAATCGCCTGTTGGATATACAGAAGACGATTTATATCTCATGTTAAACCACTAGACTAGAGACATTCGAGCCAGCGGCAAGTCAGCAGCAGTAGCCGAGGAAAGATTGTTCTCGGCGGGGTACGAGCGCCGCGCGTCCGATTGCCTGGTTCTCACAACTCCGAAAACGTCAGATCAAATTTTCAAATAGGTGCTATCTTTATAAATAAACCAACGATTTGAGCTTTAAACAACTACATTCTCGCCTGAAATACTCTTAAAACTACATTTCATGACACAATTATAGCAGTATTTTTAAATTACACGGGGTTTCTCCTCTGCTATTGACGCTTGCTGGTTGGTGTGCGATGCATTCTGGGATACCTGGCTGTCTCGAGTTCGCACAAGTCACCTCTCGATGCATCCTCGGTAAAAGGGGCGGATCAAGAACACATCCGGGGATTCGAACTGGACTTGGCTAGATGTGAACTTTGAATTGGAACAGTACTAGGGCAGCGACTGATGACGTTTCACAAGTCCACAAGAACACAAGTACAGACAAGTTCGCATATTGAGAAACGGCTATACTTTTTCGCTCGCCTACTGCTTTCCCCCTACTATATAGTAGGGAAGTATGCGGTTTCGAACGCAGCACCTGAGTCTGTCCACACACTAGACGCAAAAATCACAGCCAATCAGAACAGCGTGTGGAGTCTCGCGGCAAGTGTAGCCTACAACACTAGAGAGTAATCTTGACGGCACTCGCAGGAAAATGGATAAGTAGCTACATAATCAAATGCACAAATATTACACCATTTAAAATTTTCCTCGCCATTTTCCTCGCCATGGCAACATAGTTAAAAATACCAAAAGTTTCTCATATCTTCTAAAAGCATTGTTTGATTTAAATTAAATTGAGCTTGTATGTTGTGTAATGGGTCCTGAATGAATTTATAATGAATGTAGCCTACTACTGTGTTGTCTTTAATATTTTTATTTATTTTGAGCTCTAAACAATATTCTAAATTATAAACCATTTATTTCTATACAAAATAAAACAAATACTAGATTTTTTGTTCTTTCTATTTTTCAATTAATGAAGCATTTGTAAATGAAAACTGACAGATTAGTGCAATCTGGTTAAAAGAAAGGGATATAAAATGGAATACCATAGTATATAACCACTTGATGGCAGTATAGGCCTATTTTTCTGGCTCAAATAATTGGCCAGTCTCTCACTGATCCTATGGTTCGTCCTGTAGTCCTGTGCACACGGACTCCAGAAAACATACAATTAAAAAGGGAAAAAACAATATGGCAATTTCATGTCACAACATACATTTCTTTTTTTCCCCTTTTTTTAATATCTAAAATCCATATTAAGAGTATGACATATATCAATGCCATGAATGTAAACAATATGCTGTGCATGTATGTGTAATTTGTATACACATTCATACAAAGACTTTTTTTTACTTTTTTTTTAAGTAAAAATATTCAGCTTTGGGGATAGGCTTCATATATTAGTAAACATTTTAAGGAATTCTTTGGTTTAAAGCACTTAATGACATTTTCCGATATTCCATGACCTAATCTAAAGTGAGAACTATTCACGGTTAATAAGTTATTTAACTCTTTATATATGAGCAAATAAAAAAATAGTAATTTGTTAATTACAGTGACAATGTATGAAGAACTCATCATTTGTATATAGTCTATTAATGTAGACTTAAAATGCATATTTACTACAGTTTATAAACTATAAATGAACTATAAACTTTTGCAAATGATTTGTAAACACTGCATATATTACAGACTAATAAAGTGTGCATTTATTAATTTGTAGGTCTATATAAACACATTGACATGCCATGTGTACTAATAATTATTCAAAATATGAATTATACATACAAAAACATTTTATGGGCTATATTTATGTCAATACATGTAATTGTTCCAATTTCTAATAGGTTTCATACATAGCTATGCATATACGTTTTTACTTTATATGAGGATATATTTCATATTTGTACATAATACATATATTAGATTTCTGTATGGAGAACTATATTACATGCATTACTTGATGTACTAACAAAATATTCTTCTGGAGACCAGAGGCCTCATGTATAAAACTTGCGTAGATTTCACCTGTTGTGCGCACACACTACACAACACAGATTTTACATATACTCACAAAAGTAAATTCCCTTTATCAAGCCCAATTAATGTAAAATTGTGCATACCTGCATTGCCACCGTCTCCTCCCCGAAATAACCCATCCATGTTATACTGGCAAGTTCAATGGTACACGATAATACGGATTGTAAATGCCATCTGTGCCAACACATTATCTTATAAATTTTCTATTCAGTCTTGTTTAAAAAGCATATTATTTATTTATTTATTTTTCTGTATTTATTTATTTAGAGAGAAACAGGGACAGCGTACAATAAACATTAACCTCAAGGGGAGAGATGCATAGTACCAGGTTTTAGCTCAAGAGCTAATTTCCACCCGCAGTCCCTGGGCATTCATTCATTTATTCTCATTCATTTCCATTGGCAGATGAGTTTATTTGTTGTAGGAATTCTGTTTATAAAGAAAATATATATTACGATGTTTAAATATTTTTAGTGTAAACAGAACAGATATTTATTTTTGGATTTTTCAAAAATAATACATCAACGCGTCACTGACAGAACATTTAAAAATGAAACACAAATATTTCAGTTTGCTTCAAATTCGACAATACTTTTTTCATAATGTTAAGAAAAATAAGGAAGGCGTCATCATTAGGGTACTTTCTGTCTGCATACAACAGCATACCTGTGTGTGTCAGAGCGGTTGTACATTTCATCAGACCTACTCAAACTGGGAAAAGGACTGCTTGACCACTGAATGAGTCGGGCAGTGTCTGTCTTTACTGCATACGGTCTGCTAATCATCTTCTTAACATGACATGTGCATTGCTCATCACTAGAACTTCAGGATAACGATTACTGGTAATTTGAAATGCTTAACTCAATCCACAAGAGTGTGTCAAAGTAAAAATTAAGTTTTAAATCATTCTATTTCCTTCAGTACTACTTACTCTCACACCAGTAAAAGAACGCATGCGCATTGCCCAGTGTGCTTATTGTGAGCACATATTTACAGCAATTTTATTTATTTTTTATAAAACCCAATGTGCACATGGTAAATTGTTTATGCAAATTTCAAAGGTCCAAACTTCAAGTAGTCCATCAACAAATGTCAGACAAAAAATGCCAACAAAAACATCCAACATCAGACTGCTAGTAGAATTTCATTTGATGACACATTAGCACAGCAAAACTCAGAGACAGTAATTGGAGGAAAAAAGTCCCCGTCTCTGAGAAACCAAAGACATTTATTTGCTGCAGTTTGAATCAAGTATGCTGGTCCCTCTACACTGGGTGCTGTTGTTACTCCAAACCCAGGATGTAGTTGATGCCTTGTACCAGACCAATGATAACAGGCTGCCAGGCCACAAGGTAGCGCAGCCAATCCAGCAGCTGTCCGTACATGACGTGGGGTCTCTCCCATCTAAAGACAGAGTTAAGGTGCTAAAATTTAAAAACAAACAAAATGGGTTCATTTACACAGTAAATAAGTTGAAACCTGCCAGATCCTGACGTGAAACAGTAATGAGGTGCTGAATATACATTATTCCATGCAGACAGCTACTTATCAAATAAATACAGACACACCCGTTTCTAGGCTATTCGCCTGATTGGAATAAAATCAGTAGAATAATAACCTGATTGGCAGACTTTTCTTATAGTTTCAGGAAAATTTCAATAAGTTGTCAAAAGCAGTGGATATCACAGCTTTTACCAAAATTGATATAACTTTGGAACAGGAAATGTTTTCACAAAATTTGACACACTTATGTCTGAAGACAGAAGCAACAGGGTTTGGCCATTTGTTGGCACTATAACAAAACAACCAAACATGAAAGTGACCCAAGTGTTGCAATCATTGTCCATGAGGACATTTGTGTATCTAGAAAAACATGGCTTCCATCAGCCAATCACATTTCAGCAGTTATTAGGCAAGGTTAACAAGGTTAATAATCTTGCATAGAAAATTGAGCAACAACAACAACAACAACAACAACAACAACAACAACAAAACCTGTGAAGGGAGTTAAGGCCCAGGGGTGTTTGTGGTTCTGGCTGTTTTTTCCTCTTTTTTTTTTTTTTAGGTCTGGTGTGATGGGGGCGTGACTTAAGTGAACCTGTGTGTGAACCAAAGTGAAACTTTGTCATGGCACCTTATTTAAACAATGTATGATTGTCTGTTGCTTAGCCAGTTTTCCAGATCCATGCTCCAGTTTGGGGATTTTGTTACTTTTCAGTAACATACAGAAAACTGATATTTTGATGTGTTATTAATGTGATTGAATAATTAAACAAAAAAAAAATCTGATGACTGTCATTGAGCACTTGGATTGATTTGGGCCATTCAAAATGTTGATGTTTATGTGAGGGTTTATGTTCAGTAGTCTTACTCTGACCACAGTCCTTTAAGGGCCGTGACACACCAAGCCGATGGTCGATCATTGGCCAACATCGGGCCGTCTGTCGGGATAGTTTTTGCAGTCAGCTCTAGTCAGGCTCATGTCGCTGGGGCCCGCGTTGAGAAAGATCACTCTGATTGGCTGTTCAGTAGCAAACGAGTCAGTGCACGAGAAGCAAAAGTGATGAAAGTGAACAAAGAAGCCAAGATGGCATAGAGAGCAGTCTGATCTAATTTTACGTTATCTTACCTGAGCATTCCAATACGCAAATATTTTCATAACAACATAAGCCACTTGGAATGAAGTAAGTGATCATGATAGACATTCAAAATGCTGCTTATTTATGGTTTGTATATCTGCAGCCCTAGTTTTGGTTTCTCTTTTTGAATGAATATAGACTATTAATACCTGCTGATTTAGACTGTTATTTCCTTACATGGAAAGTATGAGCCTACTTCTTACACGTGTAACACTTTTTTTTGCGAGTTGGTACTGGATGTTATGACCCAGTTGCTGTGTTTGTGGTTGTTTTTGTTGGTCTGATTGGTGTGATTGGTGCGTGATTTAAGCGAAATTGAAACTTGTCGGGACGCCTTAGTTAAACAACATGCGGTTGGTAGTCGGGGCTGCTGATAAGCTGTTGCTTAGGCAGTTTACCAGATCCACACTGCAGTTCTGTAATTTTGTTTGTTTTTCACTCATTAATTTGTAAATCACAACAGACAACATTTCATTATGTTGTCTTATTAATTTCTCGATGTAATAAATTCTTTTTTGAGCTTGTTCTGCTGTTGTAAATCTTAAATGTTGCATTTTGTATTGTAGTTTATTTCTGTGCATCTCCTGAGTTGAGTGCACTGCCGAGGAGATGATTCTTAACTGTTTGTTTGATTCCATGGCATCAGTATTTGGGTACGTGGAAGACTCACATAGAAGACTAGGGAGGAGTTAGTTAGAGAGTGCTGTTAGTATTAGGTGGGGAGATATAAAATTTGTGTGCCCAATTAGGCAGAATTATAATCTTTTTTTGAAGACAGTTGTACTTTTTGTCATTTAAAAAGATTTTAAACCGAGTGGTTCATTCATAAATTATTTAACTGACTTTATCAATTGAAAGAAACATTACTCTTCACGTTATTGAAGAGAATGTTTGGAAATAAAAGCAAACAACTGACTTATCAGACCGCAATGACCCTTTCAAACTGACCAAGAAGCAGAATTCCACAGAGAGTCAATCAACACCCAGGACCATAAAATCAGAAGACCTGCCATTTTGGGCGTCATCCAGGCTGAGACAGACCAACTCCCTAAACAAAGAACGCTTGTAAGAGATAACTACCTGTCAATAGTTAGGCAGTTTAACATGACAAATGGGTTCGGAGATGGCACATCTTAAAGGAATAGTTTACTTCAAAATTGACTCACCCTCAAGTTGTTTCAAACTTTTGGACAACTGTTTGGTTACCGACATTCTTCAAAATATCTTCTTTTGTGTTCAGCAGAAGAAAGGAAATCATACAGGTTTGAATCAACTTGAGGGTGAGTAAATGATGACAGAATTTTAATTTTGAAGTGAACTAATCCTTTAAGACGAGGAAAATCATGAGTTGATGCCAAAGGGGGGTGATTACCAAGACAGAGACCTAAAACAGACCTTCTTAAGACCTCTTGGTGACCTCTGGAACGCAGGACTGAAATCCTTTCTAAAATTCACAGAGACTACCTTTTTACATATCAAATTGCATCAGATCATAAAAAAAAAGAAAAGAAAAAAAAGAAGATGTTAAACAATAATATTGTTTACCTTTTTGAAACCAGCTTTTCCATTGATAGAAAATATTAATTGAAAAAATAAATAAAATCCTATTGAAAAAAGGAGATTGGTTTCTTTACGCAATACATGAATCAACCAACACATGTCCGCAGTCATACACTTGACCTTATTATGTCATATGGGATCCCTGTAGATAATGTATTTATTGAAGATGCTTCCTTCTCTGATCATAAGCCCATTATTTTTACGATTCCTGTTGTGAGTTCAGCCTTGGTTAAGAAGCCTGCAGGCTCTTTTTCTCGCTTTATAAACCCACATACCGCCTCTCAGTTTAGTGAGAAATATCTAGCTAATACTATAGAGTTGTCGATCTTGAATGCTGAGTCTTTCTATGGCCCTGACAATTTACTTTCTTTGTTTTACGCCGCTTGTTCTGATATTTTAGATTCGATTGCCCCTTTGAAGATGAAACAACCAAAGCAAAAACTTTATTCACGCCTGGATTACTGTAATTCCTTGTACTTGGGTCTTCCTCAATCATCGCTTGCTCGACTCCACATGGTCCAAAATGCAGCTGGGCTGCTGACCGGGGCAAAGGAATACGATCATGTCACCCCAATTTTAGCCTCGCTTCATTGGCTACCGATCCATTTTAGAATTCAGTTTAAAATTCTGTTGTTTGTTTTTAAAGCTCTTAAAGGGATAGTTCACTTTGAAATAAATTTTTGATATGTTTTAGCTTACCTCAAGGGCATCCAAGATGTAGGTGTCTTTGTTTCCGCAGTAGTTTCAATTTTGATATTTTTAGGTCAAACCGTTCTTGTCTGTCAGTCATATAATGCAGGTCTATGGTCACTGTCTCAAAACACAAGCACAGAGTCCAAATTAAAACAATTCCCCACGTCCAAATGAAACAATTCCCCATCATAAGTACACATTGATGGCCTAAGACACGAAACGAGCGGTTTGTGTGAGAAAACGAACAGTATTTATATCGTTGTTATCTCTTGAAAACAGCACACGTCCAAATGATCTGACGGCGCGGGCGGGTATAGATATATACATAGATGTCGCCTTGGCTACGGTTTCGTTCCAATGAACTGCAGTAGCGAATGCGAAATCTAGTGTATACATCTATACCCGTCAGCGGGCGGGTATAGATATATACACTAGATGTCGCTTGGCTACGGTTTCGTTCCAATGAACTGCAGTAGCCAAGGCGACATCTATGTATATATCTATGACCCGCCCGCGCCGTCAGATCATTTGGACGTGTGCTGTTTTCAAGAGATAACAACGATATATATACTAGGGGTGTAACGATATTCGAACCGAACCGAAAAACCGCGATACACCACCCACGATACGAATCGCGATACTCTCATGGCGTACCGAACACGCCCGCCCCGCCCCCTGCTGCCCCGCCCCCTGCTGTCCCGGCTCATTGGACCTCATGTCTTATGTGTACACAACGAATACAGCGTTGCCTAACCACCATTAACCACATTTAATCGCAATAAGCTCAGTGTTTTGTTACATTCGATAATAAGCAAGGTGTAATCTTTCAAATTCTGTCTATTTGATGACGAAATTCAAACATTAAATGTCGTTTTGGCGCTCTTTGATGTGGCGTGACAGATCACCGTAGGCTACTAGGCTCCTCATTTCAAGCGGCAGCGCGGAGCGCAAGTAAACGCGATTCTCTTCCTCAGTTACAGAATAAACATGAATGGACACCTGAAGGTATGTTGAAAGATACAGTATACTTACTGAAAGGCATCATAACTCGTGTAATCGCTCAGTCAGTGTTTCAACAGCGGAAATATGTCAATAAAACGCTTCTTTTTTCACATAGCTTTATTTACCTCAGGCAAGTCATTCAGTGTCCACAGCTTGTTGGTTTGCTAAGGAAATGAACTCTTTCACTAAATAAATGCACTATATTAGCCTATATATTATATTTTACTTAACCTGTTAATGACATCTTGATTATTTTATGTATGTTTAAAATATCTGTCATGAAAATGACAGCAACTGTGTAAATTATTATATTTCAATAATAAATTAGAGTAAAAACATATGTTAATGTAAAAACTGCCTTATGTGCAGTTTACATGTTTTCATACAATTTGTTACTTGAGTGTTGATTATTATTATATCTAAAAATAAATAGCAACTGAATTTAGGCTAAAAGTCTTGGCTCTGTTGTTAAGCTTTAATGTTATAGTAATGTGCAAGTAAGGGCTCCTATATAGTTTACAGCATTAGCAAATTGAATTAATTTAAAGACAAGGACACAATTTGTTAATTAAATTATCTGTTTAAAAACAAAAACAATTTTAGCTTTCTAAACCCCCCACTCCACCTAAATGAACCGAACCGAACCGAGACGTCAAAACCGTGGGACGTACCGAACCGTCAGTTTTGTGTATCGTTACACCCCTAATAAATACTGTTCGTTTTCTCACACAAACCGCTCGTTTCGTGTCTTAGGCCATCAATGTGTACTTATGATGGGGAATTGTTTCATTTGGACGATGGGGAATTGTTTTAATTTGGACTCTGTGCTTGTGTTTTGAGCCAGTGACCATCGACATGCATTATATGACTGACAGACAAGAACGGTTTGACCTAAAAATATCAAAATTGAAACTACTGCAGAAACAAAGACACCTACATCTTGGATGCCCTTGAGGTAAGCTAAAACATATCAAAAATGAATTTCAAAGTGAACTATCCCTTTAATGATCAAGCTCCCTTATATATTAGAGATCTTCTTACTCCTCTCACATACACTAGATCTTTAAGATCTTCAGACAGGGCTCTTTTATCTATCCCTCGCTCCCGTCTAAAATCTAAGGGAGATAGAGCCTTTGCTGTTGCCGCCCCACGTCTATGGAACCAATTGCCTCTGGACATCCGCCTTGCACCTTCAATTGCTATTTTTAAATCTAAATTGAAACCTTATTTTTATTCCCTGGCATTTTAATTATCTCCTGATGCTGTTTCTGTCTGTTCTGTTTGGTTGTTTCTGTTTTACTCGATTTGTTTTTACTTTGTTCAGCACTTTGGATAGCCCTGCTATGTTTAAATGTGCTATATAATTAAAATTTACTTATTTACTTACTTTCCATTTAAATTAGTTTGAACCTTTTTTTCTCACTTTCCCTTACTCAGTAGAGTGACGTAAGCATCACATCACTAGCCCACCGTCTACACTGAGACCAACACTTGGACATCACCACACTTCACTGTTGGTTTACAATCACTGAAATGACACTTAGCTGTTCCACCACATATAGGCATATATCCCACACAGATCTGTCTGTCTCTTCTTCCCAGCGTGCCAACATGTCGCAGACAACAAACCCCACTGCCTTCGGGAATTTGCCGCTGGCTCTTATGTAGACAGTGATTAAACATTAGATATAATTAATTTGCGGTATATCAAACGGGGCGATCTTTGGTCTTATTAATCTATTACTAGTTTCAGAGCAAATTGATTTTGGTTAAAGGGAAAATTAAGTTTCATAACTATATTTAGGCTATATTTCACTTGAATCCTGTACTAGAGTGCTGCTTGTACATTTAACTGAATTGTTTGCTTGTGTTTATTTCCTATTATCTTTTATAATGGCTATTGTTGTTCTTTTAAAAATTGTTGTTCAATACATATTCTATATAAATAATATGCCGTATTTGCTATTGAGAAAGGATCATGATATGGACTTCAGAGAAAGTTACATTATTACGCCAATAGATGGTGGCAAAGACTGTCTTTATTGTTTTTACCTGCGCACATATATTCAAACGCACATAACTATAGAACCAATTCTTAATGCGCATGCGAACGCCATCAGCGTTTATCACAGGTTCGTGTTTAAAGTCTGTGTAGAGAGAGAATGGTGTTGTCTTAGTGGCCCCTAATTTAATAACAAATGATCGTTGCGACGGAAGCAAATCAATCAATCAAAACTAAGTTTAGCTGGAAAATAACTTAAAAAAATACTATAAAGCCAAAACAATCTCTGTTACCTCAAATTATACGTTTATCTGTGTTAAGCTGCTTTGAAACAATCTACATTGTTAAAAGCGCTATATAAATGAAGATGACTTGACTTGATGAGTGAGTCAGAACAAAGAAAGTTGTTTTAGCAGTGCTGTCATGGGAAGGACAAAGACGAACATATCGCTTTCCTCAGCAGACATTCAAACAGATTTTTTGGATATAATGTTATGAACATAGACCTGAAGAATGAATGCAATATCAGATGCCGATCTCTCTCATAATACCATAATACTGTACTCTACATAATACAAAAAGCATCAATGAAGCGACTCAACATTCCTTCGTTGCTAGTTCTAAAGTGACGTTTTAGACTTCGTAACGGAGGCTCTGGCTCAACTGTCACACTGTCAACTTGAGAACTGAACCCGTGGAGGGTAGTAGTTCTGCACAAAAGAGGGTTTCCAGCTATCATTTACTCTGACCACAATCCTTTAACATTTCTCTATTCATTGCAGAGTCCAAGATGGGTACTTTTCTTACATTCTTATAATTTGAGAATTAAACACATTAAAAGGGGCTGATAATGTGTTACATGACACCCTGCAACACCCTGTCACATGCTCCTGTAGTGTTTTACACACAACAGCTCTAGTCAGGCTCATGTCGGCGGCAGTTCGCCTGATTCAGAATGTCAATGAGAGAAATTACTGTTCAGTTTAACAAAAGAGCACAAGAATAAAAGAAAAAGTGATAAAAAGCAAGCAAAGAAGTCAAGACGGCACAGAGAGAAGTTTCTAATTTTACTTCATCTTACCTGAATATTTTCATACCTGCTGACAGTTCTTGCCAAACATGCACAGAACACACATGCTAAATGGCAGACAGCAGTAGTCTTTGCGGTGTGTTCAAATGCAGCTTTTTAACCCAGACGCATCCGAAGGGAGGCGACAACATAGTCAGCATTTGGCGACGTGATGTGTCACGGCCTATTATGTTGTTTTAAAGGGGTGGTATAATGCCCTTTTCACAAGATGTAAAAAAAATCTCTGATGTCCCCAAAGTGTGTATGTGAAGTTTTAGCTCAAAACTCCCTACAGATATTTTGTTGCACAAATTGGATGTTAAAAATGTCACTTTTTGAAGGTGAGCAAAAATGCACTGTTTTTGTGTCCCTTTGACTGCAAATGAGCTGCTGCTCTCAGCAAAGGGGGTGGAGCTTCAAGAGCTAGTGTCCTTTTACCTCACACAGACATGCACTGGAAATGTCAATGTTTATGTTCAAACTGGAGTAAGACAATGATGGAGAGACTCAAGAAGTAGTGACAACATGTAGAATGCAACAGGACATTTCTGAATGGTTAGTTGATGAATTTAGGTAGCTTATGTGTAGTTATCTTCCAGTCATTGATTAGCATATTCTGTAATGATGATCTATAAATCTCGTTCCCCGGGGCGGGGTTAATGTAAATTATAGGGTTAGTGATGTCACTAACCCGGGAGGAAGCTCATGTAGTCCCTACAAGCCATTTGCTGTAGTCCTTAGAAACGATTTCTTTAAAAGCAAATATCTTCCTTTGCTTTGAACTTTGAGCGTCGTAACTTTGCAGATGTTGTTTACGCTCAAATAGCAAGTTGATCCAAATAAAGTGGGTACTGACCCATCTTTAATGGATAAGCGTTTTGCAAATCCCGCGCTGACCTCGCTGAGATTTAAGCAGCAGTCGACAAAAGGCTATACTGCTGTTGTATACTGCTGCTGTATACTGCTGCTTTCGTTTTGGCGGTCTCCTACAGCTGATTTAGATGCATCAAGGGCCAAAAACACTTTCATTTTCTCATAATATACATTGCAGATCAAATCATGCCGCACCACAGCGTTTTGCCGCATCCACTCACATTTTCCATTTAAAATACAAACATTTTTGACAAATATATGTATGTACTGACTTTATCCTTGGCTGAAAGACTGTATTGTGAATTTACAATGTGGTTTTTGTGGCTTGAATAAAAGGAGGGAATGAAAACGAGTGAGTGAATTTGAACACTGAGTGAGCCAGAAGGGCTGGCACTTTTGCACAGTTTGTGCTTGCCGTTTAATAATCATTTGCAACTTAGCAAACTAGCAGCTCCAGTAGTAATAATACGATTTATCTTGAACTTTGTCATGGAAACTAAACCTCAATTAAACAATTAAATAATCAATTAAAAAGGAACTGAGCTGATATTGATATTAAGCTGTGCCCATATTGGACCAGCGGTTTAGAAAAAGAATGGATGAATAATTCTACTGCAGGCATCATCTTCTGGTGAGACGCAAGAATTAATTTAACCCTATATTTTGGGTATTCTCTAGCTGTTGAGTGTACATTGGTTGTACACTCGATATTGCGGTGCACAGTGGGATTGAATGAGTGCACTCGGTAACATCCACAATGGCTTCAGACACGACTACAAATGGCTGTTCCCCTTAAGCAGTGCTCTGTTTAAGGATATTTTGGATACAACCCTCATCACTGTTTATTGGGATGGGTACTTTTCTTACAGCCTTATAATTTGAGAATTAAATTAAAGAGGCTGACAATGTGTGGTCCTATACTGTACTGTTAGAGTTTTATGCTATTTTATGTACAGCACTTTTGTGCGGATGTTATGCGGGGCTGCTGATAAGCTGCAGATCTACACTGCAGTTTTGAAATTCTGTTTCTTTTTAGCATCCAATCCATACATTTGCCTGACAATTTCTCTACACTCAAGTTCAAGTATTTGTATAGCACATTGAAAGACAACCATAGTTGACCAAAGTGCTTTTAATGCAGTGGTTCTCAATTCCAGTCCTCGGGACCCGGTGCTCTGCACATTTTGTATGTCTCCCTTATTTAACACACCTGAACCAGATCATCAGCTCATTAGGAGAGACTCCATGAACTGAACTGAGTGTGTAAGATAAGAGAGACATACAAAATGTGCAGAGCAAGGGGTCCCGAGGACTGGAATTGAGAACCACTGCTTTAATGTCAGGATAAAACAAATAAACAAAACAAACACAGTAGAGAATGTCACAGTATCAAAACAGTGTCAAAAGTCAACGACTTGAAAATTTCAGCAGTCCGAGCTGTTCTTATATGAACAGGTAGACTATTAAAGAGGTTAGGCCCTGAGAAGGCTCGGTCACCTTTACTTTTGAACCTGGATCTCGGAACACCAAGGAGCATCTGATTGGACGACCTCAGTGCTTTGACAGGAGTGAGGACATGTAAAAGCTCTGATAAATAAGGCGGCGCTAACCACGGGAGATGAGGAGGATTAATTGTTAATCCTGGGTACAGTATGAGCAGTGTAAAACAAGATAACCCAGAAAAAAACACTAAATTGGTTTCAAGTATTTCAGAGAGCAGCATAATAAAATGTTTTAAATGTAACAAAACAAATGGCATAGCACAGCCTTATAATGGATGTCTCTCATACCAATTGCACTCTCCCTAAAAATGGAACTTGTGTAGAAACATTATCATAGAGACTTGTCTGGACAAATCGTCATGTCAATTAGTAATTTCTTACTCAGTGATTAAAATGTATAACAATATAAAAAAAACACACATTTACACTGCAATAAAACCCTTGGCACAAAAGTCATTTGCCTTATAGTTTAAGCCAACTGCTATGGTGTCTAAATAGTTTTAAACAGAAACAAGGGTTTTGTTAAAACACCACCTGAAAGTATACCTTTCTCAATAAAGCACAAAGGACTGAAAAAGGTCACTGTTTTTCTAGGCATTTCTTATATAAAGTCTGCTTTATAATCAGCTGAATCTTTAAAACAGGGGAAAAAAGAGGAGTTACTGGCAGGTTCAGCTTATGAAAAGAGTGGGAAACCCAAACCATTACTACTGCAGGACAAGTTATACGTTGAAGTTTAATTTAATTGACATGCCCCTGGTTGCACAGACAAGGCGTAGACATAGTTCAAGACTAAAATGCATGGTGGGGCTGTTTAACTGAATGTGTTTTATTAAAATGTCAGTGCCAATGTTTTTAGGCAGGTTTATAAAAGCTACTTAAATGTCCTAATTGAAATATGCCGTAATCCTGGCTTAATCTAAGCCCTGTCTATGAAGCCAGGCCTGTGTTTTGGAAGGCAATAAAGGATACGGGTTACTAAACATCCTTTTAAGGTCAACTTTTTCTTTGCAGTATGGACACGTCTGCTTCTTGCCCACAATGCACCAGCCACGTATGCAAAACTCATGGAATCTGGGTAATAAATAGGTTAAGGAAACAAATTTGTGCATCATAGTCACTGCTGGAAAGGAAAAAAAGCAAAGATGCTATTACAAAAGGTGGAAACATATACAACCCCCATATCTTAATGCATCGTGTTTCCTTCTGGAGCATCACAGAAAGTTTGAACCTTTTGTAATATTTGCATACAGTCTCTCAGTTGTCCTCAGTGTGAAAGATGTATCTCAAAATCATATTCACTGCTGGAAAGGAAAAAAAACAACAACAAAAAACAGCCGTGGATCATCCCGGTAACGATACAGTATTTAGTATTGTATTGTAAGAAGTGCATATAAACTTTTGAATGGAGTCATTTTTAATTTTAAACTTTTATTTTGTCTTGAGGACCATATAGTTGACTGTTGTTGGACCAAGTGTTGACTACTGTAGTTTACACGTGTACCTTGCAGAATCTGCTAAATGTTCATTATTTTAACAAAATAAGTGGGACCTGAATAATCTTATTCAGGTCCCACTTATTTTGTTTAAATAATTAACATTTAGCAGATTCTGCAAGGTGCTTGTAAACTATAGTAGTCAACATTTGAAGTGGGCCAAAAAATTTCATCAAAGTTGTCCTAAGACTAGAAGGGGTATTGTTCAAAATTCATGTATAACTTTGATGAAAGGTTTTGATCCACTTCAAATGTTGACTACTGTATAGATATATATGACAATGGTGACAGTTCAAAAACCGGAAAAAGCACTTGCTGAAATTCAACATTGTTGTATATTTAAGCTGTGAATATTTCAATTCAAAACATTTCACACACATTTTCATTATTGAAAATTCAATAACTCACATTCACCTTTCAGATATCACTTCCAAAATATTCAGTCTGTTTAAAAATATAACCTATAATATTCTATATGTAAATTTCGGTCCATTTTATTTTGCTTTACTTTACAACAACTGTCTGGACAGTGCAGTGCGAGCCGATCTTGATCAAGCGACACCGTTACTACACATCGCTAAGACATCCAGTAAAGAAAGCATTTGAATTCGCCACAGAAGTAATAACATCACTGCGAGATCTAGTGAGAAGCATTCAAATTTCTGTTATTAACGGATCAAACAGAGCTGACGTGGAAACAAGGAGAAACATTGTGCCATGAATTAACTAGTTATAAGTCTACAGATCAGCAACATTCACCATGGATTTAATGTAGTAACACTAACTGTAAGTTAACCATGGTTAACCAAGTTTAGCAGGAATAGTAAAATGCTTTCAAGTACGTCACATCTTTTTCCAGCACTTCAAAACTCAAATATTATCATATTTAAATGTTATTTTTAATGTGATGACCAAAACATTATTTGTTCATCTTCAAATATTACCCCCATTTATAAAACTAAAAGTTTCAAGATGTAGAAAAACTCACTTATTTAAAAATAATTTTTCTTTTAATTATCATCATTATTATTATTATTATTATTATTAAATCAAGGACATTTCTCTGGCATTTCTTTCTTTTTGGTGTATCAAAAACGTACCTAACCGTGACACCACTGTGTCGTATCAAACTGAACCGTGAATTTTGTGAACCGTTACACCCCTACTTATTACAGATGTTGATAAACCTCAAAGTTTGCCTTGATTGTTCTACGTTTACACTTTTACATTGCACACATTTTGTAACATTTTATTTAAGTTCAAGAGTTTCTTTAACACTTACTTTTTTATCTTTAATACAAGACAGATATTTTTGTTTACATTTTATTTTTGACTGCTAAAACTAATATAATTTGTTGTTTGCCTTAATAATGTGGATAAAATGTTATTTAAAAAAAAAAAAGGTTATAAAAAATGTCAATAATTATCGATACCGAACATCGATAATATTTTTAGCCATATTGCACAGCCCTACATACGACATCGGTATAAACGTTTCTAATTTCAATAGCATTTAAAGAGAATGACTTTATCGCTGTATCGTGTAACAGCTGTATCGTGTTCATCTAGGTGTCAGGTATGATGCACAACTTTTAGATATTTTATATTTATTAAAATACACTGTCAAATCAAATGTAAATATTGCTGTGTATTTCACTACTGTATGGAATCATACACAAAATATGCCATTATTTAAAGCTCAATAGCATTTGAAGAGAACGCATGTATTTCACTACCTAATGGGCTCATCTCGGAATTTAGGCAGAGGATGAATCATTGAATGACTATGAGAATATATGTCCTATAGGCTCTATGCACGAACGCTGCTAACCGCTGGTAGTTCTTGTAAACAGCGAGTGTAATTTGCCATTATCTCCACCTAATGCAAAAACGGCTTCCGACGCAGCACCGGATGTAACTGGGACAACTGAGACGCGGAAGCGATCGTGCATAGAGCCTATTAATGATAAAATTAAAAGAACTGATGATACACACGTTTTAATATATTAAACATCTTTATTTGTTTTCGGCATTTGGTCATCAGGCCACCAGATAACTGCCTTGACTCAACCAACATTTTTGGCAATTTTAGGGAACTGTACTGTAAAATGTATTTATGTATGTATGTTTACAGATTGTGGGTGGGAGCCAAAAGAATTCACAATTATTTGCATAGGCAGCACTTTCAGTCAATCTTTTGAGCTCTGTTGAACTCCGTGTGAGACATAGAAAGGCAACATGCAACCACCTTTTTCAGCGGTAACATTCAATCTGAAAAAAAAAGATAACCTTATAAAATTGTTCAGTAATCAATTAGTTTATCATGTTTGCATATGTGCGTGCATGTGTGTGTATAAGAGTTTGTGTGAGTTTACGTGTCTGTGTGTGAGTAAATGGGCGCATCACTGTTTGACCTGACACCTAGATGAACACTTTACAGTTGGTTTTGTGACTTAAGTCATTCTCTTCAAATGCTAGTGAGCTTTCAATTATGGCCTAGTTTGTGTATGATCCCATACAGTAGTGCAATATTTACATATTGTAACCCAGGTAGTTAAATCATGTTGCCATGGTTATCAAGCTGTGCTAAGAGTCT
The DNA here is from genome assembly GCA_021464565.1 of Rutilus rutilus. Lineage (NCBI taxonomy): Eukaryota > Metazoa > Chordata > Actinopteri > Cypriniformes > Leuciscidae > Rutilus > Rutilus rutilus. The sequence continues at coordinate 8,288,487 of JAJAQA010000017.1, read as the reverse complement.
TGGAAGCGAGGAGGCGACGAGCAGGTGCAAGTGCCTTGGGCCAAGTAAAGTTGAAAGGAGATGTGCCTGAAGTAGTAACGGTACTAGTAAAGTACCATAGTCCTCGATGGGTATGCTAACAATCGCCGGACTGCCATCACAGTAGAGCCATCAGCGTCATCTTCCTTGCCTGGCAGATTGTTGGCGGCTAGTTGCCTGCATTCCTTACCACCGAAGTGCAATATCCAGATACCAGTAGTGCTGAAGAATGAGACACAAACAGATTTAATAATCCCTGGCTGAAGTGCACGCCGTCCAACGCGTGATTGAGGGAGGAAACCTCACGAGTGCAAAGATGAGAGTCCTGCGAAAGCTAAGGTCGTTCCTGATTTGGGTGATTGGAGGAATGTGAATCGTGAATGGAATCACCCTATCATGTGAAAGGAAGAGGAGAGTAACGGACCTAATTAACAACATGTCTGATGCATTTACGCTGCACGATTTGGATTATGGCCACACCGATAAAGTAAAGCACTGCATCAACCTCAGTGACAGCACACCTTTCAAGCAGCGGGCCAGGCCTATCCATTCGCAGGATGCAGATGCAGTAAGGAAGCACCTCAAAGAGCTTCTCGACGCAGGCATCATCAGAGAATCAGAGTCCCCATTAGCTTCACCTAAAGTGGTAGTGAGGAAGAATAATGATGTGCGCTTGTGTCAACTTCAGAAAGTTGAATTCTAGAAAGTTGAATGCCTTCTTTGTTCTAATGAACTCCAAATGGTTTTCAGTCCTTGACTTAAAGTCAGGCTTCGATCAAATTGAGATGGAAGAGGCCGACAAACAGAAAAATGGCACTTGTGTGTCCTTTGGGGTTCTAGGAGTTCAACAGGATGCCTCAAGGGGTCACCACTGCACCAAGATTAAGTTAGCGGATTAGTGGGAGAAAGAAATTTACTTTGTGATCAAGAGAAACGGCAACTTACCAGTTTGTACTGTTAAACCTGTACTGAGTCAATAAGCCAAAAGAAACTTTGCAAGCCTAAAACTTTGCAAACCCTGGTGCAAGAGACAGAGCGAAACCCAGAATTCTGAAGATGACTTTGCAAGTTGTTAAGCATCTGGGTACTTGCCGAATCGGAGGAGCCTGATTCTCTTGGGGACACCTGTCTCGAAATGCCTGGTGGATATCCTCCTGCAGTGACTATGAGCACAGGGACCTGCATATCTTCAAAGCAGGGAGAGTGTATAATGGGTAACCCAGGCTACCAATAAAGAATTAAAGTTAGAAAAAAAGTTTAAAAAAGTAAAGAAAAAGTGTTCTAGAAGGAAAGAGATTCGTTCAATCACTGATTGTACTGCAGTGACTGACACCCCTGTGAGCCAATAGTAGCCCACAGGTTGCGCCGGCGCTGCTTTCAGCAATGAGCAGATGAGAGAGAATCAGATCAGAGCCGATTAGACGAGACAGCAGCACGGAGCGTTTCCCCTGAAACTCCCTGAATCAAATGTTAATCTAGCAAGAAATTGTGATTGGGTGCACTTGGAAAGTTAAACTTATAAAGTTGGTGCGTCAGCCTGAAGTGTTTTCGTCAGAGAGAGAGAGAAGTGGAAATCCGAGAAGTGGAAATCCGAGAAGTAGAAATGGTGCAGATCCCAGTCCCCAGAGTGTTGAAGCGATGTGAATAATCTTCCTTGTGCGAAATAGTGATTTTATGCGACTTTGGTGAGTGAAATTTCAGATATTAATCTGATATCATGCGAGAGCTTCATGTCAAATTTCTGAAATGATTCAGTATGAGCCGAGTTTGAGTAGGCTGCGCACATTGCACGAGCTGAACTAATTAGCTCATAGGCTAAGGCTACCACATGTAAAATTGTTATTTGTCATGAAATGAGACAAAAAAGTTATTTATGAGCTCCAATGTTTAATAACTGTCGAAAAGTTGTATTAATGTGTCATTTGATATGAGTATATATGATTTGTTATGGAAATATCTGAATCAAAGGTTAATTATTGTGTTTGCCTTGTGTTTTGCAAGGTTGGGTTTCTTTGTTCTTTCTTTCTACTTTCTGGGAGAGTTTCCTGTTTTGTGCCGGAGAGGAATCGCCTGCGTATTGGACGCGATTAAATGTGCGCAAATGGCGCAATAAACAGCTACTTATTTCCATTCGGAACGAATGAAATGATTGGCTGGGCGACTGTCACTCTCCCTCGCTACCATGGCTACCACCCCTGCTCTACAGGAGCTGACCACATGCGTGCACCCGTTTGACTCGAGGAGGGGAAGAGGCACGGAAGCTAGGAAGAATCACAATTATGGCAGAGAAAGAGCAGTCAAAATTCCCAGTACCTGCATATACACTACATACACTACATGCACTGCGCTCCTCTCCGCTCGGCACTGGCAAACGCGTCATCCAGCGGAGCGGTCGGCATTGCGCGTTCATGTGTTTTGGGCTTTGGAAGGAGCCCAGACGGGAGGGGGTGGGAGTGAATGGAATAAGTAGCTTTGTTTATTGCAGCCCTGAGAGGACTACAGACACTCGATTTTTATAATCTCTTTTTCAGAGTACTTACATTTTAATTATGTATTGGTATATAAAGACAGTTTAAACAAATTTGGGAAAAAGTTTTTTTTTAGAAAAAACCTGCCTGCCTGCCTCTAAATATACAACCATGCTGAATTTCAGCCCATAAAAATGTAAGCCCTAAAAATACAATGCATGAAAATCCAAGCACTGTTAATGCAATGGATTTTTTTTCAATTAGTGCAATTCTTTAAACTAGCTTTTTTGTTTAGAATACATTTGGCATTATTTTACTTTCATATTAGTCACTTAGCAAACATCTAACACTTAATGTATTTAAAGAAGAATTTCTTATTAATAAATAATATTGAATGTAAAAATAAGTTTGCCTGCCTGTACTTCAAAGAAGTATAAAGAACAAATTTGTATTCTGAGAGCAAGTTAATGTGCCACAACTTGACCTTTTCAGCGTATTTTTGGCATAGGTGTGTTCTATCCAATTGTTTTGATAGATGTAAACATAAACAAACTACATTTTTAGTTTCAACAATAATTATTCTTCACACATACCCATTTAAATAAAATAAGCATCAGCTGTGTGCAAATTGACCCACACTTTGTTTTTGACAATTGAAAATGGGTAATATTAAAAAATTTGGACAGTGAGATGCATTGAGATCCCCAAATGTATGGGATTGAACCATATATTTCAGTTAGGTTTTATTTCAGTTAGCCTAATAGCTGGTTTGATTTGCATTGAGAGAGGATCTAATGGAAAGTACCCCATGCCAATCTCTAGGTATGGTGAAGGGTGTGTAATGATGTGGGGCTATTTTAATTCCAAAAACCAAGGGAACTTCATCAGGATGCATAGTATCCTGGATCCATGAAATAACTGGCCTTTAAAATTAAAAATCTGCCTACCTCTATGGGAATTGAACATAGGGGTGTCCTTACTTATGCACCCTGTATTTTAAGGAAGAACATTTATTTATTTACGATACATTATTCATTCACAAAGAAAATTGGTGTACTTAAAGGTTGGATTTTTCCTCATTTTTTTTTATTAAGTCTTACATTTTTATTCCTCTTTTTAGGCAACTTTAGCATGGGTGTCCAATGTCCATACTTATTCACATCACTGTATGTTCTTCAGACATTCCTCTTTAAAAGAAAAGTATCAGCTATATGCAAAGTGGCCATCATTTGGTTTTTGACCACTGAAAATGTGTTGATCAATTCTTGAAGACATATTGAGATTCCAATATCACTGTAATTAAAGCAAATAGAGCCAAAATGAAGATACCCAAAGATACATTTCTTAAGAACCAAAATCTTTCTATTTTTGAACTGTCACCGTTGGCATATAAATGCAACAAAGATTGCTAAAGTCAACAGATTTTTTCCAATAGACCTACCAATCTCCATTTAAAATTAATAATGACACCAAATCTCAGGCTAAAATTGCCATTTTGACACCCCTCTACAAAATAGTGGATTACTCAATAATATTCACCCATGACATTTAATATTTTGGCTTTTATCACCATTTATGTGTCTTTCACCAGAAAAAAATACGAACAAAATCAAAAATTTGAGCCGGGGATGTTTCTGAAATTTGGTTGATTTGACATGGATTTGACCCACCTTCGTTTCAAAACACAAGTTAAAAACATTTTCCAAAATGTACATACTCTGTACGAACCCTGCAGATTGCAGACATAAATTAACAACAGTAAAAATGGTAAAGGATACACATGGTTGCAGGAGAGTCTGTAGGTGTTCTCTATGATCCCCTCTTCACTCACATCCACAAGGATTGGCTGACCACAGACAGCACAGATGCTGTCTGACAGGTGCTTAGTGGGCATTCCAGATGCACTGTAAAACTGAAGCAATAGATCTGTACATCAGGGTTCATACACTCTTTGACCAATAATTTTTCCATGCCTTTTCCAGTTTTTCATGATTACCAAAGATATACAGTGAGGAAAATAAGTATTTGAACACCCTGCTATTTTGCAAGTTCTCCCACTTGGAAATCATGGAGGGGTCTGAAATTGTCATCGTAGGTGCATGTCCACTGTGAGAGACATAATCTAAAAAAAAAAATCCAGAAATCACAATATATGATTTTTTAACTATTTATTTGTATGATACAGCTGCAAATAAGTATTTGAACACCTGTCTATCAGCTAGAATTCTGACCCTCAAAGACCTGTTAGTCTGCCTTTAAAATGTCCACCTCCACTCCATTTATTATCCTAAATTAGATGCACCTGTTTGAGGTCGTTAGCTGAATAAAGACACCTGTCCACCCCGTACAATCAGAAAGAATCCAACTACTAACATGGCCAAGACCAAAGAGCTGTCCAAAGACACCAGAGACAAAATTGTACACCTCCACAAGGCTGGAAAGGGCTACGGGGAAATTGCCAAGCAGCTTGGTGAAAAAAAGGTCCACTGTTGGAGCAATCATTAGAAAATGGAAGAAGCTAAACATGACTGTCAATCTCCCTCGGACTGGGGCTCCATGCAAGATCTCACCTCGTGGGGTCTCAGTGATCCTAAGAAAGGTGAGAAATCAGCCCAGAACTACACGGGAGGAGCTGGTCAATGACCTGAAAAGAGCTGGGACCACCATTTCCAAGGTTACTGTTGGTAATACACTAAGACGTCATGGTTTGAAATCATGCATGGCACGGAAGGTTCCCCTGCTTAAACCAGCACATGTCAAGGCCCGTCTTAAGTTTGCCAATGACCATTTGGATGATCCAGAGGAGTCATGGGAGAAAGTCATGTGGTCAGATGAGACCAAAATAGAACTTTTTGGTCATAATTCCACTAAACGTGTTTGGAGGAAGAAGAATGATGAGTACCATCCCAAGAACACCATCCCTACTGTGAAGCATGGGGTTGGTAGCATCATGCTTTGGGGTGTTTTTCTGCACATGGGACAGGGCGACTGCACTGTATTAAGGAGAGGATGACCGGGGCCATGTATTGCGAGATTTTGGGGAACAACCTCCTTCCCTCAGTTAGAGCATTGAAGATGGGTCGAGGCTGGGTCTTCCAACATGACAATGACCCGAAGCACACAGCCAGGATAACCAAGGAGTGGCTCTGTAAGAAGCATATCAAGGTTCTGGCGTGGCCTAGCCAGTCTCCAGACATAAACCCAATAGAGAATCTTTGGAGGGAGCCCAAACTCCGTGTTTCTCAGCGACAGCCCAGAAACCTGACTGATCTAGAGAAGATCTGTGTGGAGGAGTGGGCCAAAATCCCTCCTGCAGTGTGTGCAAACCTGGTGAAAAACTACAGGAAACGTTTGACCTCTGTAATTGCAAACAAAGGCTACTGTACCAAATATTAACATTGATTTTCTCAGGTGTTCAAATACTTATTTGCAGCTGTATCATACAAATAAATAGGTAAAAAAATCATACATTGTGATTTCTGGATTTTTTTTTTTAGATTATGTCTCTCACAGTGGACATGCACATACGATGACAATTTCAGACCCCTCCATGATTTCTAAGTGGGAGAACTTGCAAAATAGCAGGGTGTTCAAATACTTATTTTCCTCACTGTATATATATATATATATATATATATATTTTTTTTTTAATTCTGTTGAGCTTGTCTTGAAAAAGTAATTAATAGACAATGACATAATAAAATAAATAATATGATCAATTTCCATAAAAATAATTATAACCTGGTAAATATCTCACTGAAAACAGACTAGAATTTGAGGATGCTTTCACAGAGGTTTTGCTAGTTTTGTTAGTGTAACAGCAGCTATTAAAATGGTTTGCATCTGGTATGACAGCAATCAGGCTAGATAATAGATGCAAAAATAAATTGCTGTTGATAACGAATGGGCATACACTACAGACAGCCAAGTGCTGTTGTGTGTTATGATTTCATAGTTAAACTAAAAGAAAGGAGTAAAAACAAAGTGAAAGCTGGCAGTTTTATTGGCCCGGTGAGGGGGTGGAATCAAACTTGAATACAAGAGAAATAAAAGTGTGAAAACAACTTGCGAGTGCTCAGATAAGCCAATGTGTCAAAAAATTTGGAGGATGGCTGTAAAAGCAACATGAAGTTTATCCATTGATTCAACCACTTACCCCAACTGTAGATGCCATAAAATCTGCACACATCTCTGCAAAATCCCGACCAAGTACACCATAGTACAGGCCGTAAAAAAGAAGCGACACACCAAAGTCCATGGCATCTTCTGGCTTTATTCTAAAAGCATAAAGGGAGGTGACATAAGACTCAACATAAATTATTAGTTCTTAATTACTCTATGCAGTCATTAACATTTAGCACCTACAGTCAACTGGTCAGTTTTTTCAAGTGTTTGATAATTGTTTTGTGAAAATTATCATGACTAAAGCCGGGGACACACTTAATGACTAGCTGAAACATTCTAAGACTGAACTGAACACACTTACAGACTTTTCAACAACTGGAGTAGATTTTAAACACCAACTGTAAACACCGACTGAACGCAACTGACTCGGCGCGTTTGGACATGATCAGTCGTATCAAATATTACATTCATAATTGGCCTTCTAGTCGTTAAGTGTGTCCCCGGCTTAAGAATGGGTGATATATTGGTATAATATTTTGTCTGTGATATAAAACCTTGTGAATATATTTGATTACAATGAGATGTTTAAAAAAAAAATTTTTTTATAGCATTCCAACAGATTTTAGAAGGGTTTCTGATTTAATACAAATTATACAAAACAAGCATGTACTTCAGGAACAGGGTTCCCATTACCATAACAGGGTATAATTGTTTGTCACAAGCTTTGCAACAAGCTTGCTTTGCACACTTTCTGAGAAAGATGGACAACCATAATGCAGCAACACTTAAGAAACAATGTTAATTCTAAAGCCTGATTTGTATAATTATTGTTTTGATAAGTAAGCAATTGTGCAGTAAACAAAATTTATGAGACAGTTTTGTCAGATTTCATTGGTGATTTTAGATAAGAAATTTAATCGTAAGCTTGGCGAACAGTTTTGGAGAATTTGAAGTTTCCCCATTCAAAGACATGCTGCATTGCATGTCTGAGAGGCGTTTCAAAGATGGCCGCCTAGGGAAATAATTTGTCCTAAAGGGACTTACCCTCTGAACGGGGTAGGTTTCAGGTAAAAACTAAAGTTAAAATACCTCAAATTAATGCCTGTGCATCTTCCCTGCTATTTTTATATTGTATATTTATATTTGTCAACACATTTACAAACATTTTGTTTTTCCTCATTTTCATTGTATACGGTATTTTGTTGAATTCTCAATAATTATCAGTAGTGGTTATCAGTGTATGACAATCTCCCCTTTGAGCAAATTGCTTTATTCATGACAAATAACATTGCAAGATGATGCATGATATACGATCTTGAACTTTAATGAAATACAATATTGCATTAAAGTTCAAGATCGTATATCATGCATCATCCTGCAATGTTATTTTATATAAACTAACTTTTTTCACTCTGTTATATTGCAGCCATTTGCTAAAATCATTTAAGTTCATTTTTTTTACCTCATTATTGTACACACAGCACCCTACGTTTACAGAAAAACAGAATTGTTGACATTTTTGCACATTTATTAAAAAAGAAAAACTGAAATATCACATGGTCCTAAGTATTCAGACCCTTTGCTGTGACACTCATATTTAACTCAGGTGCTGTCCATTTCTTCTGATCATCCTTGAGATGGTTCTACACCTTCATTTGAGTCCAGCTGTGTTTGATTATACTGATTGGACTTGATTAGGAAAGCCACACACCTGTCTATATAAGACCTTACAGCTCACAGTGCATGTCAGAGCAAATGAGAATCATGAGGTCAAAGGAACTGCCTGAAGAGCTCAGAGACAGAATTGTGGCAAGGCACAGATCTGGCCAAGGTTACAAAAAAATTTCTGCTGCACTTAAGGTTCCTAAGAGCACAGTGGCCTCCATAATCCTTAAATGGAAGACGTTTGGGACGACCAGAACCCTTCCTTGAGCTGGCCGTCCGGCCAAACTGAGCTATCGGGGGAGAAGAGCCTTGGTGAGAGAGGTAAAGAAGAACCCAAAGATCACTGTGGCTGAGCTCCAGAGATGCAGTCGGGAGATGGGAGAAAGTTGTAGTAAGTCAACCATCACTGCAGCCATCCACCAGTCGGGGCTTTATGGCAGAGTGGCCCGACGGAAGCCTCAGGTGCAAGACACATGAAAGCACACCTGAGGGACTCCAAGATGGTGATAAATAAGTTACTCTGGTCTGATGAGACCAAGATAGAACTTTTTGGCCTTAATTCTAAGCGGTATGTGTGGAGAAAACCAGACACTGCTCATCACCTGTCCAATACAGTCTCAACAGTGAAGCATGGTGGTGGCAGCATCATGCTGTGGGGGTGTTTTTCAGCTGCAGGGACAGGACAACTGGTTGCAAACGAGGGAAAGATGAATGCGGCCAAGTACAGGGATATCCTGGACGAAAACCTTCTCCAGAGTGCTCTGGACCTCAGACTGGGCCGAAGGTTCACCTTCCAACAAGACATTGACCCTAAGCACACAGCTAAAATAACGAAGGAGTGGCTTCACAACAACTCCGTGACTGTTCTTGAATGGCCCAGCCAGAGCCCTGACTTAAACCCAATTGAGCATCTCTGGAGAGACCTGAAAATGGCTGTCCACCAACGTTTACCATCCAACCTGACAGAACTGGAGAGGATCTGCAAGGAGGAATGGCAGAGGATACCCAAATCCAGGTGTGAAAAACTTGTTGCATCTTTCCCAAAAAGACTCATGGCTGTATTATATCAAAAGGGTGCTTCTACTAAATACTGAGCAAAGGGTCTGAATACTTAGGACCATGTGATATTTCAGTTTTTCTTTAATAAATGTGCAAAAATGTCAACAATTCTGTGTTTTTCTGTCAATATGGGGTGCTGTGTGTACAACAATGAGGGAAAAAAAAATGAACAAATGATTTTAGCAAATGGCTGCAATATAACAAAGAGTGAAAAATTTAAGGGGGTCTGAATACTTTCCGTACCCACTGTATGTATGTATGTATGTATGTATGTATGTATGTATGTATGTATGTATGTATGTATGTATGTACGTATAGTGAGGAAAATAAGTATTTGAACACCCTGCTATTTTGCCAGTTCTCCCACTTGGAAATCATGGAGGGGTCTGAAATTGTCATCGTAGGTGCATGTCCACTGTGAGAGACATAATCTAAAAAAAAAAAATCCAGAAATCACAATGTATGATTTTTTTAACTATTTATTTGTATGATACAGCTGCAAATAAGTATTTGAACACCTGTCTATCAACTAGAATTCTGACCCTCAAAGACCTGTTAGTCTGCCTTTAAAATGTCCACCTCCACTCCATTTATTATCCTAAATTAGATGCACCTTTTTGAGGTCGTTAGCTGCATAAAGACACCTGTCCACCCCATACAATCAGTAAGAATCCAACTACTAACATGGCCAAGACCAAAGAGCTGTCCAAAGACACTAGAGACAAAATTGTACACCTCCAAAAGGCTGGAAAGGGCTACGGGGAAATTGCCAAGCAGCTTGGTGAAAAAAGGTCCACTGTTGGAGCAATCATCAGAAAATGGAAGAAGGTAAACATGACTGTCAATCTCCCTCGGACTGGGGCTCCATGCAAGATCTCACCTCGTGGGGTCTCAATGATCCTAAGAAAGGTGAGAAATCAGCCCAGAACTACACAGGAGGAGCTGGTCAATGACCTGAAAAGAGCTGGGACCACCGTTTCCAAGGTTACTGTTGGTAATACACTAAGACGTCATGGTTTGAAATCATGCATGGCACGTAAGGTTCCCCTGCTTAAATCAGCACATGTCAAGGCCCGTCTTAAGTTTGCCAATGACCATTTGGATGATCCAGAGGAGTCATAGGAGAAAGTCATGTGGTCAGATGAGACCAAAATAGAACTTTTTGGTCATAATTCCACTAAACGTGTTTGGAGGAAGAAGAATGATGAGTACCATCCCAAGAACACCATCTCTACTGTGAAGCATGGGGGTGGTAGCATCATGCTTTTGGGGTGTTTTTCTGCACATGGGAAAGGGCGACTGCACTGTATTAAGGAGAGGATGACCGGGGCCATGTATTGCGAGATTTTGGGGAACAACCTCCTTCCCTCAATTAGAGCATTGAAGATGGGTCGAGGCTGGGTCTTCCAACATGACAATGACCCGAAGCACACAGCCAGGATAACCAAGGAGTGGCTCTGTAAGAAGCATATCAAGGTTCTGGCGTGGCCTAGCCAGTCTCCAGACCTAAACCCAAAAGAGAATCTTTGGAGGGAGCTCAAACTCCGTGTTTCTCAGCGACAGCCCAGAAACCTGACTGATCTAGAGAAGATCTGTGTGGAGGAGTGGGCCAAAATCCCTCCTGCAGTGTGTGCAAACCTGGTGAAAAACTACAGGAAACGTTTGACCTCTGTAATTGCAAACAAAGGCTTACTGTACCAAATATTAACATTGATTTTCTCAGGTGTTCAAATACTTATTTGCAGTTGTATCATACAAATAAATAGTTAAAAAATCATACATTGTGATTTCTGGATTTTTTTTTTTAGATTATGTCTCTCACAGTGGACATCAGACCCCTCCATGATTTCTAAGTGGGAGAACTTGCAAAATAGCAGGGTGTTCAAATACTTATTTTCCTCACTGTATGTGTATGTATATGTACACACATACATACATATATATATATATATATACATACACACATACATATATATACATACACACATACATATATATATATATATATACATACACACATACATATATATACATACACACATACCGTATTTTCCGCACTATAAGGCGCACCGGATTATAAGGCGCACCTTCAATGAATGGCCTATTTTAGAACTGTTTTCATATATAGGGCGCACCGGATTATAAGGCGCATAGAATAGAAGATACTGCAGTCAAACGTTTGACTGGGTTTGCGTTATGCAGTGGTCACCAACCTTTTCAAGCCTACGATCACATCCAAAGTCCAAATGTAAACCAAGATACCTTGTTTATACTCGACGCGTCCGCATGAGCGCGAAGTTAATAAAAAAAAAAAAATATCCGTCTGCTCAGGCAGATTCGGCTTAACAGCGCGCGCGCCTCTGAATCCGAAGATCCATGACTTTGAGCCGAATCTGCCCGAGCAGACGGATATTAGTAGTACATCTCATCACACCGGCACCCAGTTTGCGCGTCTAAATCAGTTATATGGTCTGGTGTTCAGTCTAAAACAAAACAGTTGCGTCAAGTATTTAAATGCCTCGTCTGTTTGGGGAGTTGCGCGCGCAGTCAGCGGAGGCTCGCGCTCCGGTGTCAGGCGAAAGTATAAACAAGGTTTAAGTCAGCGGTTGTTTAACAGACGTTAACATAAGGCGCCAGATCCATATATAAGGCGCTCCGGATTATAAGGCGCACTGTCGTTTTTTGAAAAAAATAAAGGCTTTTAAGTGCGCCTTATAGTGCGGAAAATACGGTACATATACATACACACATACATATACATACACACATACATATACATACATATACATACACATACATACACATACATACACATACATACACATACATACACATACATACATACACATACATACACACATACACATACATACACATACATACATATACATACATATACATACATATACATACATATACATACATATACATACATATACATACATATACATACATATACATACATATACATACATATACATACATATACATACATATACATACATATACATACATATACATACATATACATACATATACATACATATACATACATATACATACATACATATACATACATATACATACATACATATACATACATATACATACACATACACATACACACATACACACATACACACATACATACATACATACATACATACATACATACATACATATATACACATACATACATACATACATACATACATATATATATATATATATACACACATATATATACATACATACATACATACATACATATATATATATATATATACACCCCCAGCTATGGTTGTAACTTGTAAGTAAAATGAATAATTTGTAAGTAATGAACTGATTTATAAAGTAATGAATGCATATTTAAAGCTGCAGTAAGCGATTTCTGGTAAACGCTTTTGATATTTTAAATCACCAAAACAAACACGGGTGGTGGAGAAGTTTTAGACTTTTCAGGCTAATAATAATAATAATAATAATAATAATAATAATAATAATAATGGAAATGAACAAACAAGCAAAGATGACATAAGTATATTCAACCAAAAGACATCTATTAAGACATCTTACTATGTTGAGACAACATATCTTAGTTCTGTAAAAGTAAGTAAGTAAAGTTAAGTTTATTTCTATAGCATTTCTATAGTTTATTTAAAACAGCTTGCGCTGACGTGCGCAAAGTGCTGTATGTTCCTTATGTATCGAGAAGAAATAAAGCAACCTTGGCGTACATTTTTAGGCCTTCTAACTCAAGGTCTCTCCAGTGCTGGAAAACTTCCCAGATATTAACGCGGGTCCTACCTCTTGCCTGATCGTAACCCTTTTTTTTAAAGTTATATTCCCCTGGCCTTTTCCTCTTTTGTATTTTCTCTGCCATCTCTTTCTATAGTCGTTCTGTATATGTCTGTTTTGTGCACTGAGCTCTCTCCTGAGTGTCTCATCATGAGTGTATACGGCCCTTACTGCTGATTGGCTACAATTGTGTTTTGGTGCTCAGTCTATCCACTTTTCAACAGCATTTTTCAAAAATCACTTACTGCACCTTTAAGTATTATTTATTTTATAATATTTTTTCTTTATTATTGTAGCACAGACACATCAGCACCCATTCATATCCACACATCTTCCACCAGAAGAAAACATCAATACAAAATTTGGAATTTTTATTTCTGCTTTCTTTCCCCTTAATTAATCTGACCATGGATTACATGTTCACTAAATGCTATATGACATCTAAAATTGTGAAAACAAAAAAAAATTACCTGTAGTTAGAGTTTGATGTTTTTAAAAACACAATGTTATAGTCAGCTACCCCAATGATTCAGTGTTAAAACATGAAGCTTAATAACTTACCTAAATATAAGATTGATGCCAAAGAGGGTGAACATAACTACAGTATAGCCCACAATGCCTGTGGTGTAGCTGATCTTATACAAAAGGAGGAACCATTTATAAACAAGCCTGTGTGGAGAGAAAGAGACAACAGAGTAAACTCACCAAGATGTGAATCTCACCAAGAAATGTCTGGGTCCTACTTCAACCCAAAAATCAAAAGATAAAATAAATGCAAGAAAATGCCCACACGATTTAATTTATTGTCATTTACCTCATATCATTCCAAACCTGTATGATTTTGGTATAGTCTTCCTGCACTGAAATATATATATATATATATTTTTGCTACTTGTCCAAATTACTTAATTAAAATGAGTCCTACATTTTGTCCTAACTTAATTTCATTCTGTTCAATCCACTTAAATACATTTAATATGAAAGTTTAATTTATCCATTTGCATTGGAATTACATGAATGATTTTTTGTTGCATTAACTGCAACTGGGTGGCCGATATTTAGTTAACAAACATGCTTTGCATATTGTTGGATAAGGAGAGTAAATGTTGAAATTAAGTGTTTTATGTTTTTGAGTGAAGGGAAATACCTGTTACTGTTTAATGTTCAGTTATGTTTGACATTTAAAAGAGTTTTAGTTATATTGAATTTCTATTGGTTACCATTGTGCTGAAGTATAGAATGTAGCCTAGAACTATATGTATATGTATATATATTAAAATATAGCCTAGCTTTGCTAATGCCAGTGCAGTAACAATGTTTCTACTTGTACTATGCTAGTTGCAGACAGGCTTTTAATTGTACAACATAATTAAACGTCAAATACAAACAGGTCTTTTCTATTTAGTCAAAATCCCAGACTTGAACATATTGTAATTTACTCAATGTTTGAATTGAAATAACTAGAAACATTGATAAAAGGAAAAGTTCACCAATTTTTTTTAAATCATTCCATAATTTACTCACCCTTAAACCATCCTAGGTGTATATGACTTTTTCTTTCAGCCAAACACAACCGGATTTATATTAAATAATATCCTGGCTTTGTAATGGCATTGAATAAAGCTTTTTTGAAGCTCCAAAAAGCACACCCATCCATCATAAAAGTAATCCATTCAGTGGGTTAATAAATGCATTCTGAAGTGAAGCAATGGGTTTTTGTAAGAAAAATATCCATATTTAAAGTCCGCGTGAACCGGAAGTTGCAAACGACTTTTCTCCAGTGTTGTGACGTATTTCCCAGTGAAAAGGAATATTGAACAGAGGGCAGGGTTTTACTCTAGCGCTCCTCCTCTCCATCTCTCGCTCATAGCAGACTAACGGTTTGAGGGGAGTGGTTAAGCGTTTCCCAAACCAAGCCGTCAAACATACGTCATCAGGGAAGGTCCTCCAATGCAGAGGGGAGGGGCATTTTCAGATTTTGATTAAAGATTACAAAGCCAAAATTTTTTTTGTGTGGATTGACTTGCATGGATGATTTGTTCACCACAAAACTAACAATTTAGGCAAACAAAGTAAATATGGTCAATTTTGAATTCATGTGGACTTTAAAACAAACTATAATCACTGGCTTCCGGCAAATCCTGCTTCCAATGAGCCTAAACGTAAAAACAAACTGTAACATTAGACATTAAGTTTATGTCAGTGGTTCTCAACTCCAGTCCTCGGGACCCACTGCTCTGCACATTTTGTATGTCTCCCTTATTTAACACACCTGAATCAGATCATCAGCTCATTAGGAGAGACTCCATGAACTGAACTGAGTGTGTCAGATAAGAGAGACATACAAAATGTGCAGAGCAGCGGGTCCTGAGGACTGGAGTTGAGAACCACTGGTTTATGTAATAATACCTTCCTTTTTGCTTTTCGTCAGCTGTTTTCAAAGCGATTTTATGTTGTTTTTGTTCTGTTTTCATAATTGACACAAAAACACTATATGCTCTTGTTGTGTTGTAGCGGCATCATGTGGTAACTTGTGAACGTGACTTCACTTCCGATTGCCTGGAACACATTGTGGTCTGAAGTGCGACATTTAGTTTGGGATATTCCCATGTCCAACCTGGTCTGGAAGCATAAGTTTAGGTGAGAATTGATGAACACGGAAGTGCAGAGGATAGAGCAAAAAAAAAAAAAAAAAAAAAAAAGAAAAGACGCCAGTCACAAATTAGAAATCTAAAACGAGAAGTTTTAAAGAAAAATGTCGGAAGATTTTGATATAGGGTCACCCTTCTGCCGGCCCGGAACTCGAACAAAAACCCATTGCTTGGCTTCAGAAGGCATTTATTTACCCACTGGGGTTGTATGGATTACTTTTATGATTGATAGATGCGTTTTTTGGAGCCTCAAAATTTATTCAATGCCATTACAAAGTTGGGAAGGATATTATTTAATATAACTACGACTGTGTTCAGCTGAAAGAAGTTCAACTAAAAATATATGTTTAAAATGAAGATAAATTGTGTAACCACTTGCTGTAAAAATTTTTTTTAGTAAAGTCCAAGAGCCTATTTTTTTTCAGTGTCCTGTAGTCTCTTTAGACAAGTAGAGTGTGGCACTAACAAAGGAAAGGTGACAGGTTCAATTCCCAGAGAATGCATGAATTGGAAAAGAAAATTTTGTATAATTTTAATGTAACTCAAGTCACTTTGGATAAACCTGCCAAATGTGTAAATGTAAATTTTCTTTACTGACGGGGGCTTGAGGGGATGATAAGTGAATAACTATTACAAATGTTTTGTTCTGTACACAAATCATGAAAAAAAGAAAAGAAAAAGAGAATATAGAGGATGCATCATTGGAACACTTTAAATGATACATTTATGGTGATTTGCATTCGGTTTGAAGTTTATTATAACTGTTTAGAAAAAGAATATTGACAGCATGCTGGCGAGCATCTCCCAACGGTGAGTTTTTGAGGCAATGACCTCCTTATATAGCGGGAAGGCCCATCTTCAGTTCATGTGCTTGAACATCATTGGCCAGTGCTACGCCCTGGTGTTATTCAATAGAGCTTCTGCATAGCATCGGCTACTGATGCAATGTCAAGTGAACTGAACACGAAAGGGAACTCAATTTCCGTCACTTCTTTGAACTAACCACTGCTCAGAATGTGAAGAATATAAAAAGCTTCAGGGTTGCATTTTATTTCACAGTGCTTGTACCTGCACTGTACTTACCTTCAAAAATACTAGGTAATAAAAGGGTAACTACAGTTGTTAAGGATAGGTTTAGGAGTGGGTTCAGGGTTAGTACCTAGTTATTACCCAGTTATTGTAATTACTGTAATAAGCACATGGGGAACAGGACTGTAAAATAAAGTGCTACCTGCTTCAGCAGTCCATGATAGGCCTAAACCAGCCAAAGAACTAACACAAAAACACTCAGCAAAATATTGTCTAATTATTGTTCTTGTCAAAATCCCAGAAAATACTGAGATATCTTTTTTTTGTCAATACTGCACACCCCTACTTCAAACACGGTTTATACACGTACCTAACAGAAAGTCACACACAGCTAAACAGTCAAAGTCCCATGGCATGATGATAAAGCTATTTTTGGTTACCTTGGAGTGGTGCAGTCCAGTGGTTTGCGGGTAGCACGAAAAGTGATGAAGGCTGTGACAATAGAGAAGATGAACCATGTCACCAGAAACCTCCACCAGTGCAGCTTAGTGGTGAAGTACAGAGGAACCACCCACATTTGGAAGAGGGTTACCAACTTTAGGGGGGGAGAAAAAAAAATTAGATATTAGCTTCCAAAACCCATCTAGAAATATCAGTGGTCATGTTCCACCTCCAACCCCAATTTTCTTTATTTTTTAGCTATTTAAATGTCATCACCACTGACACAAAAGTAGCCATTATTGGGTTAGGGTGAAGTCTTAATTTAAAAGCAGAGTTTAAAATCTCAAAAACTGAAAACCAAAATTGTCTTAGTTTAAAGCATGACCACATATGATACATTGCACGTCACATGTTTCATCTAGATTTGGGTACAATTTAAAACCCAAATCTAGATGAAACATGTGTACCCAAATATAAAAATTGTACCCAAATCTAGATGAAACATGTGACATGTGCAATGCATCATATGTGGTCACATATGATGCATTGCACATATCACATGTTTCATCTAGATTTGGGTACAATTTAGCCAACTTGGTTTTACTACAATGAATACAGTAGAGAACTTTCATCTGAATCAGATTGAGTCTTGCACCAGATGAAGTTTACTCTGTGAACAGCTTTATTCCAGGTGTGTTTGGATATGTCGATTCTTAAAGGGGTGATAGAATGCAATGCAAAACCAAGTTTAACTTGGCATAGTTGAATAACACCAGCTCAGTGGGTAAAATGGCCATACACAGAATCTCAAAATCTTGAATGTGTTTTCGACTACCTCTGGAAGTGGTCGAAAGTGGACAAGCTCAAAGCATTAGACCTAGTTTACACCAGAATTTAGCGTTGTCCACTTGTGATTCGTCCGACCAAAACGCATCTCAATCCCAGGTGTAAACAGGGCCTTAGTGTCCTTCTAACGTTTGAATTTCTTCATCTTTGTTCTGTTTCGTAGTGAAGAGAGAAATTGGAACAAAATTAGACCGTATTGAACATGGTAAGGGTACTGATTGCAGTACATTTCCCGTAACAAAAGACGTTTTTCTATGAAATATAGAACTGCAGCTCTTGCAGGATTTTGATGTGTACATGCTGAATTGCAATTTTTTACTGTTTAGTGCTCAGTAAGCTAATAGTGGTAAGTAGTTATTTGTCAGGTAACTTTTTTTTTTGTTGCACTTTTGTGATGTTCCCTGGTAGGCATAGAGCCATAGAGCATTGCGTAGATTTTTATTTTAGTTTGTTGTTTTTGAGCTGACGCTGTGTTGAGAGCACTGACGCTATTGTTTGACTAACTGGTTTGTTAGTGAGAATACAACTGATGGTATTTGAGTGCTTAAAATTGTGGAGGCACAAAGAATGGGGTGGAGTTATTTTAGGGGAGGTGAGAGGAGTTAGGTTGAACAATCACAAGGTTCTTCAATAAATTGGCCACTAAGTTATCAAGCATCCTAGTAAAAAACAAAAAGTTTAACCCTCATGGTCTGTTACATGGTCAATTTGACCTGTTTAGATTTTTGAGCTGTCGAAAATGTTAACAAAGTTAACCTATGTTTTTTTTTTTTTTTTTTTTACTTTTGAGACTTTTCCTCATTTAAGGTCATGAACATGCATGCGAAGTTGCTGTGTGCTCATCTTGTCACAAGTAATTTCTTGAATTAATTAAATGAGGCTACAGAACAAAAGATGAGACAACTTAGCAAAAGTAAGCATTAATTTCATTATACAGTAATATTAAATTGTTCAGTTATGATGTTGAGCATAAATGTTAAAAAAAAGTTGGAAAAAAAATGTATATGCAAAAAAGTCAGAAAAACATTTTCATAAATGATATGTTCAGATATAAGTCTTTTGTAATGATTCATAGTGTTAATATTAAAAGTGTACTGTTTGTACCTGATTTTTTGGTGTTTTTCAGAGTGTGGTTTTTGGAAAATTGTATTGAATCCAATTAGGGTCAATTTGACCCGCACCATGATTTAACTGAAACTGAAAGATCGCAATTTTACCACTACCGAAGATGCTGCCATCCTTACCAATGAATATGTACTCACTTATAAATATGAAGTCAGCAAAAAATAGATAAAAGTTCACTGATAGTATTAATATTGAAATAATTTAAATTACTACTGGTGCAGCCAGTTTGCTACGTTTCAAATGATTATTAAACCGCAAGCACAAACTATGCAAATGCTACAGCCCTTTCGGTGCACTCAGTGTCTGAATTCACTCAATCATTTTCATTCACTCCTTCAAGAGGACTATATTAGTGAAGTAATGTAGGGAATAGTGAATGAGGGTAAATGGGGGAATTTCAAACACAGCTCAGGACTCTTATTATACTCTGGATACTTAATCATGAATAACATTATAGGTATTTATATAGGTAACATTATATGTCCTGGATCAAAGATAATTTCTTCTGTTTTCTTAGTATTTACAATGAGATGATGGTCCTCACACCATTAAATGGTGTAAATGGTGTAAACGATGGTCCTCACAAAATAAACTGCTGTTTTCAGCTACATAAGGTGTATTTAACAGTAGCATTCAAGAAAGAAATTAAATGAAAAAATACATGGAAGCAAAAAAAAAAAAAAAAAATGTGGCTGGGTCTTTCTCCAGAATATTTTACTGGAGTAGATTATGGGTGTTTCCGAAGCCAAGTAACTTATCTAAAATCTCTATGCAATAATGAGTGAAGTGAATGAGTGAGAGTAAAAATGAAACGAGCGCAAATCCGTCTATGCGTGCATCTCTCAGAAATCAGAGCTTGGCAAGAGTAATATCAACTCTAATAGGCTACTACATCATATAAATGTTCTTCGATGTGATATTGTATATTATTGTATGTATATTTAAATGATTTAAGCCTTGTACAATATGATATTCGCATTAATGGAATAAGCACAGCACAATCACAAATCGCAGCCTCTGCGTGTGTCTGTCTCTCAGCAACCAAAACAGCACTAATAGTCTATAATCAACTAAGATTCATCATATACATTAATTACTACTTGATATGTCTATTTAAATGTTTTAAACTTCATATGATGTGATAAGCTACATGATCGATTTCATCATCTCACTCTCTCTTGAAGCTGATCCTCACTGTCCCCGTGTGTATTTGGCGCTCGAACTGAGGTTTTTTTTTTCCCCACTGCAACTTTGCTACCTGTGTGACATCTCATTTTATTACGACTCTCAACTGTGTGGTTACAAAGTATATTACAATGGCATCGAACACAGCTCAGAGCGCCAATAATAATCAAGAATTGGAAGTGTCAGTTTTTATAACATGTGTTTTGACACTTTTGTCTGGCTATAGAATGAGAAACAATTTAGCATAATGCTGCCATCGAGGCAAGGTGTTTTTAAGAGACATCCATGCTTATTTCAGCAAGACAATGCCAAGATTAATTCTGCACGTTACAACAGTGTGGCTTCATAGTAAGAGAGTTCAGGTACTAGACTGGCCGTCCAGACCTGTCTCCTATTGAAAATGTGTGGTGCATTATGAAGCAAAAAATACAACAGACCGTTGAGTACTTAAGGTCATTTATCAATAAGAAAGAAACTTAATTAGTGTCAGTTCCAAAACACTTACTGGGTGTTGTTAGAAGAAAAGGTGATGTATCACACTGAACGTATTTTTACAAAAAACAATGATAAAAAAGATAAAAGTTTATCACTTTGAACATTGAAAAAAATAAATAAAATAAAAATCCCCTAGGAGAAACTGTCCCGCCTTCTAAGTAAAAGAGTCAATCACTGATTGGTAAAGTCATTGCGCCACTGCATCGATCTGTTAGAAGCTCCGGTTCCCATAGGAACCTGAGACTCACGCTTGGGACAGCACATGCGCATTGAAAGTGAAAGTGAAAGTGACACGTGACGGCCAAGTATGGTAACCCATACTTGGAATTTGACCTCTGCATTTAACCCATCCAAGTTAATGCACACACATTAGGATCAGAGTAGTGAGTAGTTAACACACACACACTGCAAACGTGGATACACACCCAGAGCAGCGGGCAGCCTTTGTGTGGCGCCCGGGGAGCGATTAGGGGTTAGGTGCCTTGCTCAAGGGCACCTCAGTCATTTCCCACCGGTTCTGGAATCGAACCAGCAACCTTGGGTTACCAGTCCAACTCCCTAACCACTAGGCCATGACTGCTTTCATTGGCTCGTCTAGCCTGAAAAAGTAAGGGTTTGGTGGGACTCTGATTGAGCCAAGTGGAAATCAACGCTGTAGCTAAAATCAACGCTGTAGCTAAAACACGGAATGGAGTTTAATTTATTAGGGCATTCCTCAAGTGGAATGGATTTGACTGACGGCGCTCTGAAAAGTGAACAGACATATGCGCTGAATTAGAGACGTTAAAAGTGAGTGTGTCCAATTTCATTGGTCTTAAAAAAAGTGGGTGGTCTTGTCCCACCCATATACAATGGTTCCGACACCCGTGAACAAATATAAAAATAAAATACTACATAGTCTATAAATTATACATTGATTCTTATTAAAGCTACTATTAAATTTCTCAGTCAAAAGCAGTGAGTGGTTTTCTCTTTGTGTTTTGTCGTTTCATTAACATTAAAGGGATAGTTCCCCCAAAAAAGAAAATTGTTATAATTTACTCTCTCAAGTTGTTTTAAACCCGAATAAGTTTGTTTCTTCTGTTGAAAATAAGTGTTATTTTGAAGAATGTGGGTAACCAAACAGTTTCTAATCCCCAGTGACTTCCATAGTATATTTTTTCCTACTATGGAAGTAAATGGGGACCAGGAACTGTTTGGATAGCAACATTCTTCAAAATATCTTGTGTTCAGCACAAGAAAGACATGAATATAGGTTTGGAACAACATTAGAGTGAATAAATAATGACATTTTTCATTTTTGGGTGAACTATCCCCTTTAAAGTGTAAGTTGCAGGTTAACCACCACAGCCAATTAATGTGTAAATTGCGTTAAAATAACATTTATTGGGGTTTCTTCAACGGTAGCGTGTTTTTTCAGTTACTGGGTGATGACGTCATAAGAGGAACTCGCAACCCATACTCTGCTGGATTCCTACTGTATTATGGCTATTTGGAGAACGACTGAAGATGTGGGAAACCATCAAATTCTTTATGGACCACCACAGCCCTACAATTTTTAACCGGTCAGGCGTGAGAGAGGGGAACCATGGCACTCAAAGAGTTATTAATGCTTGGTGTGAGGATAATTAGTGGAGGGTTGGCCAGGTGAGTAACGTTAGCTACGTTAGAGCTAGTCTAGCCTGGTACAAACTTAACCCGGATAATATAACGGAACAAGCAAGTCTTTTCAAAATATTGCCGTCATGTAGAATAGCAAGGAGGGACAACGACTGAAGACATTATTAACTTACAGTAAGTCAGTCCAAATCAGAGCTGCAACGTTAGAGATGCGCACACACACCTCAAACGTCATGTAATACCCTTCCTCAATCCACGCGTTATCAATTTCTCACGATTTAATTAGCGATGTTTATTGTCAGAAAAGAAAAAGAGAGATCGATGTCCCCATCACTGTGTTTGTGTGGGCTATGCCACCCAGTTGAATCAGCAGTGGAGAGTATGTGCTGCCGTGAGGTGAACGCGTTTTGGAGTTTAGTGGAACAGCTCGACCTGCGACCGGCTGATCTGATGTGCCTGAACCCGTTTGTTTTGCGAATAGCTTATTCTCATTTCAGGCAGGATAACGGCCCCCTTAAAGTCAGCACACACGAGTATGTTTACAATGGAGTTATTTTATCCATTTTTTTTTTTTATCAAATAAAACATACAACCAACTTTTCTGAAGTTATGTAAGGCATCTATAGCTGCTAGCGTACGTACGGTAACTCTACTAGTGAGTTCCTCTTATGACGTCACGCCCCATCTAGTGGAAGGGAGCGGTTAAAACCACTGTTAAAAGTGCCAACTTTTCATATTATATCAGCATTTTGCTATAAAAAACAATGGTGGGCGGTTCTTATCTTTATGTTTAATAAACACATTGCATTATCTTCGTGAAAAATTTAACCTGCAACTTACACTTTAAGGATCCCTTTTAACTATCCCCTATTAGGCTACTGTCACTTTAAGACCGGCACACATCTAACATACACGCATATGACACGCACCCAATTTTCTCTCAAATGTTTGCTTTCACTTCAGACATAACCAACTGTGTTTATGTAATCCAGGTGTGTATTTGACAGTATTAGTGCAATAAGACTCAAAAGAAAACTTAGACCAGTAACCAGGCGCTGTTTGACAGGCTTTAAGTGCCTGAGCGCTTTGGGTGTATGTGCTCAGAAAAGCACATGTTAGAACAGCGTATCAGCACACAAATTAAATGTTTAACCGGAAAGGCTTTAAAGCACATGCAAATAATAAACTTTTGTGAATTGCAGTGTCCTGTGAGTTAACATGTGACGTGAATGTACGTCGCATTGAACAGTATGTTGGGACGGAGGCGCCAAGGGTCTCATTTATAAAACTGTCACATTACATTGATAGAAATCATTTAGTAGCCTATCCTTGCCTTGTTTTTGAATAAATAAATCAAATAAATGTACAATACATTTCATAAGTGTTTCTCAATCTTTTCCACTGGCCTAATTGATTTATATTTTTAATGGAAACAGATAGGCCTTGTTGTGCATTATTTGTACGAAAATATGTTCTCAGACAATCTGCTGGTATCATAAGCAATTCTCTCTGTAGTTAAAACACAACATGTCACAGGAAAAGTGTTCAAAAGCATCACATCCACTACAAATATTTGTATTGTTTTTTTTGTATTGAACTGAATATAAATTATATTGAATATAAAGAAAAATGTTGTAACTTTTCAGTAATGATTTCATGTAGCCTAATTTAAGTTGTTTAACTCCATTAATGAGAATGGCATATTTAATCTAAATGTTTATATCAGAAGTAAAACAGTTTAAATCATTATTTTATTTATTTAAACTGTTATTGTGAACATGCATTGTATTTATGATTAGGACTCATAATGAAGATTTATGGTTTTCCTTCATCTGCCGTTAGATAAATATGCGTCAGTTTCACTAAACGGCCCAACGCGCTCGCTGGCGCGGACATTTAAAAATGGATGGGTGTTTGCTTCATGTGATAGGCTTGGTGAGTGAAATTATATTTCTATTATCTTTCTGTATATGTATAATTTTCTTAAAACGTTCTGTCTAAAAGTGACCAAAAAGACATTTAACTCCAGCTC
Source organism: Rutilus rutilus (assembly GCA_021464565.1). Taxonomy (NCBI): domain Eukaryota; kingdom Metazoa; phylum Chordata; class Actinopteri; order Cypriniformes; family Leuciscidae; genus Rutilus; species Rutilus rutilus. The sequence goes on along the minus strand of JAJAQA010000017.1, from coordinate 8,263,930 downwards.
ACCATCGGTGTTGCCAAACTGCTCCATCTCCAAAATGTTTGTACGCATGGGTCAGAGTTTGCGTGCAGGTGCGCAAATTTTCCCGTCAAGTTTTTTTTATATATCACAACTTATGCGTCGGAAGTGCCGTATGCCTCTTTCAGGGCCTGTTTTGTTACCAAGCAACGGTTATAAATGAGGCCCCAGAACTGCAACTGACAGAACGCACTGTAGCACGATATTGCTTCAAAAATTATGATATCGCACACCCCAAAAAATAAATAAATAAAATAAATAAATAAAACTCGCTCAAATCTATATCTATATCTATATATCCAAGGAAGGAACAGTGGTGAACCAGTGACAGGGTCATGGGTGGCCAAGGCTCATTGATGCACGTGGTGAACCAGCGACAGGGTCATGGGTGGCCAAGGCTCATTTGATGCACGTGGGGAGCAAAGGCTGGCCCGCGTGGTCCGATCCAACAGACGAGCTACTGTAGCTCAAATTGTTCAAGAAGTTTATGCTGGTTCTTATAGAAAGGTGTCAGGATCGCAGTTCGTTGCGTATGGGGCTGCATAGCCGCAGACCAGTCAGGGTGCCCATGCTGACCCCTGTCCACTGCCGAAAGCGCCAACAGTAGGCACGTGAGCATCAGAACTGGACCACAGAGCAATGGAAGAAGGTGGCCTGATCTGATGAATCACATTTTCTTTTACATCACATTGATGGCCGTGTGCGGAAGGCGGCAAGCTGGCGGAGGCAGTGTGATGCTTTGGTTAATGTTCTGCTGGGAAACCTTGGGTCCTGCCATCCATGTGGATGTTACTTTGACACGTTTAACCTACCTAAGCATACTTGCAGACCATGTACACCCTTTCACGGAAACTGTATTTCCTGGTGGCTGTGGCCTCTTTCAGCAGGATAATGCGCCCTGTCACAAAGCAAAAATAGTTCAGGAATGGTTTGAGGAGCACAACAACGAGTTTGAGGTGTTGACTTGTCCTCCAAATTCCCCAGTTCTCAATCCAATCGAGTATCTGTGGGATGTGCTGAACAAACAAGTACAATCCATGGAGGCCCCACCTCGCAACTTACAGAAGTTAAAGGATCTGCTGCTAACGTCTTGGTGCCAGATACCACAACACACCTTCAGGGGTCTAGTGGAGTCCATGCCTTGACGGGTCAGGGCTGTTTTGGCAGCAAAAGGGGGACCAACACAATATAGAAAACACATAATGTTATACCTGATCGGTATAAGATTGATATTGATCAGGTAAAACAAGCGCTTAATGAGCAGTTGTTTAGGTGGGTTGCTAATGTATTAGATTTCTCTAATACATAAAATAAGTAAGCTTGAACATAGTTCTTGTGGGGAGAAGAATTTATTGAAGGTAGTAGTGTAGCAGTTATTCAGCACCGATGTTAGCATGTCAGTCTTTGAGAGAACTTTAAGATTCTTAGAAGGGTTATGATTCTTTAAAGTTCTTCATACCTGAAGATAAAAGGGCTACAAACAATTGATACTGTTAGAGGACCTCTTGGAGATCCAAGTGGACAAACAAGATACCCTGAGGAACGCTGTTCCTTTGTTGTTCTTATCGTATGGACTATTTGGTTACAGACAGTTTCAGTTGATTGCATCTGAGGCACAGTCACAGCATAAATGCATTGACCAAAAATGGCTATCCACCGCTGGTTCCCAATTAGCCTGACAGAGCTTGAGAATAATCCCCAAATCCAGGTTTGCAAATTTTGTTGCATCATACCCAAAAAGGCTTGAGGATCTAATCAGTCCCAGAGGTGGGTAATGGTAGTGTCTAAATATGTATGCTATAGTGAAATATCAGTTGCTTCTTTTTAATAAATTTGCAACATAATCACTAATCTGTTTTTTGATTTGCCATTATGCACTACAGAGTGTAGGTTGATGGGAAAAACAAAATGATGTGAAAGGATTTTAGCTAAAAGCTTAAACGTGCTGAATCCACTTTATTTTGTGCATGAGCGTGTTAGTGTGTGTAAGGGAGCAAATAATGGGCTTACATTGTATGATTTGGGGTGTCTCTGTTTCCACTGAACCAGGACAAGTTGGGCAATGACGAGTGTGACAATGAGAATGAGAACCATCTCTGCATGCATGGCTTCATGCCCTTTGTGTTTGGCATGCATTTTAGCATGTTCCAACCTGCAAAACAGAAAAGAAAACCTTAAAATAAGCACACATTTATAAACAATCAATTACATAATCAGTTTTTAAAGATGCAATCTTTTAGCTGTTACTTGTTAATTTAGATTTGGCACAAGTAACTTACAGCAGTAGCTTTCAACTAGTGGGTTGTAACTAGGGGTGTGCACGAATAGTCGAATATTCAATCTATAATTATTCAAAAAATAAATATACTACTAGAATTTTGCTACATATATTGCTTTGCTGGCTTTAAATGCAGTGAAATCCTAAACATGCAAACTAAAACTCACAGTTATAACTAAATGCCCTGGGTGGCTCTGTGGAGCTTGTTAACAAGCTGACTGCAAATGGATCAATATGTTGTGTGGAAACATTGTCAGGTTAAACTGAGTAATCATAAATATCATGAAATCCAAACACCAGTCAAATGAGGACAGACAGCCGTCCATTACTTCATTCACTTCTTCAGGTAAGCGCAGCTGTACACTCATGTGAGTCGAGAAGATAACTTATCTGATAGCAAAATGATCAAGACGTATGAGTTCCTTTAAAGGGTTAGTTCGCCCATTTAAGACATGAAGTTGTATGCAATCCTTACCAGCACTATAGTGCATACACACTGACCCACTCTGTGGTCACCTCCCTGGTCAGAGTTCTGGCCGCTGGAAGTTTTTCAAGAAAGTATTCCCGGTTAGTTTCCGGGGCCTCAAAACTGTGCGTTTTTACGTGAAAAAATTATATGCGTTTCAAAGCTTGATTAATTTACATCACAAAAAACACGCCAGACAAAATTCATACCTCAGTTTTAATCGGCACTATTTTCTTTCCATTTCTATCAATCCGCGCTGCTGTCAACGTCAACAGTGCGCACGTTCCGATCAGCTGTTGATAGCGCGACTCGCTGACAAACATGTCTGACTACGAAACTTCTGATGATGAAACCAATTTTAGCACAATGTCAGACGGAACAGATGATGATTAAAGTAATTTTAGCACAACGCTAAAGGGATACCTTTATGAACCGGAGTATACCGATGCCGAACTTCAGCAGATGGAGATAGAACGGGAAGAGAGAGAGCGAGAGGACAGAGATGAAGTTGTCCAAGTTGATGCTGGGCCCACAGCTGTAGCAAGAACCAGGATGAACGACAAATGGTGGTGCACTTGTTCAAATTGTCAAGTTATGCCAACAGAAGCTATTGCTGCCACGAATGGGAACTCATGCCACAGATGCAAAACCCATCGATTGACGAGGAGGCCAACTGCATTACAGGTCTGTCTGCATTACATCCAAATAGTTTTCTCAGCAAATTGTACCTATATCCCTATACTGTTTTTATATTAGACCTTTTTTCACATGATTTCCACTGGAGTCTAAACATTGTTTACTGTACAGTTTAGACATTGGATCATAAAGTTAGTAAATATAGAGCTTACCCGTGCAAAACTCTTTAACCCTCTGAGGTCGGCAAACGCGCCCGCGCGTTTTGCTGGATTTTTTTTTTTACATTGTAGCACTTTAAACTTAAATTACTCCGTCATTTATGGTCATACAGAAAAAAGAAATATAAAAAAAGAATCTGTGATATTTCTACTTTTGTATGTGTCTACTTACAATCAAATCAAAACATTGTGCTTTTGAAAAATAAAGAAAATAAACAGGGTGTGCGTTCTGCCTCTCTGTCGCGGTGAACTTTTTTTTCTTGAGCACGTCTATAAACTGAAACAAAACTCAGCGAATACTTGTCATACATTTATGAGCCATATACCTTTATAAACATTTAAGTGTGTACTTTTAAATGATCGGATTCAAACTGAAAACAAATATTCTCTGTTTAAGTAATTTGTATAAAACCAACAAGATGTCCAGCTTCTCAAACGCTTCCTAATTACTTTTAATTTGAACACGCCCACTCGCGCAAAAGATATTCACATGCAAATCTCCACATGGAACGCTAACGCGCTCATTACCTCAAAAACAAAACACTTCATCAGTCTCTGCTTTTCGTCGAGTTTGAAAGACGTGAGCTTACATTGGCTTTACCCCAGAAGAAGAACGCGATTTGAAGACAAGAAAGATATAAGGTAAGAAATTCTTACATATTAGTTTGTTATTGTTGCATAAATTTCACATTGCAGTTGAACTGTTGCTAGATATATGGTGAATATTATAATATTTAGACCCGTGTTTACTGTTACTGTGTTTGTGGATATCTGCTCAAACGTAGATATGTATATGGTAGGCCTAACCATAATGTTTTATATTTGAGCGCGATCGCGTTTGAATGTATCATATTTTTGATCGCGATCGCGTTTGAATATATATATATATATATATATATATATATATATATATATATATATATATATATATATGTGTGTATATATATATATATATATATATATATATATATATATATATATTATATATATAATAGGTTCACAGTTGGAAACAGTTGTTTTTTTTCACAAATTGTGCTTGCAAATTGTATAATATCCAAGGTAAACATTTCTAGTAATTGTGCAGCTAATTGTTCTCATACTGTATTTTCAGTAAGTTTTGGAATATATTCTCTACCCAAATGTGTCACTAATAAAGCACAATAAAAATAATTTAAAGAGAAGGCTTATATTGACCTTTTAAGATTTTGTTCTATCCTATATATATATATATACATACATACATACACACACACACACACACACACACCTAAAGGATTATTAGGAACACCATACTAATACTGTGTTTGACCCCCTTTCGCCTTCAGAACTGCCTTAATTCTACGTGGCAATGATTCAACAAGGTGCTGAAAGCATTCTTTAGAAATGTTGGCCCATATTGATAGGATAGCATCTTGCAGTTGATGGAGATTTGTGGGATGCACATCCAGGGTGCGAAGCTCCCGTTCCACCACATCCCAAAGATGCTCTATTGGGTTGAGATCTGGTGACAGTTGGGGCCATTTTAGTACAGTGAACTCATTGTCATGTTCAAGAAACCAATTTGAAATGATTTGAGCTTTGTGACATGGTGCATTATCCTGCTGGAAGTAGCCATCAGAGGATGGGTACATGGTGGTCATAAAGGGATGGACATGGTCAGAAACAATGCTCAGGTAGGCCGTGGCATTTAAACGATGCCCAATTGGCACTAAGGGGCCTAAAGTGTGCCAAGAAAACATCCCAGACACCATTACACCACCACCACCAGCCTGCACAGTGGTAACAAGGCATGATGGATCCATGTTCTCATTCTGTTTACACCAAATTCTGACTCTACCATCTGAATGTCTCAACAGAAATCGAGACTCATCAGACCAGGCAACATTTTTCCAGTCTTCAACTTAGGGGTGTGCTCAAAATATCGATTCTTAGATACATACCGATATAATAAAAAAAGATACAGTATCGACATTCTAGCCCTTAGTATCGATACTCCGCCCAGCCATTAGGGGGCGCAGCGGCGCCCGCGAGTTTAAAAAAACTCATGGAAAATGTCAATATCATACTACTCGAAAATGTCGAAGATTTTAGAAGCGCCGTTGTCCCTAAAGGCAGATGTTTGGACAAATTTTGGTTTTAAAGCAAAGGAAGGAAACCAAGGGATCGATAAAACAAATGCAATCTGCAAGCATTGCCAGGCTTCTATACGCTACACCGGTAATACAACTAACCTGCGCGCCCAGTGGAGGGACTGAAGACTAAAATTTACTGTTTTATGTTATGTATTTGTATTATTTTTCTATATTCATAATTTCATAATGTATTTTGTCAAGTCAGATTTTCATGTGCATGTGTTGAGTACATGAGGAGACTATAGATAGAATGAACCATGTGAAGATCATGTCACATGAGACAGGTGGATGAGCTATATTTTGTAGAGGGTGTGTACAATGTAACATGTTTGCAACTGATGCAGATGTAAGCAACAAAGATAGTTTCTTAATATGGAAGTGAATTGTGCCATATGTTCTATGACATATACGTTCCATTTTTAAAGCTTAAGCAACATACTTTGTTACCTTAAAAGGAAGCTGCTCTGTAATGTATATAAGCTCAACTTTACTGTACCACCTCAGAGAAACAGAGGCATGAGAAACTAAGAGATGTGAGGCATGAGAAACAAAGGCATGAGACAGAGGCATGAGAAACAATGGCATGAGGGTAGAGAAACTTAATGGCAGAGAAACAAAGCCAGAGAAACCATTTACATCTAGCATGATGGGATGAGAAGATAAAGAAATGGGGAACAGAGAAATCTGGAATGAAGACCTCTCATGTAGCCTTATTCTTATGTGCCTGTTTCTCTCTGTCTGACACATGATACATAATAAATTGAATCTCTTGGTAAAGGTAACTGGTGTTGCTTCTGTGATTCAACCATAATGGGGGAAACCATGATTTTTAAATCTACACCCAGCCTTCTGAGTTAGGACTTAGAAAGAACTGAACAAGTCTTATCAGTCTGGAGTATTTCAGAAATGAAACAAGGAAATTTAGTCTGAAAGTGAATGTTTCGTTTTGAATGTAGGATTGAAAACTGAGTTAGTAAATTAATGATTTGTCTATGTAACTGAAATGGTCAGTTCTCAGACTGCTGAGAATTTAAATCAGAATAAGCACCTTTAACGGCCCTAACACCTTTTGTTTTGTTTCCACACCTCTAAGGGCACTTCTCCTGTACTTGCCATGGGTGAGTCTGCACAAAAAAAAAAAAAAAAAAAATTGGTAATAGCCCTGCACTGAGGCCAACAACAGAAAGACATGGAACAGAACCTCCAAATGTCACCATTGATCAGATGATGGACAATCTGAATGCATATTTGGGCAAAAGGCTGGGACTAAAGAAGTGCCATGATGACATGTGCCAGAAGTACAGCATCAAGCACTCAGAGAGTGGACTATGGGCCTTGCCGGACATTAAAAGGGCTTACGGAAAGATGCAGCGATTAAGGACAAACACCAACAGAGATGGCTTGTCTGTGATTTTGGTAAAACAAATTCTACAGCATTGACAGAAGTGTGAGATTGACAACCTGATGGAGAACAAGTATCATCCGGCGTGTGAGTGCGCCATGGGCAATGAGTGTCGTTTAAGAGATACGCTAGACTTTGTTTAAAGATCATTTTAGAGGCCAAATGGTTGGCTTGATGCACAGGATCATCGATGCTGCGTGTGATATGAAAAACGATTATGCGCAGGATACCAAACGTGTGACAAATCTCAAAAATGAAATGGATGTCTTAAGAGGCCTGACAAAGTCATGGACTGATGTAACTCCCATGTTTTTTAACGGCAAAGAGCCGAACGGCGTAATCCTCAGAAAAGTTCTGGATGTGTTGAGTGAATGTTCTGATCAATTCGAAATCACCGAGATACTCGCTATTTGTACTTTTGTAACAGATCTCTGTGTGTCACTGGTGTCAAAAAATGCAAAAACTGACGTTGGTGAAATAGTTGAAAGTCTGGTCAGCTACATCCTAGAGCAAGACATGATAGCCTGCAGAGATTTTCTATTCTGGTTAGACCATCTGTAAATGTCGTTATTGTTTTACTTTATGTACGTAATGCCGGTCTATCATTTTCTTCACTACTTCAACGTATGAATGTATACTCGAAAGTATAATGTTGAAATAAAAATATTATACAAATTTATTTTGTGGTAATGTCTGAGCTCATAAAAAAAAAAATATTATAATAGTATGAAGAAGAAGAAGAAGAAGAAGAAGAAGAAGAAGAAGAAGAAGAAGAAGAAGAAGAAGAAGAAGAAGAAGAAGAAGAAGAAGAAGAAGAAGAAGAAGAAGAAGAAGAAGAAGAAGAAGAAGAAGAAGAAGAAGAAGAAGAAGAAGAAGAAGAAGAAGAAGAAGAAGAAGAAGAAGAAGAAGAAGAAGAAGAAGAAGAAGAAGAATTAAAAATACTACATGATTTAAAAGATTAAATATTTCAGAGACCCTTGTAAAGAGTTGCGGAATGTTTTCTGCATTTTAATTACTGTTTTGTAACCCTGACTTAAACACTGTATTCAGTTGGCTTTAAAGGGGTCATATAATGTCATTTTTGTACAAGCTAATATGATTCTTTAGGGTCTAAATTAAAAGTTTGTAATATACTTTAATTAAAAATTCAAATTAGTATTGTAAGAAAACACTAATTTTACCTGGTCAAAAACAGCTCTGTTTTCAGCACGCCATTTGAGTGCATGTGTCTTTAAATGATAATGAGCTTTGCTCACCCCGCCCCTCTGTTCTGTGCGTACAACGTTTCTAACACAATAACACAATAACCATAACGCATTGTTTATTATAAACATGGGATTATGAATTATATTGAGAATGTCATACATAGAAAACATGCCATAATGTACCCTGAGTGTAAACCGCATTCATCCTGAAGCGTGCAGCAAGCGATTTGCAAAGATTAATATAAAGGTTAATAAAACGTTACACTCACTTCAGTTATTCTGGAGGTGCAGCAGGAACACAAATAGTTGGTAACGATCCTTTTTTCAGGAGCAGCTTCTTAGTAAAACCAGCTTTATACCGACCCTCGTTTGTAAAGTAGTCTGGTGAAATGATTCGCGCAAACATGAAAGCATTGACGTTGTGGGGAATATTCTCTTTGAAAACAAACTCAGCCACTGCGTCTTCAGCGGTTCGGATTTAGGAACATCAGCATGACTGCTGTGTTCGTTATTACACCCAAGAACACCACAATCGCTTAGATGCCATTCTACTCAGTGCTCCAGCTATCAGCAATGAACGCGCAGGTTGGCGCGGGCTATGATTGACAGCTCGCTCACGAGGGGGGGTCTGTGTTGAAACGCTGCTGTCACTCAACCATTGTGGGAGGGGCGTCGATTTTGTGACGTCACAAAATCGAACAGCTTGATTCAGGAGAGGGGAAAACATATAAGAAGATAAAAAAAAAAACACTGGATGGATTTTTATCATTTTATGATGGTTGTGTACAGGCACTGCCAACACACATTTCAGTACAATCAACTTGTAAAAGTGCATGTACCATTATATGACCCCTTTAAGTAAATTTTACCAACTATTAAGATGTTAAAGTTCATAGACCTTTAGCGCATTCAAATGTATTGAGTTCAGATTTTGAGGGTCGCTTATAGAAAGATGTGTCCGAGGGGGCGCTCGCGGACGCTGGAGAAGATGGCCGCTTAATTGTAGCTCCGCTCCTGATTGTTTAATAAATTGCTACTCTCTCGGGTTTAAATCAAAGAATCTCCTGATTTATGGACTCTGCACACTGCTAACATGTCTGAGACTCAAGATCCTAAGGACTTTCCACTTTTCACAACCTCGCGATCACAGAAAAAGAAGAAACAAACTGCGTCAGCAGAAACGTCCTCATCCTCAACGGAACAAACTGACCTAGTTTTGAACGAAATACGAGCGCTAAGTGCTCGGTTGGGGAACATCGATGGTCGCTTTGACACTATTGAAAATCGTCTCGACGCCATATCCACCTCTGTTTCTGCAGTGCACGAGACTTTATCCAATTTATCACAGAAAGTGTCTTCAAACGAATCCCGTTTAACGGAAGCTGAAAACAGAATCTCTACCACAGAAGACGCTCTACAGGCCCGCGAGGGTGAGTTCTCTTTCAAGCATACGTTTCGGTGTCTCACTATGGGATACGCCCCTTCCGCGGATTCCACAGAAGTCCTATTACATTACGCCAGCCCCAATTGGCTGGCAGACATGACGCAGTGTCTGGGAGTGGCTACCCCACCCCTCAGTATAAGAGGAGCAGCACTGCGTCATTACGACATTCAAAAACCTCTTCTCGCTTCACACCAGAAGCCTACAAACTTCTACGAACCTCCGGACGAATTACTGGCCACCACGCCGTTTTTCGCCTGGCTCCTTCGATTAGCAGTCCAGCCGATTGCAAGGATTGTTCGACACTACGATGGCTGCAGCAATGCAGACTATCCCGGCTAGTGAGGGAGATTCTGTGCGACTCTGTTCATGCGGGAACAAAATTTCATGCAAAGACACACACCAGGTCTGCTCTGCATGTCTCGGGCTGAAACATGCTCAATTGGCTATCGAGAATCCCGGTTCCTGTGAACACTGCGCACGCTTCACCATGAAGAGCCTTCGTCGCAGGCTAGCACGCCAAGCTAGCCTGTCTGGCATGGATCCCCTCATGACACCTAGCCCCGCGCCAGCTGCCACCCCGCAGGTATCCATCCCTGTAGAGCTGCCCACCACAGCAGCTCTATCCTGGAGTGAGCAGCTCGACGTGTGCATGCCTCTACCTACCGAACCCAGTCTGAGCTCGGACGAGGAAGAGGACGCGCTTAACTACGAGGGTGAGGAGCAATCGGACTTTCTTCTTTCCGAAGAGGAAGATTTCGAGGACTCACCATTCCTCACCTCCGCACAACCGGCACAGCTCCTCGCTGCGGCGGGATCCACGGAAGAGGCGGGCGGGCCACCACCCTCCCCGCTCGTGAGTGTTGATCTGCAAGATGTGTGCAAACGCGCTGCAGGGAAACTTAGTATTCCGTGGCCGACCGTGGTAGCAGAGACTGCAAAGTCTCGCTATGAGGGAAAGAGGCTGCCGAGTGCAAAACGAGCAGCACGGCAGCTCCTTCCTGTTTTCCCAGAGCTCCTCGAGGAGCTCGCGGCTACATGGAAGGACAAGCCGTTTACCAGCAAGATGCCAGTGCAGGGCGGCTCCGTTCTCGATGTGGAGGGGATGGAGAAGGAAGGCCTTCTACGAATGCCCCCCATGGAGCCACTGGTTGCCGCGCACTTGCAACCGAAGCGCACGGCGGCTGCAAATCCGACCTTGCCATCTAAAGCTGACCGTTTCCAGTCCAGCATGACGGAACGCGCTTATAAAGCAGTCGCGCTCTCTGCCAGGGCTATGAACGCGATCTCTCTGCTGACCGCATACCAAGCGGAGCTGCAGGACGAAGTGTCTACCACACCAGGTCAGACACACTGGGAAGAGATCTGTGTTGTCACAGATCTCTCTCTGCGTCTTCAGAGATGCGCGGTTCAAGCTGCTGGGAAAGCCATGGCCACAATGGTTATCCAAGAGAGAGGGCGATGGCTTAATCTGGCTAATCTCTCTGACAGGGAAAAAGAAGCCATCCTGGATGCACCGGTCGTTCCAGAGGGCATTTTTGGCTCAGCTCTGACACTGATGCAAAAACGATGCGAAGAGAAAAAGAGGGACGACGAGGCTTTGCAACTCTGTATGCCGAGAAAGACACAGACTGCACCCCCTCCGCCACCCCGGCAGACCTTCGCGCAGGTTACGGCCCGCCCACCTCCCAGCTTTCGCATTCCGAAACGGCAGAGACCTATCGTGAGTGCAGCGGGTCCGAGTGGAGTGCAAGAGCAGAGATCTGGCTGGCATAGGAAGAACTATCCGCCTTCAGCAGCTCAGACGGTCCAGCCAGCCCCTCAGCCTCATCCCCAGCCCCATCTTCAGGGAGCGAGGAGGAAGAAGAAGGCAGTTTGACACGGTCTTCCCCAAGGGAGGGAGTCAACAGCCCCCCAGTTTGCTAGCTCCCTACCCTCAGTCGTTCAGCGTTCAACACATGACGAGTTCCTCGGTGCACAGATGTTCTGTGGGGAAAACAGCGCCCGGTTGGGCCGGGGGAAACAGAGCGGTGAAAAGGAAAAGACACGGTGCAGTGGTGCACACCCACCCACTAGTCACAAGCACTTTTCATGTTCAAAACTCAATAAAGTTTTCACTGTACCCCCAAAGAATGTTGCAAAACACATTTCCCCAAAAAATGTTGCAAAACATGTTCACAGAGCACATTATAACATCACCTCGGGGAGCGTTCGAGCCCTTAGAGGTGATGAGCCACACAGACTCTGTCCAAACTCTAAGTGTACACGCATGCGCAGTACAGACCACAAACTCGTTCATGACTCAGCCACACGATGGCGCCAGAACGCTACAAATAGACTACTGGCGAGAGTGCACACAGTCCCGCTGGGTATTAAAGACAATACAATTCGGGTACAGGCTGCAGTTTGCAAAATCCCCCCCGCACTTCAAAGGGATAATTCATTCTCAGGTGCGGGGAGAATTAAAGCACGTTCTTCAGGACGAGATAAACTCCCTGTTGAAGAAAAGGGCGATACGAGTGGTCCCACCCGAGGAAAGCCGCAGTGGGTTTTACTCGAGATACTTCCTAGTCCCAAAGAAAGGAACTCGTGCTCTTCGTCCCATATTAGATCTACGTGCGCTGAACAAATACCTAAGGAAGTACAAGTTCAGAATGCTCACTCATGCCACACTCCTAAATCTGGTGCGCCCGGGCGATTGGTTCACATCAATCGACCTGAAAGACGCATACTTTCACATAAACATATACCCACCCCACAGGAAATTCCTGAGGTTTGCTTTCCTGGGAGTAACATACGAGTACCTGGTTTTACCATTCGGTATGTCTCTCAGCCCGAGAGTATTTATACAGAAGCGGCCCTGACCCCGCTCAGGGAAAGGGGCATTCGTCTCGCTACCTACATAGACGATTGGTTGGTGACAGCTCAGTCAAAGCAAGAAGCGAAAAATCACACAACTATGCTTCTGGAACACATTCAGAAACTGGGTTTAAAGTTAAACACCGAAAAGAGTGTTTTGACTCCCGCACAGTCTATAACATATCTGGGGCTGTTACTGGACTCCGTGACATTCAGAGCGCGACTGTCAGAGGACAGGGTGGGAAAATTCACCCTATGCCTGGCCGAGTTTCAGAGGGGGAAAACTGTTTCCTTCCGCACATGCCTCAGATTATTGGGTCTGATGGCCTCAGCCCTAATGGTTATTCCCTTAGGCAGACTATTTATGAGGGAATTTCAGCGCTGGGTAGCATCTGAGACTGGACCCACTAAGACACTCCCGAAGGAGAGTGATAGTGACGTCAGAGGCGGTCTTTGCACTGCGCCAGTGGAGATACCCAACCTTCTTGGTTCAGGGGGTTCCTATGGGTGTGGTTCAAACCAGAAAAGTCATAACGACGGACGCGTCGTTGTCCGGTTGGGGGGGCATTCACGAGGGCAGGATAGTGAATGGAAGATGGGGTCATCATCTGACCGATCTTCACATAAACTATCTGGAAATGCTGGCCGTGTTTCTAACGTTGAAGCATTTTCTTCCTTTTCTGAAAGGACATCATGTTCTTGTGAGAACGGACAACACCACAGTTGTGGCATATATAAATCGGCAGGGGGGCCTAAGATCACTTCCCTTACACACGCTGGCACGCAAACTGATTTTGTGGAGCCATGCCAATCTTTTATCCCTGAGAGCGACGCACGTACAGGGCGTTATGAACCAGGGTGCGGATCTGCTATCAGGGGAAATCCACTCTACGGAGAGTGGAAATTGAACAAGGAAGTGGTCGAACAGATTTGGGAATTATACGGCAGAGCGACAGTGGACCTGTTTGCGTCCCACGACAATGCTCAGTGTCCTCTGTTTTTCTCCCTGAAAGATCAGAGCGCGCCTCTGGGGATAGATGCGCTGGCACACGACTGGCCCCGCACTCTTTTGTATGCGTTCCCACCGATAGCTTTAATATCCCCAACACTCTACAGAGTGAGGGAGGAGGGACTAAAGATGATTTTAATAGCTCCGAGGTGGCCAGGGAAATACTGGCTGGCGGAGATCATACGTATGCTATACAAAGACCCGTGGTCTCTCCCGTTACGCAGAGATCTACTGTCACAGGCGGGGGGGGAAATCCTTCATCCCCACCCAGAACGCTTGGCACTATGGGCCTGGCCTGTGAGTGGTTAAATTTGAATACAACCGGTCTGTCTGACAATGTCATTAGAACTATACAGAATGCTAGAGCTTCGTCGACTAGGTCTCTCTACGACTGCAAATGGGGCGTGTTTGAGCGCTGGTGCGCGGCTAAGAATGAGATTCCTTTTCAATGCTCAGTGGCAATAGTTCTATCATTTCTACAGGATTTGATAGACCAAGGAAAAGCGTTTTCAACCGTTAAGGTGTATCTGGCCGCTATTTCTGCTTGTCACATAGGTTTTGATAGTAAGACCGTTGGGCAGCATCCTTTAGTGTGCAGGTTCATGAAGGGCGCGCGTCGCGTTTTGCCAGTTTCAAAACCGCTTTCCCCGTCATGGGATTTAGCACTGGTACTTGATGCGCTCTCAATGTCCCCGTTTGAGCCACTGGACAAGATTGATTTTAAAATAATGTCGTTTAAGACGGCGCTGCTGTTAGCTTTGGCTTCAGCGAAACGCGTAAGTGAGATTCATGCGCTTTCGGTGCATTCAGCATGTATGCAGTTCATGCCCGGGGATGCAGGGATAGTTTTGAAGCCTAATCCTGCATTTATGCCCAAGGTAGTTAATTCTGTCACTCCTTTTGAGCTAAAAGCTTTCTATCCACCACCTTTTGCTTCACCGAGACAGCAAAAGCTAAATGAGTTGTGCCCTGTGCGTGCTTTACGCATCTACATAGAAAGAACCAGAGGGTTCAGGGAGAGTGATCAGCTGTTCGTATCTTGGATGAAGCCAAGAATGGGGAAGCCGATTACTAAGCAGCGCTTGTCACACTGGATAGTGGAGGCGATTTCATTGGCATATTCTAGTAAGGGTCATTCGCCCCCGACTGGTTTACGTGCGCACTCAACACGGGGAATGTCAACTTCGTGGGCTTTCTTTAAAGGAGTCACGATACAGGATATTTGTAAAGCGGCGAGTTGGTCCTCACCGCATACGTTTGCAAGGTTTTATAAACTGGACGTTACAGCTCAAACTTTGGCGCATGCAGTTTTGAGCGTTGGAGTTGAGTCGTGAAATGGGACTCATTCAGCCCTAGAGGTGGTGCTGTGGTTGGCAGGAGACTTCGAGGCAGGCTATCTGGCATTACGGGAGTTAGTATATCCCATAGTGAGACACCGAAACGTATGCTTGAAAGAGAACAATAGGTTACTTGCGTAACCCCGGTTCTCTGATAGCATTAAGTGAGGTGTCTCACCAGATCACCCTCCTTGCTGTGTGAAGCGAGGAAGAGGTGTGCTTGTTTTGAATGTCGTAATGACGCAGTGCTGCTCCTCTTATACTGAGGGGTGGGGTAGCCACTCCCAGACACTGCGTCATGTCTGCCAGCCAATTGGGGCTGGCGTAATGTAATAGGACTTCTGTGGAATCCGCGGAAGGGGCGTATCCCATAGTGAGACACCTCACTTAATGCTATCAGAGAACCGGGGTTACGCAAGTAACCTATTGTTTTCGAAGTTGACAAAAATGGTGACCCAGCTTCAAGCTAAGGTAGATGATCTAGAAAACAGAGGAAGACGCAAAAATCTTCGCATTGTCGGTCTACCTGAAAAAGCTGAGATATCTACCCCGCTAACTCAGTTTCTGAGAGAAATGATACCGAAATGGCTCGACCTTCCTTCTGATCTCAATCTCGAAATTGAAAGGGCGCATCGATCGCTTGCACCTGTTCCAGGAGTCAATGATCTGCCACGAAGTGTACTTGTCAGATTTCTGTGCTTCTCAGACAGAGAACGCATTCTGCAAGCAGCGTTGAAAAAACGTCTGATTACTCACGATGACAAGCAGATCCGCTTCTATCAAGATCTTTCAGTCGAAGTGATGAGGAAACGCCGGGAATTCGACGCTGTGAAGAGGATTCTAGTCGATCGCAAGATGTTCCGTGGATTTGCGTATCCGGCCAAATTGCGCTGTCTTCACGGGTCGGAGCTTCGCACTTTCAGTACACCGACTGCGGTGAAAGAGTTTCTAGAGACTTTATAGGATAAGTAATAAAGAGATTCTTACCTACTTTATTTCAACTTTACCATACTCAGAGAGTAGCCTAACTTTAATTTTCCCGGATTCTCATACGTTATAATTTGTTTCTAATCTGTTCGGAACTAACGTTACAAATGTGACCATTACATCACAGTTTTCACATTGTCTTATTTTTTTTATTTTTTTTTCCCTGTATGAGTATTCCGAGATAATAATGTTTAATGTCACTTACTGGAGCGGATTAACTTTAGCGTTTCTCACAATGGGTATGACTCTGAACCTTATGTTGGTAGCAGGTATAACGTTAACTGTTTTTGCCTTGAGCCCAACGGGGTACAGAGACCTAGGTTTAGTGGGATTTGGTTGGCCCTGTCAGTTGGGGGCAGAGCCTGGGGTGGGGGGAGGACGTTGCTATTCTGTTACTTTGTTCACTGATGTTAAAATATTTGCCCATCAGACACTTTTGTTGTTCTACTTTTTCTTTTTAAAAACTACATTTACAGTCTATTATTACTTGGTCACACTTTACTATCATGCAGAGCCCGACTAGGTTTATGACATGGAATGTTAAGGGATTAGGAAATGTGGTAAAAAGGAAAAAAATACTGACCTTCTTAAAAAAAGAAAGAACCACAGTTGCTATGCTTCAAGAGACGCATCTATCGGATAGCGAACATCTGAAATTGAATCGGGATTGGGTGGGTCAAGTATATTATTCTTCATGCGCATCCAACCCCAGGAAAAGAGGCACGATTATTTTAATTAGTAAACACCTGCCATTTATTCTTGAAAATCAAATAAGAGACCCAGAGGGTAGATTTATTTTGGTCACAGGCTTAATATTTGGCCAGCATATTACTATGTTAAATATTTACGCGCCTAATGAAGACTCTCCCAAATTCATATCCAAAATGATTTTGTTATTCAATGAACACTGTAAAGGACTAGGAGTCTGCGCCGGAGACTTTAATTGCGTGATGGATGAGAGATTGGACAAATCCTCATCAGGCACTCTAGTCAATCCTAGATCCTCTATGGTTCTTAAAAAAATGTGCAAAGAGACTGGTTTAATTGATACATGGAGAGAAATGAATCCTCTAAGTAGAGACTACACATTTTATTCCAATCCACATGGTTCGTATTCAAGAATTGACTATATTTTCATCCCAAACACTTCTTTTAATCTTACTACTTTTAGTCAAATTGGCTCAATTGCTATATCAGATCATGCTCCGGTTCAGATAGATATTACATTAGGGACTCAGACAACAAGAAATAAGGTATGGAAACTGAATTCGTCTTTGTTGTCGGACCACAAATTTTGTAATGTAGTTAGAGATTCAATAAAAAACTATTGGTCAGATAATAAAAAGTCACCCGTCTCCCCTGCTGTAATGTGGGATTAGGGCTGCAACAAACGATTATTTTGATAATCGATTAATCTAACGATTATTAGAACGATTAATCGACTAATCGTCGATTATTTCTCCGACTAATCAGTAAGTTTGGAACGATTATTCAGCTTTTTCAATTAGTTAAAACTCTGAGTTATACATATTCTAACTATAATATAAAACAAGAAAATCACTTCAGCTTTTGAAATGGTTGTTTTAATGAACTTTGAGCCAACTAAACAGGTCATTCTCTTTAAGTTTTCAGATTTCTGTCCAACTCAAATCACGCACAAATGCTCTCTAAACATTGGTTAAATATTCTTCTGTTCTCTTTCAATAGAAAAAAATAAACAAAAAAATTATCAGCTGCATTACAGAAAAACTTAATCTGCAAACAATTATTATAAGAATTTTTTTTTTTTTTAAATTGACATGACAATTGAGCTGAGCTGACAGACATTCTCATACACCTTTTAATTTACAGTATAAAAAACAACCATGGAACAAAATACAGGCAAGTGATAAGACCGTAATACTTAATAGAGTTACAATAATAAAAACAGCCCTGACTCCTAAGCTCGATCAAGCTTTATTCTATGCAAAAATAAATCATCACATTACTGTAATTATATTATTATTGTTAATATTATTGCTATTATTAGTAGTATTGCATTATCTAATAAAGAGATCTACTGATAGCTCCAGCTGGAGAACATTCACCTCTCACCGGCTCGTCTTGTGCTTTAATATGCATGTTGTGCTCCCGTGAAAAGCAAGTTCCGCCTTGCATGTATTGCACACGACAGTATTCTTGGTTTGAAGTTTTGTGAAACTTTCACACACCTTGCTAGTTCGGATCATAGGTTCGGATTCGTTTTCACTCCGTCATAATTCGCGCTGTTTTCTTCTACCGCAATGCATTTGTAACGGCTGCATTACACTCTAGCGCTACAGCGCCGTAGCGGTCAAATCGCGATATTGCAGGCTCTTACATTAGGTCACGTGAGATTAAACGACTACTCGACAACACAGATATTTGTCGACAATTTTTTATTGTCGACGTTGTCGACAATGTCGACTAATCGTTTCAGCCCTATGTGGGATGCAGCTAAAGCTACAATCCGGGGATACATTATTTCCTATACAGCTGCACATAAAAAAGCCATGATATCTAAACGACAAGAATTGGAAAGGGAAGTAAAAAAATTAGAACGTCTACATAGCACAACTCCCACTCAAACTAACTGGTCTGCTTTATGCCATGCTAGAGCCGAACTCAATCTTGATCACACCAATCATATAAAAAAATTACTGTTTCTTTCCAAACAGAATTATCATGAGCACGCAAACAAATCAAGTAGACTGTTGGCATATCAGATAAAAAAAAATCAATCTGAGAGAATAATTAAGTCTCTAAAGATGTCGGATGGCATCACTACATATGATCCTGTACTTATAATTGATGCATTTCGAACCTATTATGAATCACTATATTGTTCACAAAATAGTGCTTCAAAATCAGAATTTGAAACTTTTTTTAATAATATTTCTCTCCCAGTTATTTCAGATGAAGACCGAAACTACCTTAACTCATCTATAACTTCAGAAGAGGTCTTTGCAGCAATACATTCAATGCCTTCTAATAAATCACCAGGACCTGACGGTTTTCCCCCGGAATTTTATAAATCATTTTGGCCTGAGCTTTCTAATATTTTTATGCCTGCTTTGCAAGCTGTTTTAGATCAAGGTACAATACCTGAAACATGGAAAACGGCAAATATCTGCCTAATACTTAAGGACAAAGACTCACAAGACTGTGCATCATATAGGCCAATAAGTCTCCTCAATACAGACTCTAAAATACTGACTAAAGTTCTGGCGTGTAGGTTGGAGAGCATATTACCTAAAATTGTTAAACCAGATCAGACAGGGTTTGTGAAGTCGCGCTACGGCACTGATAATATACGCAGACTGTTAAATATTATTAATTTTGTTCAAAAGGAAAGGCAACCTGCACTTGTTCTCTCCCTCGATGCTGAAAAAGCTTTTGACAGAGTTGAGTGGGACTTTTTGTTTGCCACTCTTGGGAAATTTAATCTAGGGGGTAACTTTATCAGATGGGTGGAGTTGCTTTACTCTAATCCTAAGGCTGCAGTGGTCGCGAACGGTCTCACTTCGGCTCCGTTCTGCATAGGGACAGGGCCGTTTGAAGGAATTTGGGGGCCCCAAGCAAAATGGACATGGAGGCCCCCCCCCCCAAAAAAAACATAATATAATATGTAACCATATTCCGTCCGTTCGAAAAAAAAAGTTGCACTAACTGTTTGTTACAAGCAGCATTTGCCATCAGGCAGGTAGCTAACATAAACATATTTTTTTCTAGCCTACCTGCTGAAAAATTACACCATTTTTACAAGACAAGTGGAGCTATTTTATCCAGTGTAATTTATCACTTAGGCCTACCACTATCTTTAGGGGTGTAACAAAATTCATGGTTCGGTTCAATACGATACTCATGTGTTACGGTTTGGTATGTTTTCGATACAGCAAAAAGAAAGAAATGCCAATTTCCTTGATTTATTTATTTTTCTTATTTTTTTAATTAAAACTAGCATCATAAAATATGATTTCTTTTTACTTTGAGCAATTCTGGAGCTATAATTGACTCTTCTTAGGAGCATATAAAACAAAACAGCTCCTTGGAAAAAATTAAATGTAATTGTATTTATGTATTGCAGTAGGCTAGTTATAAACAAATGTTTATTTTAGTTAAGATTAACATTTGCATTGTATTCATAATGTCAAAATAAAACCGACGTAATGTTACTTGAAGGCATTATAGCCTACTATTCCTGCCAAACTATGTGAATGTTTCTCACAAGATCTCGCAGCAATGTTATTACTTCAGTGGCGAATTCAAATGCTTTCTTTACTGGATCTCTTATAAGCGCTGTGTAGTAACAGTGTCGCATGATCACGATCGGCTCGCGCTGCACTGGTCCAAACTGATAACAACGGTCCGTCAACCACACAATAATAACGCCCAGTTTCGTTCCGCTTACATTACATTTGCCATTTGATGTTGGGCAATGTTGTGGTCGCGCCGGCGTCTCTACATTATGAGTGCGCTTGCCACGCGCAACGCGCCTACATTTGAAATAACTAAATTTTGGTCGGCAGGAAAAATGATCCAACGAACCGATCGGTTTGAAAACGCGTACCGAACACCGAACCGAAAGCCTCGTACCGACCGGTTCAATACGAATACGTGTATCGTTACACCCCTACTTACCACTATCTTGTTTTTTCTTATCCTCCTCTTCCTTTCTCTTCATTATTTTCTGGCTTCCTGAAGCATAATTCCGCTTCATGATGACTGCCGAGGAGTTTTTGTATTTTGCCGGCAGCAGAGATCACGTGATTGGCTGGCTGCTGTCAGCGACTACTAAGGGGGGCCCCCTTGAGGGGGATCCCGATAACAGTGTCATTGTACTTTACTGCATTGACTATCAAAGGGGCGCTCACACAGTTTGTCATTGCATTTTATTCTTAACCAGTCGTTGTCTTGGGGCCCCAGGCCAGCTCGGGGCCCCAAGCAATTGCTTGGTTTGCCTGCCTTGTCGCGACGGGCCTGCATAGGGAGAGGCACTAGGCAGGGTTGCCCACTTTCACCTTTGCTCTTCGCTTTAGTCATCGAACCCCTAGCAGAACTTATTAGACAGAGTAAACATTTCCATGGCATTACAGTGGGAAGAGAAGATCATCGAGCATCATTGTACGCTGATGACGTATTAATATTTATGTCTAAACCAGCCCATTCTATTCCTGTATTATTGGAATGTATTTCTTGTTACAGTAGTCTCTCTGGCTATAAAATAAATCTTTCGAAATCCATTGCATTACCTTTAAATATCTCCTCTTTAGAACACCTAAAATTAATCTCCCCTTTCCAAATATCAGACGACGGCTTTAGATATCTTGGTATTTTTATCACAGCTTCACTTGATGATCTTATAAACAATAATTATACCCCTCTTATAGGAAAAATCAAGGTCAATTTGAAAACCTGGTGTTTACTTCCGATTTCATTTCTAGGGAGAATAAATGTAATTAAAATGAATATCCTTCCTAAGCTTTTATATTTATTTCAATCTTTACCTAGTTATTTAGCAAGTTCATTTTTCAAAGACTTCAATAAACATCTTTCAAAGTTTATTTGGAGTAATAAAATGCCTCGGATCAAAATTTCCAAACTAATGAAACCAAAGGACAAAGGTGGGATCGCCTTGCCAAATCTTCAGTTATATTATTGGGCAGCCCAGATAAAAAATATGATTAGTTGGTGTAGTGAGAGGACCAATTCTATCTGGTATAATATGGAAGCAACAACTTGCTTTCCACTACCAATTAGATTTCTACCATTTGTTAAAAACTACATAAAGCTAAAAAATATCTCGGAACATTATACCATATCAAACACTCTCCGAGCCTGGATAGATATTAAATCATACTTTAAAATACCCGCCTCTCTATCCTTGTCTTCTCCACTATCTTTTAACCCTGATTTCCCCTTAACATTACAAAATATTGGGCTTTCGACATGGCTGAAAATGGGAATCTCTCAAATTTCTTGTTTATATTCAGAGGGAATTCTAAAGTCTTTTCATCAGATTGTGGAACAATATAAACTCCCAAAGTCTAATTTTTACAAATATCTTCAGTTGCGACATTTTTTTAAACTAAAGATAGACAAAGGAGAGTTAAGAATGGACATAACAGAGATTGAAGACATTTTACTAAATCCAATCTGTCTAAAGGGATCGATATCAAGGATATATGACATCTTGTCTAGTAATTGCACTTCTGCCTTGTTGGGACTAAAGGAAGTCTGGGAGAAGGACATTGGTCAAACTATTGAAGAGAATGACTGGACCGTTGTATGTGATAATGTGTACCCTAAATGTACCTCCCTTGGGATCCATGAGCTCAATTTCAAATTCTTTAATAGAATATATCTTACGCCGATGCGCATTAAGAGGATGTTTACCAACGCTACAGGCCTGTGCTTCAAGTGTAATAAAGATAAAGGCACATTCATGCATTGTTTTTGGTACTGTGACAAAATTTTGCCATACTGGAAGAAAGTACATAGTGTAATGGAAGATCTTCTTGAACTACACTTCGATATGACCCCAGCTTTGTATTTATTGAACCTTAATGTGAACAGTCTATTTAAAAAAGATGCTATACAGCTATTTGTTGTCCTGGTATATTTAGCCAAAAAATGCATTTTGTTACTCTGGTCTGCATCACAGGCTCCATCCCTTAAAATGTGGACATCACAAATTGCTACATGGTTACCACTTGAAAAACTGACCTTCGATAAACATAAAAAATCTAACAGATTCTGGCTCATATGGTCTCCCCTTTGGGAATATCTAAAGGAACTCCCTTAATAGGCTTACCGAAACGCTTCTTCTAATTTCTTCTAATTTTCTTTGACTTCCTATCTAAAGGATGCTTTAAGTCAGTGTGACCTTGTTTATTTGTGGCTGTTACTATTTTAATTTTTTATTTCTTTTTCTTATTCCTGTCTATTATGTTTTGTATACCCTGTAACATGAATATGACTTTGTTGTGATACTGTAAATGTTAATTTTCTACTGTGGGCAAGCAATAAAAAAAAAAAATAAAAAAATAAAAAAAAAAATAAAGATGTGTCCTTGTCTTTGTTTCGTGGCGTTTTTAAAAACATAGCTAGATCTACATAGATGATGTTTTACACGATAAGATATGTCAGAGAACCTTGTGCGGCATTCTATATCCGCATAGGGTTAAGGGTTAAAATATACATTTTAGCGCTATTTAAAAACTAGGACGGTATAATAATATAATGTAAATGTCTCACATGAAGATGATGGTTTAAACCATCATTTTATCAAATCAAGCCAATTCATGTATATGAACAAAGAGAAGACCTAGAGTTCACTAACATTACAGCTAACTGTAGGAAACAGATATCCGGGGGAAAGTGTAAAGAATAGTGGTCGACCGATATTGTTTTTTTGATGGCCGATGCCGATATCTTAGAGAGCAGGGTGGCCGATGACCGATATAAAGCCGATATTTTTATATATATTTATTTTAATAAATATTTAATAAATTAGAAATAATTTAGAAAACAAATCTTTAAAATAAACATGCTTTTATACTTAAAATGGCAACTTCTTGAATCTGCAATCCTATTACAGTATTTTTCACAAAGTAATTGTTTAGAAATATATGAATATGTGAATAAAAAGAAAGTAAACACTGTAACATTGCACTCAGTAATCTGGTAATTTCGTGCTGGTAATCATATTTTTTCAAATAAAGACAAGGTAACGCTAATTTTACATACAGCACACAGTGAAAACGATATGAATATGACACAGTTGGCAACTGGTTATATATCAGCATATTTTAAAATGAAGTATTTAAAGTTTTTCGATCGCGTCTCCTGTGAAGCTGATCTTCTGTTCGCATTCACTCACTTCGCACGGACCGACTGTCACTTGCTGACAGTAATGCACACTTCACAAGATATCACAGCTGGATTCGATTAAATCTGCAAGGTTTGTGAAATTAAATGTTTATTAGATATTCAGAGATTTGTTTAAATGACGTAGATGCGCATTTGCTGAATGTTGACGGCAAATGAGAAAGTATTTTAGCCTAATTGTTTGCCTTTTCTGTTACAAATAATATAAAAGCAAACTCTTTACTTTACTTACTTCGCATACCATTTACTTTCTTTGTTTACCAGTTCTGTCTAACAAAGTATTAGATATGACTGAAAGAGATCATAAATTAATGAAGACGGAGAATGTGAGTGAACTCTGTGTGATCAGAGGAGCTGCCGTTGCCGTTCTCTTCTGGCGCTGGTGTTTTCAGCGCCGCCCATCAAAATAAAAGTCCGGAGTGCCGTCAAAATAAAAGTCCCGCTTCCAACACATCGGCCAATCAGAAAAACTTATCGGCCGATGCCGATATTTCAAAAATGCCAAATATCGGCCGATATATCGGCCTTGGCGATATATCGGTCGACCACTAGTAAAGAAACTTTTACAAAACATTACAATCACACCCGGCAATACGATAAGTGTTACTTATACAGGCTGTTTCAGAAGAAATGCAAACAAAATCAAAGGTGTCCAAAATGTTACCTGCTAATATTTGGTCTTGTTTCAGAGTCGGTATGCGCCGGTGAAAACTGTGTGAACTTTGATGAGGCCGAGTCCAACAGCGCTGTTAATCATGCGGTTCAATAACAATGTTCAATATAAACAACTCTAATGCGACTGTTGATTGTTAGATATAGTTAGATGATTTATCTAACCATTGAAATTTACAATATGTTAAAACATTTCGGCATTATGCTGATGAGGCCAAAAACTGCTTACCACGTTTTCATAAAAAGAAGAACAATTATTAAGACATAAAACACAACGTCTGTTTTCTGGATCGGGCCTAAAACTCTGGTGTCAAAGTATTGGTGTGGACAGAACAAAAATTAATCACCCCCACCTTTCACGTATCAACTGTAATTCATTAGCTTAACTGTTGTTTAGTGACACACACAAAATAACTGTGCTGCGAAATGCACCTCTTTAAGTGTAATAGTTAGACGAGTTTGAAGTGTAATAGTTTTATAGGTAACAGCAATACTCATCTTGGATGTTGATGTTTCGTAGAAAGATGTTCTAAAATAAATATGATTTGTTTAGTCTTAAACACTCTCATACTAGAAGGACCGTCATTTAATTCTCTTTAAGCAATATTTGTTCATGTTTTTCATACATTCCTATATGAACATGTTTGACCACGGTCTGAGATTATGTACTTTTTGCAAACTGTACAAAAACAGCGTAATTGACTAGAATGTAAAATGTCAATTCAAAAGCTAAAACTGATCACTTTAGTGGCTTTTCTGTATTTGTTTTAAATGGCTCATGATGATGCATTTACTTTTAACCCAGTTGACACCAACTTCAAAAGCCCAAACTAACTGTCAAAAACGACATGATTTGGGGCTAGCCGGGTTAATAGGTCAAACTAACTGTCAATTAAGTGTAAAACAGCATGCACTTTGTGTGATTCGTAGATAGAGGGAAAGTTGCACTAAACAAAGTATCAATATTAGATTTCTCGAACATTGCGTGGTTGCACTACGCCTGAAACTTAGTAATCAACATGCATTTATGTAGGACTGTCAAAAAAAAAAATCATCTGTTATCATGGTCTAGTTGTATTTTAAAACACTGTTTTTTCTTAAAAATGTTGTGTCAGACGTATTTGGTAGCATGATTATCTTGTTTAATCGTGTATTATGTTCATATTTATCAGGTTGATATTTGTAGAAATAAGCACAATACATTTATAAAACAAGTTAATGGCCTTGTGTCAGAACACAACAGGTATGAAGATATGTTTGGTTTTTAACTTTTTATTCTAACTTTAAAGCTAGATTATCCTTTGAAAACTGTAATACAGCATTTGATTTTTATACACGCAGTGTTTTCGCCAACTGACCTAAACCGTTGACCCCTGAAGTTATGACTTCTGAAGGCCTCTCATGTGTAGATTCACTCGGTTGAAAAATGGTATTTTGTAATTTAAACATCTGAAATTAAAGGTACAATAGTTTTAAAAAGAAAATGTATTTTATTAGCTAAAATCATTGTCTGTATTCATAAAATATTTCCTCATTGGTGTAAAATGACCTCTGCCAATGATCTGACTTATCCTGGTAAGCGAAGAATTTCTTATCTTTATTTACATGGGAAGGGTAAGTCCATGGAAGCTTCCATGTTGTTCCGCCATCTTGAAAAACTATAATGGCAGAGAGGGACAAAAAGCACTAGCCTACCTCAACGCGTTTCATCATCAACGCGTGTTCGTTCAGAGCCGGCTGCCTGAGACCAGCTAAAGTGGACAAGGAGATCAGTGAGAGGCACTTGTCACTGCCCCAGGACATTTGAAAGGCTGCACTGCACGGTACAATGTAATGCAGGATCATAGTTATGCAGAGCCACAGGAGAAGGAATCCTTGTGGCCAAAAAGCAAAAATGTAATTTATCGGGATGTAAATAAATATCGGGATAGCTTTTCCAAGGTGGAAAGAGCTAATGAAGGAGAAAGACTTTAAAAGGGACGCTGAAGTTGCCTGCTTTCTTCTCGACAGGTACGGTCTAAATGACAAACTTTTTTCATTGCTTGGTTGTGTAAAAAATTTTTTAGGCAGCATAACAGTAGAACATGTACAGTTAAACTCGAAGTGCAATTGGAAGACATGTTGTCATAGCTTCTTGCCACATAATGGTTACCGTAGTTGCAATACGCATTTGAAAAAGCGAGGCGCTAGAGAGCACTATTCGTTAAAATGCTAAATACAATGTCGCCGCTAGATGGGAGAAATCTTTAACAAAAAAAAGTC
This sequence comes from Rutilus rutilus, assembly GCA_021464565.1. Lineage (NCBI taxonomy): Eukaryota > Metazoa > Chordata > Actinopteri > Cypriniformes > Leuciscidae > Rutilus > Rutilus rutilus. Next base: position 8,237,103 of record JAJAQA010000017.1, on the reverse strand, counting down.
TCCAAAATCGAGGAGGTCAAAGGGCATGCTTCCTGCTATAGTATCATCAGCTCTCCCCAAAGTCTATTCATGCGGCCACCAGACAGATTTTAAACACCGGATTTAAACTTCTACATATATTTTGAGTAGATAACCGATAGAGTATATTCTCAGTAAAGGGTTTCACCTTGTGTTTTTCCACACTGATTAAGGATAGTTCGGGAGATACAAGTAAAAATGATCTTATACGTGTAATAGATCATAGCTACCAGTAAGATCATGCTTTGAATTAAGACGAGTAAAATTAAATATTCGCTCAAGACCAACTTTACTTATGCCGCGTCACGGACCATAGAGGCACATCGTGTCTCTGAAATTGTGTGGTGATTTTCCAAATGATACAAACTTAGTCTAAATTAGAACAATGTGGAGTCCTCGGATTTCTTAAAAACAACACAACAACAAAACATTGTGACAAACTTTGACAACATGTTGTATGGACAAAAATACTGTTTGAAATATTTTTGTATAAACAAGATCTAAGATGCCTAAGTACAGTTTTTCAACAATCTAAAGTTTTTGAACAGACGCGGTTTAGTAAAAATAATACCTTAGGTTCAATTTAAGCAAAATCATTTACATCATACATTAGTCTTCTAAGAAGATAAATAGAAGATATGATTTTAATAAAACTTTAAAGATTTGATTTAAACCGTCTTAATTTTAAAAGATCTAATTTATAGTTAAGGTTATGCTTTTAAATGAATTTAGTATAAAACTCTGGAACGCAGACTAGCTTTACTGTGACATTATCCCCCGAGACTCATCTGGTCTGTCACCCTATATCCTGAAGCTTCAGTTCACACTGTAGTTTATCCATGAAGGATCTGGGGCTGTTTTGTTTATGACAACTTAAACTATTTGCTTTTTTATCGTTTATCGTTTTATCGATGTGGGACGGGGCGTTTACATTTTAAAGAGACATGGCAACTAGCCTATTTAAACAAACTTAATGTAAATTATTGTAAACAAAATTTACCGTATCCATTGTATGCATTTTTGTCATTATTATTTTCGCTCCTACAAAAAGCACACACACATAAGGTCACCTCACAAATTCGCAAGTACCAAATTGCACTTAAATGGTCAAATACAAACAGATGCATGTATAGAATTACTGTCTTGAAACATAAACAGTCAGTTTTGTCTAGCGTAAACGTAAACGTAAACAGTTGAGAAAGTTGTGTAACAGTATATTGGATGTAGTGTAGCTCTTATAGTGACAGCAGCCTAATAATCCTGCTGCTGTCTCTGATTTTTTTCTTTGTCTTTAGTTGTTCGATTAACATTAATGCCACTCAAAGCTCAAAAGCTCTTGAATGACTAACTTTTGTAACCTTAATTGTAATGATTAATCTGTAATTAATTTATTCAGGGAAGACCATCCAGTATTATTTTACATTTGATACCTTATTTGATACCTCACTAATTACTGTTAGACCTACCTGAAAAAAACTTAAAGCACTGTTTATTTTATGTGTATCTTTATTTTATTTATATGTGCTCCTGCTTGTGAATGGTCTATTTGTACTTATTTTATTACTAACAGTTTACTATTGTGCAACAATAATCAAATAATGATCAAATATTTAGGTGAGAATTATATATGAAGACCTCCAATGCAAAAGCCTCTAAAAGCAATCTATGTCAAATGAGATAATATTGAGTGAATAACACATAGTTCATCAAATACTTTCACTTCAAACTCACTAAATCTCAGCCCATTCAGAAATGTCGGTACTTAGGTAAAAACCTATACATAGCAGCCTGATAAAAATGTTAATATTAAAGAAAAACGTTAGATGGACTTTTGCATCTGATGTCTTCATGTATATTTTTAAATTATATATTTTCTAACAAATGTATGGAATATTTTTTAACTCAAATTACAGATACAAGGTATCCAAAATACAGCTTACAGCTTATTTAATGCTATATATTAAATACAAAGTTTATAATGGCTATTATTGATCAATAAATAATATTTTATATTATAGTGTTGGCGTACTTGGTATTGAGAAACAGTTTGATGAGGGTATATCAACAACTTCAGTACAGATTACATAGTTACACCAGTAGGTGGCAGCAATGGACTAACTTCAGCCAGGGACACACCAAGCCAACGTCAAGGAACTATCAGCGACGAACGCTGACTGTGTTGTAGTCTCGCGTTGGCTGCGCCTCGACCAAAAAGCCAGGGTTTCAGTACGGTTAGCTATGTGCTATTGCTATGTTCAGGGAAAAAAGGACTACTGTCAAAGAAAAATAATGAAAATAAGAACAAATAAGCAAACTACAAGCAACAGTACAAATAAATACAATAGAGCAAAAGACACAAATTACATGAACAGTGCTTTTCAGGTTATTTAGGTATCTACTGTAGTTTTCAGGTTCAGAATTGAATGAAGTAAAATGTAAAATAACATTGCATATAATTGCATTGCATTCATTAATCATAAAAATATGAATCATTATTAAAGGGGGGGTGAAATGCTGTTTCATGCATACTAGGCTTGGGCGGTATTCGAATTTTGATACCGTCAAACCTCCTCCCTATTTTACCGGGGTATACGGTATTACCGTGACTAATTAAAAATTATGACATAATGGGCTCAGATGGCGTCAACAAACTGTTGGCTTGTGCCTACACTGTTCAGAAACTGAATGCCAGATCGGGCAAAAAATAAATAAATAAATAAATAAATAAAAATAAAGCCCAACCCGTGCACGTTGTGTCTGAGTCCGGCCGACGGCATTAACTGTTATTATGAGCCCGAGCCCACCATTATTCAACATAATATCTGTGTGCGTGCAAACAAGCAAGAAGTGCCTTTGTAATCCGGTGACGCGTGTCCAGTGATTTTTATTAATAAAACTTTTCTGCAAAGATGGAAGTTAACGATCGCCATCTCTGTAGTGAACGCGCATATAGATAGAAATGCACATTACACAATCAGAGAGTGGCCTTTTTCTTTTCGTTTTGAATTGTTTAGTTTAAAGAAATTGACGATCGGCATCTCCGTAGTGAACGCTATAGAGAGAAATGCACATCATGGATTACAGAGAGTAGGCTAGTCTATTTATTTTTGTTTTGAATGGTTTCGTTTAATGAAATTGATGATCGCATCTCCGTATGAACGCACGCGCCTAGAGAGAAATGCACATCATGGATTACTTAGCCTAATCAGTGAGTAGCCTATTTCTTTAGTTTTTAATTGTTTCGTTTAAATAAATTTCAAGCTTTATTTATATATATTTGTCATGTCTGTGAGGCATAGCCTACACTGAGTTTTGGTTAATTTATGAGATTTCAATGCAAGTGACCGCGGCATGCCCATCATGTCATGATTATCCAGGCAATTGGTTGATGAAAAATGTATTACAATTAAGAAACAATATATACAAAACGAAATTCGTTTTAAAGAGGCCTTTTACAAAACTAAATTTATTGAAGTGGTCAAATCGTCTGACTCCCGATGCATCCCATCTTATTTGTGCCGTTCACTTTTCATAATCAACAAAGATGGAAAAAATAACATTATAATATTTTAACAAATACGAAACTTAATGCGCTTATTTAATGAACTCGAGAACAAAATGCATCCTGGCAGCAGTGAGTGGGCGGTTGTTTCGGAGATGTGACATTAGGTTAGAGGTGTTTACATCTCTTGTATTTACCGCCTCTCCCTTCTCATTCGGTTGGAACCAGAAATATTGCCAAACTGCAACCACACATAAGCATTTTTTAGGCAATAAATAAATTATATATATTATAGGCTATATAAGTGCTGGTAATGACCGGTAATACCGCCCAACCCTAATGCATACTGAGTTTTTTACACTGTTAAAGAGTTGGATTCCCATGCTAAACATGGACAAAGTTTAAAAAAATTAAGTTGTATGTTTGATGGAATATTTCTGTGCCAAAAATACTCCTTCCGGTTTGTCACAAGTTTCGGAAAGTTTTTTTTGAGTATGGGCATGTGTGACGTCAGATCATGGGGCGGAATTTCCTTATACGGGCACTTCTCCCGGAAGGGCGCGCGCGCACCCGTAGACCAGAGCGAGAGAGCGAAAGCAGTACGCCCATCAAAGCGCTGTGCTCGGCTTTTAGGGAAGTCATCGGCTGCGCTGCCCAGTTCGACGCTGGATTTGCAGATCTTCTAATGCTTAAGGATGGAGCAGTCCCAACGATAAAGGTTCACGGTCGTGCGTTGGAACCGCAGGCGGTGAGTAAAACTGCTTCAAATGTCTGTGTGTTGTTAGCTATCGTGTAAGCACAGCAAGTAAACAATATGATCACGTATAGTTAATGTTGTCGTGATTCTTTCGCTCCGCCCACAAGGCACGCCTCCAGCCGCTCGGTTTTTTCCGGAAAGACTCGGTACAGCCTATCTTTCTTTTATAAACATAATAAAACTAAAGACTTTTTTGAGATATGAAGGATGCAATACTACTCTATAGGTACTCAAGATTGACATGAGATTGACTGAAACTGAGTGTTTCACCCCCCCTTTTAAGTGATTTCCTTGTCTTTTGTTGTTTGATTTACATTAAAAACAGGCCGCAGGAATTTAAGGCTGCTGTCACTAAGGGTGTGTTCACACTTGTAGTTCCATTCGCTTGGTACAAAAAAAAAAAAAAAAAAAAAAACATTTAGTGCTGGACCGCTTAGCATTCAGATTTGCATTTTTATCACCGAACCAAAAGATACTGGATCTAAAGGCATAGGGATACGTTCACAACCAGATTGGTTGGCTTTTATGACATTTGCCTATTTTGAGACGGAAATTACCATGCAAGAACTTACCAAACAATGCTGTGTGCTGGGATAAATGCGCTTGTTGTATTTGCGTAGCCTACATACTGCATGATGGTATTTTGACCAGCTGAGAACTCGTGAAGAGCTTATAAAATGTAAAAACAGCGGCAGGAATCCCTCCGTCACACACAAACGAAGATCTGCTGTGACGAGATGTGGTTCTGATGCCTGTACCGAACTGTGATGGCAACATCACGACTATGATGAGAAAAAACAGGTATGCGTGAGCAATCTGTCATTTTTAGGGTCTCATCTTCCTGTTTTTGGTTCGTTTACATGTCTTTGGGTGCGTGTTGCGTTCATATATCATTCGAACCGTACCAGAGTTCATTTGGAAAGATGGGTCTCGGTTCGCTTGTTTGGTGCGCACCAGGGTTCGGATGGCATTCACACGTTCGGATGGCGTTCACATGTTCAAATGAACCGCACTAAAAGAACAAATTGAATCAGGGTTAATTTTATTTGAACCAAACATGTCAAGTGTGAACATACTACATGGATCCAAAATGCCGATACTGATACACATGCGTTGTCTTTCTTGACTGTTTACGTTCACTTAAGACTAGGGTTGGGCGATCTGACGATTTTATATTGTGATCGATCTTGAAGACACCTACTTTTCTACAATTTCTTTCAATTTTCAAGTGAATTGTATAGATTGTGATATTTTATGTCCTCGTAATAATGTTCATAAAAGGGGGCCAAAAGCGGGCATGCCAGGGCCAGTAGCGTCCACAGTCACTTCCAGGCCTTGATCGGGCCTTGCCCCCGCCGAATACCTTGGGCCAAAGCGGGCCAGCGAGTCTAGAGACAGCAGCGCCGCAGATGATTCCATTCCAGCTGATCAGCATTAAAGACTTTTAAAATCATTTTAGCTCAAAACTCTCTTTCAGACAGCAGTGAGTATTTGAATACCTTCTGTTTGTGATCTGATGTGGATGCTGATTACTGTATAAGGCAGATGCGATGCAAAAGACTATGCGCGCAAACCATTGCCATAGTAAACATGGTAAATATGACCACTTGAAGAAATCAGACAAATCATATAGGCTATCACAATCGTGTATTTATTTTATCTGTCTGTACATCTCTCTTTATACCGGTCACTGTCTGATATCTATATTTAGCTCTACATACGTTATAAATTAAAGACACTCCGGTTTTGTGGGAGCTTCCTCTGTTTCTCTGACTGAAAATATAAGCTGTTCAGGTCGTATTCTGTGTGGTATATTAGTAAAAATTATCATTCTTTCTAAATGTGATGTAAACATACTGTCTTGTGACTACAAATAAACAGACAACTGAATAAGTAGGCTACAGGTCACCTCTTTCTTTTGTGAAATAACGGTAAACCACTTTATTGCTTATGATCAATGATGAAATGTGCACAATGAAGGTGCTGGATCGTTTTTAGAGCACTAGAGTATATGAAATGTCCATAAAAACTTGAAACACGCTTACTTCAGTCCGTATATGATCTATGATCCATGTTGCGAGCATTGTTAAACTCATCGCGGCGTTCCACGCAGAAAGCGATCCCATGCGCGTTGTTAAATAGACCTACTAAATATTGTTAGTCATATTTTCCATGTGTTGGTAGTCAAACTCCAGCTCTGACAGCATCGTGTGGAAAATTAAACATCACTTTTGTTTTGTGCTACTGCACTGAGGAAACTTACACTAATGGCACGTGTCCGAACGCAAAGCTGAACAGGCAGAGGGTGAAGGAACAGTGCTAAAATGGTCTTTCGTGAAGTTTGAATTCTCCGCTGCATACTTTCCCATGCATGCTACGGCGCAGTGATTGGATTGAACAAGCACTTTTTTCATGAATATATGCAGAGAAGCGCTCAGAACAGGATGACATAGAATCATGTTCTCCAGCCCCGGCAGCCAATCACAAACTCCGGATACACGCAGATCTACCTTAGATTCCACGAAGTTGCTTCGGTTTGGTTTTGCTTTTCAACCCGGAAGAACGAAATTGCTTTTGATTTCCACTTTTGAGAGCTTTTAGTGTTTTCAGTGACGTGCAGTCTGTAAAAATCATCACATCTCAAAAAAACAAAAAAAAAGCACCTATGTTTGTTTTCACATACTTTCCAGTGCTTGAATCCAAAATGGCTGAAATTCAAGAACTTTCAAGCATGGAAACCCTGTGGGGGAGAACATGCAAACTGCACAGAGAAAGGCGTCCTGGCTGAGCCGGGACTCGAACCAGAGACCTTCTTGAGGTGACAGTGCTATCCCACAGAGCCACCGTGCCTCCATTTAATAAACATTACGTAAAAAATATATCAATTTAATTGCAGAAACTATACATATTTATGATTGTATGAGTATGAGTGTGAATATATATTTTAAATAACAATAATAAAGAAAAGTACAGACCTCCACTTCTCCTCTGGTGAGAGCTGGGACAGATCAATCTGTTGAAATATGAGTGATTTCAGCAATTAGTTATAGCAACATTAAAGCAGAAGTGCACTTCATTACATTGCAACCTTAAGCTAAAATGCGTTCAATTTCTTTTTCAATATCACAAATCACAATCACAAACATTGTCCACATATATTTATCTAATAGGGAAAGCTTCATCGTGGACCCACTCCCAGCACCAGAGTCCAGTGAATCTAGTGTTCCTCAACATGGAGTTCTGGCAGGACCGCAAGTAACTTTTAGGGCTGAACGATTTTGGAAAATAATCTAATTGCGATTTAGTTTTATCAATATTGCGACTGCGATTTAATATGTGATAATTTAAGCTTTTTATCTTTTCTATTATTCAACAAAAACAAGCAATAAATCATTGTAAATTAGGGAAGGGAATCTTTAGCCGATCCCATTTTTTTCTTTAATTGATCTTATTAATACAACTTAAAATATTGAATTACATAATTATAAGTAGGCCTACATATAATACAATAACATGTTAATAATTTTAACAAATATAGCTTCAAAACAAATAACAAAGAGGGGAAAAAAATATTACAAGCAATAAACAGAGTGCTTTCAGTATTTAAGAGTAGGCTGTCTGAACGGTTTCATCTCTTTTGAAATTATAAGATGTGGTTTGTCCTGTCTGTTTAATAACTTAAGATATACAGTGAGGAAAATAAGTATTTAAACACCCTGCTATTTTGCAAGTTCTCCCACTTGGAAATCATGGAGGGGTCTGAAATTGTCATCGTAGGTGCATGTCCACTGTGAGAGACATAATCTAAAAAAAAAAAATCCAGAAATCACAATATGATTTTTTAACTATTTATTTGTATGATACAGCTGCAAATAAGTATTTGAACACCTGTCTATCAGCTAGAATTCTGACCCTCAAAGACCTGTTAGTCTGCCTTTAAAATGTCCACCTCCACTCCATTTATTATCCTAAATTAGATGCACCTGTTTGAGGTCGTTAGCTGCATAAAGACACCTGTCCACCCCATACAATCAGTAAGAATCCAACTACTAACATGGCCAAGACCAAAAAGCTGTCCAAAGACACTAGAGACAAAATTGTACACCTCCACAAGGCTGGAAAGGGCTACGGGGAAATTGCCAAGCAGCTTGGTGAAAAAAGGTCCACTGTTGGAGCAATCATTAGAAAATGGAAGAAGCTAAACATGACTCTCAATCTCCCTCGGACTGGGGCTCCATGCAAGATCTCACCTCGTAAGGGTCTCAATGATCCTAAGAAAGGTGAGAAATCAGCCCAGAACTACACGGGAGGAGCTGGTCAATGACCTGAAAAGAGCTGGGACCACCGTTTCCAAGGTTACTGTTGGTAATACACTAAGACGTCATGGTTTGAAATCATGCATGGCACGGAAGGTTCCCCTGCTTAAACCAGCACGTCAAGGCCCGTCTTAAGTTTGCCAATGACCATTTGGATGAACCAGAGGAGTCATGGGAGAAAGTCATGTGGTCAGATGAGACCAAAATAGAACTTTTTGGTCATAATTCCACTAAACGTGTTTGGAGGAAGCAGAATGATGAGTACCATCCCAAGAACACCATCCCTACTGTGAAGCATGGGGGTGGTAGCATCATGCTTTGGGGGTGTTTTTCAGCTCATGGGACAGGGCGACTGCACTGTATTAAGGAGAGGATGACCGGGGCCATGTATTGCGAGATTTTGGGGAACAACCTCCTTCCCTCAGTTAGAGCATTGAAGATGGGTCGAGGCTGGGTCTTCCAACATGACAATGACCCGAAGCACACAGCCAGGATAACCAAGGAGTGGCTCTGTAAGAAGCATATCAAGGTTCTGGCGTGGCCTAGCCAGTCTCCAGACCTAAACCCAATAGAGAATCTTTGGAGGGAGCTCAAACTCCGTGTTTCTCAGCGACAGCCCAGAAACCTGACTGATCTAGAGAAGATCTGTGTGGAGGAGTGGGCCAAAATCCCTCCTGCAGTGTGTGCAAACCTGGTGAAAAACTACAGGAAACGTTTGACCTCTGTAATTGCAAACAAAGGCTACTGTACCAAATATTAACATTGATTTTCTCAGGTGTTCAAATACTTATTTGCAGCTGTATCATACAAATAAATACTTAAAAAAATCATACATTGTGATTTCTGGATTTTTTTTTAGATTATGTCTCTCACAGTGGACATGCACCTACGATGACAATTTCAGACCCCTCCATGATTTCTAAGTGGGAGAACTTGCAAAATAGCAGGGTGTTCAAATACTTATTTTCCTCACTGTAACTGACTGGGTCACATTAATTTCGCGTCATAAAAGCATTTTGAGATGCAAGTACATTTAACCACGTAGACGGAGTCGCTCACAGCCGCATGCTCAAACGCTCTTCGCAAAGCGCGCGTCAGTATTTGAAATTGAAAGCAGCTTCTGTCGGTGATTTTCATATTTTTAATATATAAGCCAACTGCATTCCAAGACATGATGCCTTCGTAGAACATTTGTAAGTAAAATACCGGCGGGCGAGACCGCGCACTACAAAAGTACCATCACGCAGGCCGCACGTAGGCTATCATATCTTGTGCAACGAAGCCCGCAAATGTCCTTGTAATTCGCTTCAACTTTTCTGAACTTTATTAAAGATTATTTCTCGTAAGGCTCGAGTGGTGTCGTGTGTGTGTGTGTGTGTGTGAGACAGGAATTAGAAGCAAGCAGAACACGGTTGTTTATAAAGCACACGCGTCATCACATATCTGTGTTTAAAACTAAGCTCAGACATAAATCTGAAATTATCTTAATCGATACAGAATCGTTGGAGAGAATCTATAACACAATATCAAATAAATTAAACACTTATTTCCTGTAGCCAGGCCTATATGCGTAGCGTGCCAAGTTGATGCTTCATCTGCAATAGACTACAGACTGGATTACTCTCGCGTGTCACGTGACCAGACTGTAATCGCAGCTTTGCGGTTATAAAAAAAAAAAAAAAAAAAAAAACGCATTTCATCATATCGCCATATTATCGCAAATGCAATTAATCGTTCAGCCCTAGTAACTTTGTTTCAAGAACTGCAAATCTTCTGTAGAAGTCTGTGGCACTTTGTCCAGCAAGCAGATTCTGAACCAGACGGAGGCATTTTAGTCTGAATATAGGGAGCTGTGTTGCGCCGTCCCAAGAATGTATGCTGATCAATTGCTCCTGTCTGCCTTGTTGCTGCTGTTGAGTTGGTTTGCGTCTGTAAGCTTTGTATATCTTTCTGTTTTGAATCATTATTTACTATCATTCCTTGTTGTTTATACTGCTAAATGTAGCTTACTCAACATCACATTAACCTGACATCGCTAGCTTCAATCTTAATCGTTATTGCTAGCACAACGCGCTAGTAATTCGCTAGCCTCTTAGCGTGCCATCCGTGCGTTTTTTCTCTCGCGCACTAGATCACTAAAAATAATGTTAAAGAGGTGTGTGAACTCGCAAGTACGATGTCAGGCACTGTAATTTGCTCTGGCCCCCTTCCTGTTTGCCGGAGTGATGAGATACTTAGTAGACTGTCCTCACTCAATGGCTGCCTGTCTAAGTGGTGTCCGCAAAATAATATAGAATTCATAGACAATGGGCCTATTTCACAAAAATGGCCGCCGAGACCGGAAGTAGGGTAAACTCTTTTCCGGTGGAAGCGCTAGCAGTAGCAGTCGGAGGGCAAATGTGGAGACTAATAGCAGCCAGTCCTGTTGCGTACCTTTTTATGTTTGCACTCATAGAAGAAACAACCCTATTTATAATTGCACAGCTTTCCTTGTGACGAAATGTTGAAAAAGCGCTGGATTTGGGCTATACCGAGAGAAGAGGGGCACTTTTTTGTGTGTTAAGCACTTCACAGAGGATGAAGTCCATGTAACTTACGAGTCTACGAGAGTCCGGTCGTAGATATCTTAAGCCGCAGGCCGTGCTTTGCAGATTTTCATGGAACAACTGGGGAGAAGTTAAATCACGCCAGACAAAGACGGCAAAAAGACGTGTCTGTGGTGTGAAGGAAGCAGATGTTGAAAATGGAGTGTTGATGCCGGTTCGGGAGAGATGCCCTGACAAAACATGTTTATATTGCACTTGATTGTTATCTGATTTGCACATCATGCACTTTTATTTATTATTATTAACTGTTGGCAAATTAAAATTGTTTGTAGAAGTTGTTTTCTGTATCTTTCTTAAAAATGAGTGAACACGGAGCAGTTTTTCCTTGAGCAGTACTGGAAAACCCGGAGTGGATCAGGAGCGGAGTGATAACAGAACGCTTAGAGTGGAGAGAGGAACATGCTTTTGCTCCACTCCAGGCTTTGATCACATCCCCCTAAGCAGGGTGAATAGCCTACCCCTCGTCTTTCCCATTCAAACTAAAATTAAGACATTTATTACACTATTTGAGAAATGTAAGCATATTTACAGCATTCAAATTATGAACAGTGAATTTAAGACATAAGGACAGGGGGGAACCCTGATATTGACGGAAATCCGTCGTATACTCTCGTAGCGACTGAGAACTTTAATTCCTTTATATATTATGAAGTGTATTACTGAATATAAAATTACATACATTATGATATATTAGTAAATATGTCTCACATTTTTAAATATATGAAAATTACGCCATAATCTAGTCACTAGTGGAAGATTGCTGCAATCTCCGAGACAAACTAACACTTAACATGAAATTTTAACAAAAGCAACTAGATTTCAATCAAACATAGCCTACAATCAGACATCATTTCAATTTATTTCTTTATTTTGTTTAGCTATAGTAAGTGTGAGCTTAGCCATCAAGTGCCATGCCATTTAAATGAATGGAACTTTTTTTTTTTATGTAAGCAAACGTCAAGAATAATTTGTAACCTTTGTCCAATTTCGATCTTGTCACAGCTCCCTGAAAACTATCAACAAAACGGACAACATCAGCTATTCTTACTTTTGTCAAATATATTAATGACAGAGAAAACAAGCTGTGCACAGTCCATTTTGAGAATGAATGGCGATCGTAGCGGGCGGCGGCGCGACCGGAAGTATCGCTACCCTACTTCCGGTCTCGTCGCCATTTTGTGAAATAGGCCTATTGGAAAAGCTTTTGGGGCAGACCTGACCTGTTGAAAAGAGATGGTATTCATCCCTCCTGGGATTGTGCTGCTCTTCTCTCTAGTAATATGGCACATAGTCTTAGAGCTCAAGCATAAATTGGGGCTCAGGTCAGGAAGCAGACAGACTGGCTAAATCGACCGTCTGCTACAGGGCTCCAGACTGCGACCAATTGGTTACATTTTGCGACCATTTTTCCTGCCAGTGCGACCAGATATTTATTTAGGTCGCGCTGGCGCGACCACAACGTTGCAGAGCAGCGAATGCAAACGGATGATGAAAAATGAAAGCGGAACGAAAATGCGCTACTCATATGCTTCACGGACCGTTTATTATTTCGGACCAATAATAGACAGCGCAGTGCCCCGAAGCAGAGCCATTAACTTGCCAGTCGCGGGCTGATCACGCGACACTGTTACTAGGAGATCCAGACTCTGGAGATCCAGTGAAGAAATCCATTGAATTCACCTCAGAATTAATAACATTATTGTTATAAACCATAGATATCAGATCAAACAGCGCTGACGTGGAAACCAGGAGAAATACTTGTAGAAGGCTTTCAGTCCACAAATCAGCAACATTCACCATGGATTTAGGCTAATGTAGTAACTCAAACCATAACTATGGTATTGTGACAGAAATAGTCAAACGCTTACAAGTACTACACATCTTTTTCCAGCACTTCAAAACTATAATATCATATATAAATGTTATTTTTAATGTGATGAGGGTGTTCTGCACATGGATCTCACTCAGCCCAGGTCTTCAATACAGATGCATTAATAGCTAGCACTTATTTTCTCGTATTACCGTCATCAACAATATGGCTATTCCATTTTATTTATCCATGGCACATGCATTTTTATTCTTTATAAGTGTTGTCCAATGACTTGTTTGCATTATTTAGGCATTATTTTATTTCTTTGTAAGGCAGTTTTTTTTTTTATAAAGAAATCTTAAGGAATTTTGCACTGGTTCAAACTAGTCTACTGTATTGTATACGTTTGATTTATGTTGAAGTGTTTGGGACATGGCTTTTAATGGTGAGAATTCGGTTTTTGTAATCAGGCTTTCCAAAAAATTATATCAATTTGGATTTAAATGTATCAGCCAATGTATCGGTTATCAGTTTAAAATATAAAGAATAATCTTATCAGACAAAATATTTATATTGGTGTATCCTACTATTTCTTTTTTAGATACAATAGCCAACACTAAAAATATTAGTATACAAATAGATACACTACCGTTCAAAAGTTTGGGGTCAAAATGCTGAAAAATCAGCTTTGATCACAGGAATAAATTACACTTTACTGTATATTCACATAGAAAACAGCTGTTTTAAATTGGAATAATATTTCACAATATTACTGTTTTTGTTTGTATTTTTAATCAAATAAATGCAGCCTTGGTGAGCAGAAGATACTTTTAAAAACATTAAAAATCTTACTGACCCCAAACTTTTGAACGGTAGTGTATGTTTCTTCTCCAATTTGTTGAAATATAAACATTTAAATGATAGATGTGATCATTTATTTTCATGAGTGATTTAAACATGCATTAAATAAGACAACACTAACAAGTAAAAAATAATGCAATGTAATAGTGAATAGGGGTGCATATGATACAATATTGCAATTTTAAACAATTTGCGATATGCAGAGTATTGTGATAACATATTGCAAAATATTGCGATTTATATCCTTTTAACCACTTTATATCCTTTATATCCTTATATCCGTTAAACATGTTTATTGGTTGAACAAATGCTTTATTATAACAAACTTGATTTGTTTATTCAAATTTCAACAATCAAAAACATGACTAATCAAATAATTGACTGGATTAGATAAATTATTAATGATAAAAATAAGTAGTTAATTACATTTAAGAATAATAGAGCCCTATGAAATGTGTTTTATTCATTTTTATGATATAATACAAATATTTAATTAGTAATCAAATGAATGCATAACAATTTACTAAATTAAAACATGGACAAAATATATTCCTCAAATAATGTTTAAATAAATTGTATTATTGTTGTTATTTTGAGTTAAAAGTTAAACCGAACCGCTATTTTGACTTGGCTTGATTGCTTGTGTTACATAAATCATTTTTGTCTACCTGACATTTAATGCGGGTGCGTTTCAGGTCTCTGTCTTTATGTCAAACGGGTCAGATACGGAAATAAATTAGAGCTGCTGTCGGATAACAGGTTGGGTGTTCTGTTGAATACTGCGGGTTTACCAAACAGGACCTGTGCAGGACTCAACCAATCACAAGTTATTGACGCAAAACCGTTAAAAGTCGCCAGCATGTAAACAACATACAGATGAGGCTTTCGCTTCATGTTCTGCTTTGTAACTTCGTGAAACTTTAGTAAACCATAGTAAATCACACATCGTTATTTAGAACAGGTTGTATCGATTTTACTCATGCAAGTAGTTCTTATGTTCAGTAAAACACATCACTTGTTTGGAGAGGTTTTTGGACTTTTGATAAAAAGGCTACCATGGTTCCAAATGCCATAACTTTTTATTGCTTTGAGATCAACACAAACTTTGGCCCAGATGCAGCTGACCTGATTGTGTGAACAAGGCCAAGCTGATTTTATGACCTGTCATATATAGCCTACTTTCAAATATTCATGTCAAGCATGAATAATAACAAAATAAATAAATAACATAACTTTTTCAGGGGTTTTCAGCAATGTTGTAACACATGATCAAAATCAGATTTCTTCAAACTTTGAAAAGTTTTCTAACAAAAGAGACCATGTACTTAATACCCTTTTTTAAATATAATCCATTACTTTTTAAGTATACCCATTAAGACGTGAAATCATTAAAAAGACCTTCAGGGTGTCAGGAGTCAACAGAGAGCTTCCATTAGAGGTCGATCGATTGATTGTTCCAGTAATCGGTTATCGGCAAAAATCCATACCGACAGTTTTTCCGTGTTGCATCAGTTGCTGGAGCAGCTGAGAAGGAGGGTCCATTGTCATTATACAGTACGTGTACTTCTCGAAGATATTTAAAGATGACCATCTAGAAGCATGTTTGCTTGGATTTAATTAAAATGGTAACACTTTACAATAAGAGTCCATTTGTAACATTAACTAAGGTTAATAAAAGTATTTCTCATTGTTAATTTCAACTGCCCCCAATAGGTGACTAACCGTTAGTTGACTAGAAGAGGCTTGGTCTACCAAAATTTTATTATTCAGTTAGTCACAGAAAAAATAAGCTCCACAGGAAGTGCCGAAATCACGCAGGCTGTAACGGACAGATCGTTAAAGTCCGCGTGAACCGGAAGTTGCAAACGACTTTTCTCCAGTGCTGTGACGTATTTCCCAGTGAAATGGAATATTGAACAGAGGGCAGGGTTTTACTCTAGCGCTCCTCCTCTCCATCTCTCGCTCATAGCAGACTAACGGTTTGAGGGGAGTGGTTAAGCGTTTCCCAAACCAAGCCGTCAAACATACGTCATCAGAGAAGGTCCTCCAAGGCAGAGGGGAGGGGCATTTTCAGATTTTGATTAAAGATTACAAAGCCAAATATTTTTTTTGTGTGGATTGACTTGCATGGATGAATTGTTCACCACAAAACTAACAATTTAGGCAAACAAAGTAAATATGGTCAATTTTGAATTCATGTGGACTTTAACGGCAGGAAATCCAAAGATTCGCCTATCATTCATCGACCTCAAATATGGCTTATCACTTGAAACGCAAGTAGTAGCAACTTTACAAGTCCGCTCGCTCTAATGTTAACCTAGATAAATTGCGCTATAATTAGTTTTAGAGTTTTTGTAAACTCACAATAACAATAAAATGTTGTGCTTTTGTAAAATAGAGAAAACAAACAGGATGCGCTTTCTGCCATCTCGGTCTCAGGGAACTTGATGCGTCACAAAAATAAACCGAAACTCAGCTTATACTTGCCTCACAGACATGAGAAAAATATCTATAGAAAGCTTGAAGTGTCTTCTTTTGAATGAACAAATTCAAAAGGAAAATAAATATCCTCAGATTATGTAATCCATATGAAACGTGCATATATATGCGTCCACTACTGCAGACTAGGGCTGTTGGAACGAATTCCGAAATTCGAATATAATTCGAATATTAAAAAAATCAATACTATTCGAATGCTGAAGTTCCTATTCGAATATTGCTTTATGTTTTTTTTTTTTTTTTAATGCAATCTTGCCTTTCTCGCCGCCTTGGCACACACATGTGAAAATTAAATGCTTTTGTTTCGTCTTATAAACAATAAAGTTTTTGAATCGTAACACAATTGTGCACGTTATCCACGCTGTATCATCATAACAACTGTCAAAAGTCGCGGAGAGGAATGTCTCCACGGTAACGGAGATCAACAATTTGATTCTCAGTCCACATTACAACGTGAAAACGGCGTCTTCAAATATATCCACTTTGGAGTGCGTTTTCATTAATAAAAACGCTGTCTCATTGTGGACGGAAGGCCAAAACGGAGAGGAAAATATACGTTATTTTTTTTATGACAACTTACAACCTGACAAGCTAGGCGATCTGTCCGAGGAACCGCCGCTAAAACAGGCAAGAATTACCTATGTTCTGCCTCTCTCTCTCTCCTCATCACAGGGCTCAACTGCTACCAGCTGTCCGCCAAAAGGCAATAACAGACAAACTGACGGTTTATCTGTGAAGATATGAGACCGATCAACATCACGCATTGGCGATCCATAAGACTTTGTAATGTCGTAAATATTAATAATAGGATGAATTTGAGCATTTAATATTCGAATATTATTCGAATATTAAGTAAAATAAGGAATGGAATTCGAATAGTATTATAGAGGAAGATTGACAGCCCTACTGCAGACATGACGAGTCAGCATCGTTGACTTAATCTCTGCAGCCGAAAACAGAGAAAACATTAACAATAAATTATAAAAATGTTTAGACAAGTCTCCTTCAGTTTTTTTTCACGACACATTCATAGTCATTACATTTGCTGGTGCGCTGTGGCAAGCTTATGTGTGCGCTTGAACGCTGATTAGGCTATGCATTTTATATAGGCAGTTAAAGACTCATTATTATGATTTATGGCTTAATATAAAGTCATCTCTCCTGTGGTTATTAATGATCATTATTAATGATGATCATGCTGTTGAGGTTGTACATCTTTTTTTTAATACCTTGGTACTGTAATAGATGAAAAGTTGACTTTTGAGGCTCATGTGGATGCTGTGTGCAAGAAAGCCCATCAAGCGTATGTATTTATGGAAGCTTTGTGACTTTAATGTGGACAGTACTTCTGAAAATGTTTTATTCTTGTTTTATTGAATCTGTCATTACCTTTTCATTTGTGTGCTGTATGGGTCACTTAGCCTAATCTTAAAAACAGAAATTGATTACAGGGTATTGTGAAATTGTGTGGTAAGTTTGTTGGCACCACTTTGAATAATTTATATGAAGTCAGGACTCTGAAGAAGGCTGAGTTAATTATGAGATTCTAGCCATCCCTTGCAGAATGTTTTTAAGTTTCTTCCTTCTACTCGTAGATATTATCTGCCATTTCGTCAGACGAATAGATTTTAAAATTATTTTGTACCAGCTGCCATTTTTATTTATTATTATTATTATTATTATTATTATTATTATTATAATAGGTAAATTATTTATGGAAGTCTTTTTTCCCCCCTTTCTTTTTGTGTGTTGAGGTGTTATGCATTTGTTCTTGCTGATTGTATGGTTTACTGTTGGCTGTGAAACAAATTGCCCCTTGGGAATAATAAAGTTGACCTAACCTAAACCCGCGATTAGTCGACTAATCACTTAAATGAACGACTACTAACTGAAAAATCTTTAGTCGAGGGCAGCCCTAATTTCAACATTTACAAATACATTTTTACATTTTAAAGTTGTATCTCTTAACATTAGTTAATTCACTATGAACTTGCATGATCAAGGTATAATTAATATATTTGAAAAAATGATTTTTAAAAAGTACAGTACATTTTCATGGTTGAGTACCATTTTTCAATTTCTGTAATAAAGTTCAGCACTATTTTATGTGTTATGTTTGTTTTCATTCAGTATCCATTTTAAAAACTATCGGTTGATTAATCGGTTATCGGCCAGCGTGGTCCAACCTAGTTATTGTTATCTGTAAAATCCACTATCGATCGACCTCTAGCTTACATATTATATAAAGCTTGAAGGATGAAGACACATCGGTAAGTCTATATCGGCTACAAAAATCCTGATCGGAGCATCCCTAGTGGACTTGACAACACTTTTGTCAAGTGGCTAATCAGAAAGAGTTTTATTTGTAGTAGCAACAGTATTTGTATTTATTAATTTATAAAGCACCTTTCAGGCTACACAGCAACTTCAAAGTGCTGTACAATGCAAATAGTATTAACAATCAATCAACAATACATGCAATATAAAAGAAAAAAAAGAAAACACACAAACCAATGAAAAAAACATTATAATGTGTACAAAGGTACGTTTAGGTGGCGTTTAATCAACTAGGTGACTACAGCACAATGAAAAAATACATAACCAGAAACAAATTAGCTGTACTATTTCAAAACAGAAGTGCATCACAAAGCTCAGTGCAAGTAGTCCATTTGGCTATTGCCCTTAGATAAAAAAAAAAAAGCAGTTCCGGACCACAGTATTATTCCTGTATCTAACTTCAAAGAGGAATCAAAAAATGACTCCCAAGTACTTTACTTGACCCTGCAGGTAACTAAGTTAAGGAACATGCACTTGAGTCCTTGCTATTCAGTCTCAAAAGCAAGTAAATTTGAGTGTCATCCACAGAGATGGTAGGAGATACCATATATATATATTTTTTTAAATCATTCCCAAAGGGAGCATATAGTGAAAACAAAACTGGACCCAAAATGGATCCTTGTGGAAACCCACAGGCAATGGGCGCTGGGAGGAAAAATAATTACCAAATTTCACTGTAAAAGATCTTTTAAAATCATTCCCTGGATTCCAACAAACTATTTTAAGCAGTTCAGGATTAAATGATCAATGGTATCAAAAGCTGCTGAGAGATCCAATAGAGTTAATGCCACATGATTACCTGTGTCACTGAATAGCCGGAGGTCATTTACAACCCTTAAAAGGGCTGATTCAGTACTATGCCCACGTCTTAAAACCATTTTGAAATTGATCTAAAATAATTTGGTTAAAAAAGTTGATAATTGTCCCAATATAACTTTTTTATATATCTTAGATAAGCTGGGTAATTTTGATATCGGGTGATAATTATTTTTTTATCATATGGGTCCAGAATTTATTTATTTATTTTAAAGTGGGGCTCAATGATAGCTTGCTTGAGACAATGTACAATCTAGAGTGTAACGGTTCTCGATAAAAAAAAACAAAAAAAACAACCGTACCGTTCTCCACCCACGGTTCGGCAAGCACTTGCACCGCGGTTCATCTTAAATTTGATGACGCATCTAATAATATGGTTTGTTGAAAATAATGCGTAAAAAAGATGGACAGAGCTTGGCTAATGTATGTTTCTGTCAATGGATACACATTCTGGCTTCCCAATACATTACAACAGTGATAATCAAAAAACATGAACTAAACAATCACTCTTTGTAAACTTTGTTCAATGCGAGTGCCGTATGCTCTAATATGACCAGTCATTTACGGCATCATCACCCGGGTGTTGATAGCATGCGAGCGCAGGTGAGACCTGAACAGCACACGTGGTTATCTGTTTAAACTAAACTCATTCAAGCCGTGCCAATTTAAACACTGAAGAGCAAGACAACGCAAAAAAGAACTCTAGATGTTTTACACATTTTTTAAAAACTGCACTTTTGAGGAATCCCATTTATTTGATGCATGAATGAAGATGAGAGATTGA
>JAJAQA010000017.1:8211797-8214297 GCA_021464565.1 Rutilus rutilus | reverse complement strand
TAAACGTATAAAATACCATGTTAAAAAAAATATTTGCTTCCTTGGCATGTTCACATAAGTGTTGGCTGTATTATATTAAAAGGACTATGTGTTATTTTTATCCTTAAGTATTGAAATAACTAGGGGACTTTTGTCCCGAATATGCAGTTTGTCAGAGGTCATTCAGTGTAACAGGATCAGAAAGCCATTTTGAAATTAAATAAACAACCAATAGTCATCAAGCAGTCTGTGACATCATCAATGGGCACCCTGAAGATTGTGTGGTGCTGCAGCAAGTTAAATTTATTGCTCTTAAATATTTGATAAGTTCACCTTTTCATAGTTGTAACTTGAGTTACAAAAACATGTGTCATTCAGTGAAATGCCAAAAAAAACACTTTTATTGTTAGATTTTTTGAAAAACAAGTAAATGTTGTGAATAATTATGATTAATCTTTCTGGTCAAGTTCACTGTTTGATATAGGTAGCTAGTTGTTAGCTAACAATATTAGCTTAAGTAGAAGTTTCGTCATTCAGGGTAATGTTTTGTCATTCGGTGTAATGCAAATTGTCTGTTACACCACAGTGTCATCCATTACACTGAATGACAGTGTCACTGTTTAGTTAACATTTTTAGCATTTTATTTATATTTCAGACAAATGAGGGATGTTTAGCACTAAAAGAAAATATTAAACTTTATAAATATTAATGTACCAGTACTGATTTGTAAATCGATCTTTCAGTCTATACTGTTTTCAGTTGATGTTAATCCATATCAGATTTATTTGAAATCGAATCAAATCGTGAAATTTGAGTCAAAGTGCATTTATCCATCATAAAATTCATCATAAAAATGCATCTATTCATCATTGAAGTGCTCCTCATCGCTCTGGGGGGTTAATAAAGGCCTTCTGAAGTGAAGCGATGCGTTCGTGTAAGAAAAATATCCAAAATTTAAAACTTTATCGACTAAAATAACTAGCTTCTGGCAGACGGCCTTACGCATCGATTTACGGTGGACGAGTAAACCGTGACCTGTCGCACAACATAATGTTGAACGTGGAAGCGCAGACGATAGAGCAAAATCACGATCAGAGGTGGACGAAGTACACAACTTCCTTACTTCAGTGAAAGTATAGATACTACTGGTCAAATATTTCTCTGTTACAAGTAAAAGTTGTAAAGACCTATTTTTACTTAAGTAAAAGTACAGAAGTACTCGTTTTTAAAAATACTTAAGTATCAAAAGTAAAAAGTAAATGTCAATGCATCGTTTTATTATTGTTGCATTGTTGTATGTAATACTTAAAGTACCGTATGCCTCTGAATCTATGCCTGCCTACCCTCATATCAATATCAAATTTATTTCTAGAACACAGTTCCAGTAGTGGGATTGAATGTGAGATTGAATAAGTGCACTAAATAACGTCCACAATGGTTTCGGACACCAAAATGGCTGTTCCCTAAAATATTGCCCTATTTAAAGTTTTTTGGCTTTTAGTGTGAATATGTTAGCCTTACTGTTATCTATAATCTAGTGTGCTCCAAAACAATGACAAAATTCACATTTAGAAAACCAAATCCAACGTTGAAAATTTAAATCAGGTTTATGTCAGAATCCAATGTCAGATTGACGTTGATCTCCAACATTGGACAGACGTTGTATTGTGGTTGAAAATGAAAATAGGGTTGACGTCAGAAACCAACATCAGTCGAGTTCTGACGTCAACCCGACTTTTATTTTCAATCAATATCCAACGTCAATCTGACGTCGGGTTCTGATGTCAATCAGATGCAGGGTTTCCAACCAAAATGCAACCCCTGCAACCAAAATCATCCACTGACTGATGTTACTTTCTACTCAAGGACCATGACAGAATTGTAGTGGAGTAAAAAGTACGATATTTGTCTTTCAAATGTAGTGAAGTTAAAGTAAAAAGTTTCCAGAAAAAATTATACTCAAGTAAAGTACAGATACTCAAAAAGTGTACTTAAGTACAGTACTCAAGTAAATTTACTTTGTTACTATCCACCTCTGATCACTAATAAGAGTCTAAAACGAGAATTTTTAAAGAGAAATGTCGGAGGAGTTTGAGTTTGTTGGCGAGCCCTGTTTGTTTGAACTGCGGAGGCTTTAAACTTACGATACTCCTGCATCTACGTCATACATCGTCAAGTGTTACTCTTTTGGCGTAAGTTGACTTGCATAGGCCGTCTGCTGGAAGCTAGTTATTTTAGTTGATAAAGTTTTAAATATGGATATTTTTCTTACACGAACGCATCGCTTCACTTCAGAAGGCCTTTATTAACCCCCTGCCATGTGGAGCACTTTAATCATGAATAGATGCACTTTTATGATGGATGGATGCTTTTTTTTATGGACTTCAAAACATAAACGGCTATTCACTGCCATTATAAAGCTTGTGCCATTATAGAGCCAGGACATTTTTTAATATAGCCTAACTCCGATTGTGTTCGTCTGAAAGAAGAATGTCATATACACCTAGGATGGCTTGAGGG
>JAJAQA010000017.1:8136797-8209297 GCA_021464565.1 Rutilus rutilus | reverse complement strand
AGATTATATACAGGTTTTGGTTGAAAGGATGGCAAAATACACTGACAGGGAAGACATGCCAACTTGCCAAGCCCTGCATGAAGAGGGAAAGGGGGAAAAAATTATTATAATTTAAGACTGAAGACTTGTCGGAAATGACATGCAAAACTGTGTTTTACCAGTAATAAATTAACTTGTGAGTTTATATGTTTGTGTTTCAGGAGCTGCCAATGCCAGATTATCCTGCTTGACTGCAATGTCAAGTGTCTGATTCTGCTAAAAATGTGTTAAACATTTGTTAAAAAAAGTTAAACAATGCAGCCAAGAACAAAAAGATTTAAAAAAAATAAAGAAATTAATAGCTTCTTATGATGTTGTTTGGTGTTTTTCATTTTAAAAGGATTTTGCATGCATATTATTGGTAGGCCTAACTTACATGTTTGGCCCCTGACATGTGCTGTTATGACTGTCATACTGTAGTACCGGTATAATGTGATTATTAGACCCCCGGTATAATGTGATTATTAGACATGACTAATGAGTGATCATCAGATTCAACAAACATTCAGCTAGCCTCGCGCTGTTTACATCTTTACATCTGATTTTTGTAACTTCATCTACACACATCTATGTATGTAACGCTATAGCTGTTATCCAACCTGAGAGGCGTCGTCGAGATGTCCGTGTCCATGGTTGTGTTCCACACCGTCAACCTCCACCTCAAACACCCCTGCCATCTTTACACTCACAAGCCGACGTTCAAGACACTTCCGGGTTACACGCTGCCTTCGTCTTCTTCGTCTTCCTCTTCTTTTTCCGGTTTTGTGGCAAAAAAACGTAATACTGCGTATTTCCGCCACCTACTGAGATGGAGTGTGGAGCATCGATGTTAATAAAAGGGGGAATACTAAATTATTTTAAAGGAACACGCCGACTTTTTGGGACTTCAGCTTATTCACCGTATCCCCCAGAGTTAGATAAGTCGTACATACCCTTTTCATCTCCATGCTTGCAGTAACTCTTTCTGTCGCACCCATCCCTAGCCTAGTTTAGCACAAAGACTGGAGGTAAACAGCTCCATCTAGCATACTGCTCCCATTAAGTGACAAAATAACGTCAACATGTTCCTATTTACATGTTGTGATTTGTATAGTCACAGCGTGTACAAATAACAAAGTCACATGAGACACAGCCATCTTCTAACTGTATATACTGGGAACTATATTCTCAGAAGGCGAAGCACTGCTACTTGGGCGGAGTGATTTGCTCGCAGCTCCTGAGAAGCCCCGTGGTGAGGAGCTCCACAGTTCAATTTCCACAGAAATAGAATCCAAGCCACATTTAATGGATGAATGCCCTCCACCCACTGAATTGCAAACCGAACTGCAATCATTTTTCCTGCGTAGGCCTAAACAGACAAATTATTTGTTGTCCTTTTATTTATTAGGGAATGGCCGCTGCTGAAACATGTTGGCCTAGAATCCGGTTGCTTTGGGCCATCAGTGTTTGCAAACAATGATTGCATTTATGGTCTAAATATTGCCTCACTACCATCTGCTTTGAAATACATCTATGTTTATCCATTATGTTTTCAGCTAGAGATTGACAGAAGGAATGGGAATTAACCAAGGCGGTATAATAAGCAAATATATTAAGTATAATGACTTGATTTGATTTTCAAGCATGACTCTTTTATATTCCGATGCACTGTAATATCACATGCTCCACTGTCTCTGGAGTCTACAGTATGTGCAACACACGTCTATCATGTTTTCCAATAATATGTAAATGCTGATTAAAGGAGAACTCCGGTCAATTTTAACATTGAGCTAATTTTTTTGAACATTTGGAGTGCTGTCAGTACAGAGAACAAGAAATATATAAAAAAATGATGTTTATTCAGCCAGCGCACATACCTGTATTTACATCCTGTTTTCGGTCGAAGTCCACAGTAGTCGATTGTCGAGTTCACGCGCGTGATCATAGGTACTAAACCTATGCGCGTGAACTCGACAATCGACTACTGTGGACTTCGACCGAAAACAGGATGTAAATACAGGTATGTGCGCTGGCTGAATAAACATCATTTTTTATATATTTCTTTCACATCTACTGCAGTCAGATTCACCCGCGTTCACTCCGAAGGAATCACTCACATGACCTGTGCACTTGTAATGACACATCAAGGATGTTAAGAGGCTAAAAGCAGGTTTAAAACTTGCCCCATTGAAGTCAACAGGGTGCAAATTTTAAAACAAGGATAACACGGTGTAGGCAACACCGATTTTTGTCGTTGTTCTCTGTACTGACAGCACTCCAAATGTACAAAAAAATGAGCTCAATGTTAAAATTGACCGGAGTTCTCCTTTAAGTGCAGCAGGCTATATATTGCAGCAGGCTTTGGGAACATTTAATATTGAACAATATTATTGATCTGCATGCATTGACACCATTATATGAGAACTGAACTGAGCTGGACGATGACATCACAGTTTTCTGAGTGGCTATGTACATAAATGAACTAAATTAATAAATTTTTACAACAAAAATGCACCATCGCTGAACTTACTTAAGCTGGACTATGACGCTATTTTCTTTGAAATCTGCTGTATAGCAAACTTTGTTGCATTATTTCCCTGTTATCACTGTAAAGCTGCTTTGAAACAATCTATATTGTAAAAAGCGCTATATAAATAAAGGTGACTTGACTTGACTTGACACAGTCTGTGATGACGCGTTTGGGTTAATCAGTATCGTAAATCTAATCCTGCAAAGTTTTTTACATTTTCATTTTTAAAAGATGGAATGTACATTTATAACACTATACTTAGTACTATTTTACCTTTGTGTGATATAAAACAGCTTAATGTTGTTATTTACGAGTGCACGATACCACATGAGGGCTCGAAAGCCAGGTGAAATCCCACCATAGTGAAAGAGGCAGACGTGGAAATCATGGAAAGGGGGAAATCTGTCCAGCAAAAAGAGCTGAGTGCCGGAAATGCAGTAAAAATGGTCATTTCGCTCAAATTCTCTGCAGTTTGTATAACCAAAGAAGTCCATGATGTCAGCAAACTACAAGAGGGCAGCAATATAACACTTCCTGAGTGAGTTAACTCTTTTTTTTTTTAAGAACTTTATTGAACAATATAAACAAACATAAATGGCCTGTACAAAATATGAAATGTCTTAATCAGACAACAGACAAGCATCATAGCATAAGATAAAGAAAATATAAATAAATAAAGAAGTAAAATAAAGAAATAAAATTAAAAATGTAAGAGTAAATAATAAATAAAGAAATAAAAGACTCCAAGATCCTCTATCAAAGTAGGTAAGATTAAGGCATTCTTTTTCTTCATTAATTTAACGATAAGAACGATAAGAAGTAATGACACAGTTCCTTAAGAAAAACGTAAAAAGTTTGGAAGTGTTTTCAGGAATCTATCTTGTGTAAAAAAGTATTTCCCAAGAATAATAAATGTGTTAACTGGCAGGTCATGTGTTTCATCTTTCATAAACATACCAAATATTATATTTTCCTTTGTTAATACAGGTAAATCTTCACATTTAGGAAATAACCAGTAATGCAAATCCTCCCAAAAGGCACAGGCAAATTTACAATCATAAAACAGATGTTCTGTTGTTTCAATCTGATCAACACAAAAAGAGCAAATCAACATCTTAAAAATTCTCTAGATGGATACACTCCATTAATCATTTTAAAGTGCACTTCTTTTGCTTTTGGTGCAACTGGAAATGTAAGATATCTTGTTCTTAAAATCTTAACACTGGTAAAATATTGAAAGATTGAATTTTTATTTGAAGAAAAAGGATAGAATTCCATAACAAAGGCTTTCCGAATTGTAGCATTGGATAAATTTAGGTAAGTGAGAGAAACTCCATTCACCAAAAGCTTAGGAAGACAGGGGGTTACATTACTTTAAGATAAATTGAAAAGATTGTGGGATTGCTTTTATAATGTTATCATACTGTTTTCTGTCGAATAAATACAGTTTTGAACAGAAAGTCTCAAAAGACACAATAACTCCGGTATTATCTAATATATGCATCACAGACCATATTCCTTTCTCCCACCAATTTTTGTAACATAAAGATTTATTCCTAAATACCACATATCTACAATTCCACAAAGGGATGTTGTGAGGACTGAAATTATGCTTATAGATAATTTTCCAGTAAAGTAAAACCTGTTGATGAAACACTGTTTTTAAGGTCATAATCACATCTAAGGAAAATATTTACGCCTCCTAATTTCATAAAGATTTAATTGGGGATATGAAACCAAAAACTATTTTAATCTTTCAAAAAGGATCTTAGCCAATTCTTTTTAATAGTACCATTAATACATTCAATATCGATTGCTTTCATCCCTCCTTCATACTCTTTTACCAAAATTCCTTTTATAATGTAGTGGTTTTTTTTCCAGATAAAATTGAAGTTGACTTGATTTATAGCTTTTATTGCATTCTTAGGAAATGAGATAGAGTCTTCTGCCCTCGATTGAGTGTGTGGCTACTCAGCCTATGCAGCGAGCTAAACATACAGTAAGAGAAGGTGGTTCCAGGAATAACAGGACAGTTTTCATCTTAGTGTCTTTACTGAAGACCTCTCTTTTTGATTGTAAAACTGTGAACATACAAGCAAATTTCATTAAAAATACATTATTTAACAAACCAAGACTCATTGCTGTGAATTTAAATGCTGGAAGTGATCAGAGTTCAAGATATAAGAATCACAAGATTACATCTTTAAATGATTCAGTTTGCCACCATGTGGTTGCGGAATATACTGCAGTTAATTGCAGTTTCAGTGCACAGATTCACAGGCAGTTCAAAATACTGTTCAACATATCTGTAAAAGTATAACAGGTCTTTCCTCTTTAGATAGGTTTAGTAGAACATGAACTTAGCAAGCCTTAATCAAAGCTACACAGTAAAACAAAAGGTACTTGTTTTTACTTTTGACAACCTGTATGTACAACCTGACGACCTGAGTTGAGTAAAAGGCAGTGTTCACATTGACTTATAAGATATTGTACAACCATATACTAAACAGAAGCTAGCAACATTAGCTTGGCTTAGATCACAAACAACCTTTTTGCTTGAAAGAGTTAAAATAACCTTTTTGCTTGAAAGAGTTAAAATAACCTTAAGTACCAGAAAAGTAACAAAACATTTAGAAAAACAAAATTGGCCGCTAATAACTTACAGATTATGGCATGTCAAAACTTCCCAAAGATATAAGGGGACTGAAGCATGTCAACACCTCGGGATATTTTCTCACACTGTGTGTAACAAACTTTTTTCCTGCTGCCTCAACACATCACAACAGAGCGCCGAGTAGCGCACGCGATATAATCGATGAAGAAGAACCCAAAAGAAACACTAAAGGAGATACTGACCCGAAGTGGGAAAATAAAGAAATGCACCAGCAAACTAATACAATACTATTGAACATAGAGGGACAGAATAGTCCCTGTCATTAGTCTGTGTATTTAAGCCCTCATGTTTGCCATGTCTTGGTCAAGTATTGTTTCCTGTAGTTCTGCCAGGGCCGGCGATTGCTATAGGCGAACTAGGCGGTTGCCTAGGGCGACAAATGTGTTGGGGGCGCGGACGCACTCTAGTGTCGCCCTATCTACTTCCCATATTAATCATAAAATTAGAACGAAACGTGAAATAAAACATGTTTATTAAACATGATCAAAGGGCAAAGGGCGCCCCCTCAACCACACGTTTAATTACTTGTCAACCTGATTATTAGATTGAATTTATGATTTTTGTCGACCATTTCTGGATTGGCGGGGGGCGGGAGGGTTGCGTTACGTTACGTTAGGGAAGTGCTCAGCTGCTGGCGCGTTGATCGAAAATGAAACGGTCTAAACCTCTGGTGCACAGGGACGAAAACGGAGAAAGGAAGAAGATAAAAAATAAAGCTCAGTATAGAGTAAGTCTTCTCATCTTAGCTATTAAGGTGTCCAATGAAATAAATTTACTTAGTATTGTAGCCTACATCACCTAATATTGGACGTTTCATTGCTGTCACTAAGCTATAGTTTGCTAGCTATAGTTACTTTGAAGGTGAATAGAAATGGCAGAAACAACTGTTAATATTTTATTATTTGAGATAGAACTAAAAGAACTTAAATATTTTAATTTTGTAGTGGTACATACATTATCCATAATAGCACATTTGTTTGTAGAAGGTATAGTTAAACCAGTTTAATGGTCATAATTTGCTTAAATTAATCCAATTTGGTAAATATCCTTGAACATTCTTTGTAGAATTTGTGTATAAACAATTTACAGTTGATTCTTCAAGTCATAATTTGCTTGTTGAAGTGTTGGAGTGACTATTAGAGCATTTTTGTTTGTTCATCAATGAACATTCTTTGTAGCATTTTTGTATGTGCAATTTATTAGAGTGTATCATTTAAGTAATATTTTGCTTGTTGAAGTGTTGGAGTGACTACAGGTGAAACTCGAAAAATTAGAATATCGTGCAAAAGTTCATTTATTTCAATTATTCAACTTATAAGGTGAAACTAATATATTATATAGACTCATTATATAATGGGGGGGGGGGGGGGGGGGGGCGCAAAAACTCAATCTTGCCTAGGGCAACCAAAGGGCTAGAGCCGGCCCTGAGTTCTGCTGTTGTGTAAATTCATGTTCATGCCTTGGTTTTGTTTTCATGTCATGCCATGTTTTTGTTTCATGTTTTATTTGTAATAAACTGCACTTGGGTTCTTTATAACTTGCCTCCAGTGGAATCCCTTTACAACAGTATCTGGAATTCCTTACCGAACTGGGTGACCTCTCATTTTTATTGAAGTGTAATTATTCAATTGAAAAAACCGTTAAGCTTGCAACATTTCATTAACAAGCTTTTATGGCGCCTATAAGCATAATTTTTCACCTAGGAAATATTATTTGGAACAACAAGGATATCATAAACAAAAATAAATCTCTTTTTTTTTTGATAACTGGTTTTAATATATAAGTCAGCTTTTAAACAATGCTGGAATTTTTGAATACATTTAAAATACCAGTTAGACCTAAGGATTTTGTTGTAATGGATGCAATCCAACGAAAAGTATTGATCCTTCTGAGAAATACACCTCAAGAGAAAGATCTAAATTTTACAGATATCAAGTGTAAAATAAAATACAAAATAGTCTCAAATAACTACATTAGAAATAAACTTAAAGTCCCCTGTAGTCAAAAATGGTCTCCCTTAAAACTCATCTTTGATCACCAAAACGACATATTTAAAAAAATGTGTCCAGTGAAAATTTCTTCATGTCTTAAAATAGCTTGAATGTAACTCTACACCCTTGCTTCATTTAGAAAATGATAATTAGCCCCCCTCCACTCACTCATCCTTAGAAATGCTTTAAACGTCAGTGGAGAAAAGCATAGTTCAATGTAATATACATCATATACAGTACATAATCCACCCACTTTATTGCTAAATGTAGCCTACCTAATTTTTTTATATCAACAGAAAATATACCGGGATAACCTGGCTTCTCTTGAGACTCCCCTGCTTTGCAGCATGGTTAATAATATGCTAAAGCCCACCTGAAAATTGACGTGACTGGTTACGAGGTAGTTTGTGATGTCAGAAACACCTTTGATTTCAAACTGAGTCTTTGGTTCACTGGACTTTTAAGGAGCAAATACTCAGCAATAGTGCTGACTTATGAATTTAAACATGATTTGTCTTAACATTGTAAGCAGGTATAATGTTGTATAAAGTGGCATCCTTTTCCTTTTGTCTATTATAATTTTGTTATTGTCCACTGGCACTGTTTTTATTATTTTACTATTTGACTTTTTATTTGTACTTTTAAATTAATATGTCTCATTGTATTGTTCTCGTTTATGGCATTATTAAAAAAAACTTTACAATGCCAAAAAATAAATAGCCTACAAATACAAATAGGGCAACAGTATTTTAGTATTGCACTGATTGGCTGTTAGATGTGAGCAGACAAACAGCGACCATAAATGTAAAGAAACGAAGTTTTTAGAATTTCCTAACAATCAACCATATTTTTATTTTTTAGACTTATACTCTATGGACTCAACCCTGAACACTGCTTTACTGAGGAAAGAACTACAATCCCATGAAGCATTGCGAACAGCATAATCGAATTTTTCGCAGTGCTTCATGTGAGTGGGCGGAGTTAAAGAGCTACTTTGGCGCATGTTGCTTTTTTCGACTCTGATTCATAGACAGTAAAAGAAGCTCTGATTGGTGTAATTTTCTGTAAAGCGTCATGGGTAATGTAGTTTTCATCAGGAATTCCGCTGTTAAACACGATTGTTTTAAAAGTAGGCTGAAATAATGCGGGCTGACAGCTTTAGTATGTCTGTATTTTAAAGGTTTATAAGTTATCGTTAAAAATCAATTTCCCTATGGAGAAACGGAATAGAGTTTTTACGACGGTCTATGGGCAGAGCTGAATTGATCGACCTCCACGTAATAACGGCAGAGGCGGAGCAGGTTATTTGAATAGAACATGTAATTATTAATTGTCATAGGTATAAGGAGGAAAGGGTGAGGCTGAAAGACTGGTTTAGAAAAGAAAAAATTAGATTTGAAATGAAGGAAATATTACAAATGAATTCAGGGCATGTAGGGTATAGAGCGATATTTGTGTTTTTGAATAAAACAGGGCTTAGTAGAAGGATATTAGTTTAGTTGTCTTAGAAAGTTGTATTTAATAATAATGATAATGTATGACTATTAATAATGTTATTAGATATTTATGCAGTTATTTATTGGTTTTTATTTATGTATGTATGTATGTATGTATGTATGTATGTATGTATGTATGTATGTATGTATGTATTTATTTATTTATTTATTTATTTATTTATTTAAAGGGTAGTGAGAAAAGGCTATTGTGATCCACACTCCATATCAGAAGGTGGCGGTAATGCACACTTAAAAGTTGTTTGCCAACCGCCATTTAAAGAAAAAGAAGAAGAAGAAGAGGTTATTTGAAAGTGGCGGGCAGGGTCTTTCTTCAGAGACGCTAACGCTGTGCTCGAATTTGAATGGCAGAAACTGTTAAGGACGTCTGTCTTTACAAAAGATAACGGTATCCCGTGAGGTCGATTAAGATTACCATTTTTCTTGTTTTATTTGAAACTGTTATCAAGTTTGTGTAAAAAGGAACGTTTACTACGCTTTTTTCTTCGAGCCCGATAACAACAGACTACGTTACAGGGCGGAAGGTAACGTTAATGCCATGCATTTTAAACATCCCGGTTTGTTGTATCAGCTCCTTATTTTGTTCGTGTGTTGTTTAGTTCAAATGTATTTTTATATGTAGAAAGTGTGTATAAAGATTCATGATAATGGAATAGCCTAGTGTAGGCTAGTTCAGGACTTAGGCCTGTTGGATAAACCATAATCTAAGAAGTTAGTCATTAATGTTTTTTTTTTTTTGAAGACTGATTTTGAGTTTAAGCAGGAATTCTGATTGTCTTTAAAAGGTCTTAAAGTATTAATTAACCCATCCACAAATGAAGGCCTTAAAAATGTGTTAATAAAGAGCAGAAAGACTTTTTATAAAGTGATGACATTAAATGTTGCAAAAATTAATATCTTATTTAGTATTTTGCCTTGTTTTCTAATTCTAAATAAGTAAGTTATCTATAAACATTTAAATCAAGATACATTTACTTGAGATGCAAAATAAAGATATGTAGTCTTGTTTTCTGAGAAATTTAACAAAATTAAGTGAGTTTACACTTAAAACTAAAACCAATATCTATCAATTGGGTATGGAAACTGGTTCCCCTTTTTTTCTGAGCCCATTTGCAGATACTTGTTCTTGTTTTAATCATAAACTTACTTAATTTCTATAAATTTCACAGAAAACAAGACTCCTCTTAAATCATTTTGCTTCTCAATGTATCTAGATTTAAGAATCTTTAGACAATTGCTGAAAAAAAAAAAAAAGGTAAAGTAAAAGCTATAATCCATATTCCAGTTAGTTATATATTCATAGTTCGGAGCAGATGTATTCAAGTCTTAAGCGTTTTGTTTTGTTAAAATAATAACATTTAATAAAAAAAAAGAATGGAGATCGGTAGGAGGTTGTATTTTGAAACTTTGAAGTGTTGCTAATGCAACTCATTGTGTGCTCCCTAGACATAAAGAGAACATATTGACATGTGTGTTCCCTTCTGTTTAGTCCTTTTTGTTTTTGTTACTTGGTCTTGAAAAGGTTTTAGTCAGTTGTATACAAACTTAGACTGGATGAAAAAGTAACTAAATATAAAACTAACTTTACATTGCATGTTGCTGTAGACTGCAATTAACTGTCAGCTGCACTACTTTCACAAAAGTGCCTTTTTGTTGACTAACTTCTTCAAATGCAAACTTTAATCTTTGATTTTATTATATGTTATTGCAAAAAGTAGTTGGAGCCATTGATGGAACACATTGGGATTTAAGCACCTCCAACCCACAAGGCTACCGTAGTGTTTTGTTAATATGCAGGCAATTAGTGATGTCAAACTCTGAGTGCTCAACTGCTGACCTGGATTAACCCATTACTAAAGAATTGTAGTTTCTAGTTTCATGATGCAATTGAAAGGTGAATTGCAGGGTGCACTTTTGGGGGACTCTGGTTATCCACTAAATCCCTGAATTATAATTTTTTTACACCCTTTTTGAACCCAGTCAGTGTGCCTTACAGAGCTTTTCTGACAAAGGAAAGCTGTGACGAGTGTCAGCTGTTTTGTCTAAAGTTGTTCAATGTCTAGGCTAAATGTTTCACATAACGCATTGTGAATTTGACAACTTTAAGCTTGTGTAGTGCAACAGGCGTTTCTTGGTGTCTTTGGTTGATCAGACTAATTATTCTTAGTAGCCTATTACTCCGTATTAACATAATGGCAATATCTATGTAACTGGTCTGGTTTTGCTCTGTGCACACTGGCTTTGCAAGACAATATTGTGAGTTGGGTTGTCATTTGTGATTCAGCCTTATTTGCTCTTCCAGCATGACCAAGGAGGATGAGAGAGCCATTCCTGTGAGGGTTGCGCTGAGATGCCGGCCTCTGGTTCCCAAAGAGATAAATGAAGGATGTCAGTGCTGCCTTAATTTTGTACCTGGTGAACCTCAGGTGTGTATCATGAGATCTTGCCTATTTCATTCACTCTTTTGCATCAAAAGGTCATGTCAGATTCATGAAATCTTTTTTTCCCTTCCCATTTCAGGTCATTGTTGGCGTTGACAAGGCTTTCACCTATGATTATGTGTTTGACCCCACAACAGAACAGGAAGAAGTTTTCAACTCTGCTGTGTCTCCTTTATTGTCTGGGCTTTTTAAAGGTTTGTAAAACAGTCCCACTAGGATTTTGCGAGTTTCTGATTTTTTTTTCAGCTCGAAGTGGCTTGACTGGTGCGACCAAATTTAATGGTGACACCAGCACAGAAATATTTATGATCTCCTTTTTTGAAAATACAGAGTTGTGAGACACAATAGCTTGCACACTGAGTCAGTACAGTGTGTATGTATTCAGTGATTTATTTTTTATTTTTTTGGGGGGTGTTACGATATTCAAACCATACCGAACTCGCCCCGCCCTCTGCTGCCCCAATGTTGAGGCTTTGTTGAGGTTGACCTCACTTTACATTGTCACAAAACAAATTTTACCTCTTTGGCATTTGATTAAATATGGCGCTTTTCCATTACCAGTACCGGCTCGACTCGCCTCGACTCAGCTCAGCTCGGCTCGCTTTTCGCTCCGTTTTCCATTGCAGATAGTACCTCCACAATAGTACCTGGACGTCATAGCGACGCCGCAGGAAACTGCCGTGACTTAATCTTTTACGCGAGACGCGCCCGCTACCCACACACACACACAGGGCAAAGGAGGAAATCGAGTGTATGCTGTTTTTGGATGTTTTTGTTTTTGTTTTTGCTGTTTTTTATTCAGGATACTCCGTCTGGCGCGTGCAATGATGACGCAGTGAATAGTGACGATTCTCTCTGACCAATCAGCAGTCTGCTGTGTTTTCACGTCACATTTTAGTATCGCCTCAGCCCGCTTAGAACATCGCCGGAGGTGGTACGAAAAAAAGTACCTGGAAGCAGGTACAGGTACAACTTTTACACAGTGGAAAACCAAACAGAGCTGAGTCGAGTCGAGCCGAGCCGAGGCGAGCTGGTACTGTGTAGTGGAAAAGCGCCAATAGTAGCCTAATTAGGGGTGTAACTGTACACGTATTCGTCCTGCAAATTCTTGTGTGTCTTATGTGTACAAGACGAATACAGCGTTGTAGCCTAACCACCAATAATCGCATTAAGCTCTGTGTTTTGTTACTTTCGATAAACAGTGTCATTTCAAATTATATCCATTTTATCATGACATTTAGTGAAAGATATCACTAAAACAGCTTGTAAACAATATCCCACGTTGCATTACATCATTTACCTCATTTGTTAGTTCACCAGAGAAATTAACTCTTTCGCTAAGCACTATATTATCCTACATATTCATTATATTTTACTTAACTTGTTAGTGATGTCTTGATGATTTAATGTATGTTTAAAATGTCATGAAAATGACTGCCAGTGTGTAAATTATATTTCAACAACGAATTGGAGTAAAAACATAATTTTACAATTAAATTTAGAAGTTAATGCAAAAACTGCCTTATGTGCAATTTACATGTGTTAGCATACAATTTGTTATTTGAGTGATTATTATATCTAAAAATGAATAGCAACTGAATTTAGGCTAATAGTTCTATTGTTAAGCTTTAATATTATAATAATGTGCAAGTAAGGGCTCAGTTTACAGCATTAGCAGAGATATTTTTTTTATCCTTAAACTTTTAATTATAACTGAATTCATTTAAAGACAGAGACACAGTTTGTTCAGTAAACCACTGTTTATAAAAAAAAGCAATTTTATGTTTAGTTTTCTCCCCCCTTCTACACCGAACCATGACGTCAAAACCGAGGTGTCAGTTTTGTGTACCATTACCCCCCGGGAAGAGGAGAGACTTCTGTTTTATTTTTCTCATTAAAAGCATCAAAGCTTCCTACAAATGCACGCTTCAAATAACCATTACGCGCAACACAATATACCCATGGTTTTGTTAGCTCAATGTAAATTACACATACGGTATTGTACACGCATCCTGTGACGCTATATGAACTCGCTGTTGCATCTGATAACTTGAGACTTATTATTTGATAACTCTTGAGACTTATTTTGCTGCGGCATATATGCCGTTTGGTCGGATAAAGTGCTGTAAAGACCGGTTACACTCACAGTGTGGATGAATCGGGTTTGTGTCGAAGACTCAGGATCTATTGAAGAGAACTTATGCGATGCAGAAACTCTTACAAAGCCAAAACAAACACCCGTATTTGATCTAATAATGCATCTCTCACTTACTGTGTGCAATCTCACTGTTTGAAGTGCCTGTCAATCAATGCCTGCTGCCATGAATAATTAAGCAAGGTGTCTTCTCATTGGATAAGGATACGCAGTCTCATGAATAATTATGAGACTATAGTATAAGAAAACATCACATCCTGTGACGTTGACACAAAGACGAATTTAAACCCGGAAGTTGAAAATAGGTTAAAATTAACTAGTTTTCTCCAACAGTCAAAACTAACGGATGGTAAGATTGACTTCTATGATGTTCAACACTCATAACTCTGTTAAAATCTCAGAAAATTTGGTTTAGGGTTTCATGACCCTTTAATGTGTTGATTGATTTAAAACAATTCTCATTTCACAGTAAAACGCAATGAATGTGCGCCACTTAAACTTTCATTTTCAGCTAATTTCATGATCAAAGACCATACTGGGAGAAAGAGCGGCATCAGCACTGGTAATATAATTTAGTCTCACTATTTTTAACGAAGACAACTGTAGGCTAGTTTTCATTACAGATTTGTGCAAAACTTTTGCAATATTTTCTAAATGTTGATAAACCATTGCGAAATGACAGCGTTTCCATTCATGGCAACGGATGTTAGTAGGTTTATGTATATCCCAGCCACCGCACTAGTCATTGTTTTTAATAGGACACGTAGGCGTGTTATCCAAGCATTAAAGGGTTAGTTCACCCAAAAATGAAAATTCTGTCAGTAATTACTCACCCTCATGTTGTTCCAACCCCGTAAGACTTTCGTTCATTTTCGGAACACAAATTAAGATATTTTTTATTAAATCTGAGAGCTGGATCACTTCTCCATACTTCTCACTAGCGACGAGAATACTTTTTGTGCTCAAAAAACCCCCGACTTTATTCCACTATTCATTTCCTTCTCTCTGGGCCTCGAGTTAGTTCACGTAGTGTTTTAGCGCAGCGCGTCTGTGTTGCACGTCACCACGTAGGCTCACTATTGGCCGACGCTGGTCATGTGTGTGACGCGTGTGACGTACAACACAGACACGCTGCGCTAAAACACTACGTGAACTAACTCGAGGCCCAGAGAGAGGGAAATGAATAGTGGAATAAAGTTTTTGTTTTTTTTGTTTTTTGCGCACAAAAAGTATTCTCGTCGCTTGATAAACTTAAGATTGAGCCTCTGTAGTCACTTAGACTATATTAACGATCTCTTTAATAACTTTTCTGGGCCAGCAAGTTTCAGTCCCTTAGAAGCCTATGGAGGAGTGATCCAGCTCTCAGATTTAATCAAAAATATCTTAATTTGTGTTCCGAAATTAACGGGGTTGGAACAACATGAGGGTGAGTAATTACTGACAGAATTTTCATTTTTGGGTGAACTAACCCTTTAATGGAATAGTTCACTTCAAAATGAAAATTAAGAACATAAGAAATTAAGAATGTCGGTAGTTAGACAGTTGATGGACCCCATTGACTTCCATAGTAGGAAAAAAATACTTTGGAAGTCAATGGGGTCCATCAACTGTTTGGTTACCGACATTCTTCAAAATATAATTTTTTTCTTTCTTTTTTCTTTTAAGAAAGAAATTCATAAAGTTTTGAAACAACTTGAGGGTGAGTAAATGATGTCGGGATTTTCATTTTGAAGTGAACTAATCCTTTAATAAAGTCCCTTATAATTGGGAGCGGCACATGAGGTGTTCTGCTTTAAGGTCTTGATAAATTGTGGCATTTCTGCGTTGCTTGGAATCTAGTATTCCCGTGATACTTTTGTCTTTTATGAGTTTAAAAAAGAACTGTCTCGTCTTCTGTCCAAACAAACAGCGCCTTCTTTAAAGAGAGATCAACTTTTACATACACCAGGTGACCTGTAAATGTGAAAACTGTTTCCATTGCAGTTTTGCTAAATATTCCTTTTTCGAATTGCCTGAAAAACCACCTCATGCGAGCGTAAAAACTATTTTTGACATGAGAGTTTTTGGGAATATAGGTGGATCACTTACTTGGCCGCATCTCTCGCATGAGGCAAAGAGGTTGGAAAGAAAACAAACACGTGTAGGTTGTAAATGATTTATTTGGGAATATTATGCATTACCCTCTCCATCTTTCAAATGGGCCTGCCTCAGGAATTAGTCTTTCCTTTTGAAACATGAGTTTCAAAGCCTCTGTGCTGTGTGTGGTCAGTTAATTCCTGCTTGCTTCAAAATCGAATTTACGATAGTATTCACTGCGATGCAACGACAGGACGGCAGGACAGTTGAACACCTATCTATTAATTTGTTTGTTTAAGCTGTAAATTCCCATCTGAAATGCGCAACTAGGTCCAGTCTGAACATTAAGATTGAAGTCTGGTTCATGTAATTTTGCATGAGTGGCATATGCAAAGCATCGTGTATAGGCTACTGTGACTTATATTTTATTGAGATTGTACTATTTTAAAATACAATGTAGAAAAAGTAAAAAAAAAAATATATAAATCAAAAACAGCCACATAATCTGAAAAGACTGAAGAGAAAAAGTGGACTCGTCTTGCACCAACATTAATTAGAAGGCTTTTTAAATAACTCGTGACCATTATAGAATTTATCACGTTAATGTGGTAATTTGACTTGTAGAATTTATAATAATGTAATGAGAATAGATTATTAATTTTATATTACAATTGTGGCATTTTGTAGCTATAGTTTCTAAATGTGTTTGTTGCTATTTAATAATGAAATAATAATAATAATAATAATTTATTTATTTATTTATTTTTTTTAAGTGGATGGTTTTTTAAAGCCATCAATGGTCTTGCCTTTAATTATAGCCGTATGTTTAACATGTGCTACAGTTATTACAAAACATTTTCATTAGTGCAATGCAGAGTCAAGAATTAAAAATTTTGTACACATGAATTGACTAAGCTATTAATTTTCCTGGAAAAACCTGGATCTAAATGATTATTCCAAGATATGACAAAAATCATTAAGAGCTTAATAAAATGGAAACTATATATGTTAAGGAGTATGAAATAAAAAATGTCAATATAGGAAAATAAGTAAAGTTAGATTTTTACATGGCAACTCAAGATTTGAATAGGATTTCAAACCACATATGGATGTAGATCGAAAAAGATTGAAGAAAAATTCTCATTTCATTTTTTTTTTTTTTACTAAATCTAATCGGATTTCACTTGGATATGCACAAAAATCATATTTGGACTGACAGTCTAAACGTAGCCTAAGTCCTACAGAAAGTGGCGCTAGCCCCTGATTTAGTAGCAATGGGGGGATGAGAAAGCACTGAGATGTAACACATTGAGTTGAGATGTAGATAAAATTAACTTTATTATCATTCATAATGTCTAAATATTCAAGTGGAAAAAATATAAATTAGGGAGTGGAAATGCTAAAAAGCCAATAAGCGCTCCTCTGCAGCCATCTACTGGTTTAAGTGTGAGTTTTCCTACGTCTTGAAACTTTTAGTTTTATAAGTAGGGACAATATTTCACGCCTCTGCAACATCGCGTGGCGGTCGGGGACAGTACCTTTGGGCTGGCAGACCGGGGTGGTGGTCCCTCTTTTTAAGAAGGGGGACCCCGGAGGGTGTGTTCCAACTACAGGGGGATCACACTTCTCAGCCTCCCCGGGAAAGTCTATGCCAGGGTACTGGAGAGTAGAATACGGCCGATAGTAGAACCTCGGATTCAGGTGGAACAGTGCGGTTTTTGTCCCAGTCGTGGAACACTGGACCAGCTCTATACCCTCTCCAGGGTGCTGGAGGGTTCATGGGAGTTTGCCCAACCAATCCACATGTGCTTTGTGGATTTGGAGAAGGCATTCGACTGTGTCCCTCGCGGCGTCCTGTGGCCGGCGGTAAGTCAGACTCCCGGTGCATGTTGGACTCCGGCAGGGCTGCCCTTTGTCGCCGGTTCTGTTCATCATTTTTAATGTAAAAAAATATATATATATTATCACGATGATTAAAAAAAAAAAAATGTATCCGTCAATATCGATAATTATCACGATAAATGTCAAATCTTTATTTATTTCAAGTTTAAAGGCAGATTTTTGCTCCTAAGAGAAAGTTGTAGAAACCAGAGTGTTAATTGTGGTTTTAAACTACTCTTTATTGTCAGAACATATAATGACAAACACTTGCCAAACAGGTGAACATTTCACAAATCTGAGGTAGAACATTCAAACATTTATTTTTCCTTAACAAAATAAATATCTTAATAGAAAAATTAATTTCTTAGTTTCTGCATGTGCTAATTTTTATTTGGTGAAATGTAATATTTTTACTGTTTGAGTTTTACTAAAATTAACCACTGGTCATCCAGTATCATGCATTTAGATCATAACCTCAGATAAAACCAGGCATAGCCTGTAGCACTTCACTCTCATGGCAAAATGTAACTTTATGATTTCTATGGTATTTGTATGAAAAACAGTAGCCTAAATACATTATTAAACACTGCAATTATATTCCATTACTCCTTTAATACATTGTCTACATTAATAATATAATACAATTCAATATGTATATCCCACATTTCATGGTGCAGTTAATATTACTAGGCTAACGTTACAGTAAATCCATGGTAAATGATGGGAATTTGTAGACGGAAAAGCCTTCTGACTGTATCGTTGCGCACAGTGTTTCTCCTGTTTGTCAGCGCTGTTTTATCTGCCTTTAAACTGGTTTAAATCACTGAGACATTTGTGTTTTTCGCTGAATTCAAGCACTTCTCACTGGATCTCGTGACCGAGACTGATCAGAGTAAACGCATCTGCTCTAGTGAGCTCGCACTGCGCTGCCGTTTGGACTTTGAGCCGAGAGGATAAATGGTCCGTGTTTCGCGCGGTTTAAATGAGTTTTGTTCTGCTTTTGGCGCATAAACATTATTGAACATTTATTGAACTCTTGATATCGTTTTATTGAGAAATTATATCGCGATAATTAGCGTTATCGTTTTATCGCCCAGCCCTACCATCACCAAAAAAAAGAAAGCAAAGTGGCTGTCTGATGAGGCTTTACAAATAGCTGAGGAAAGATAAGGGAGAAAGGTAGATATACCCAACTGAATGCAGATTTCCAGAGAATAGTGAGGAGAGATAGGATGGCTATTTAAGTTGATCAATGCAAAGAAATAGTCGTCACCTTCATTTATATAGCGTTTTTAACAATATGGACTATTTCAAAGCAGCTTTATAGTGATAATAGGACATTTAAGTAACAGATTGTTTTGACTTTAAAGCAGCTCTAGAATAAAGTTATTGTCCAGCTAAAGTTAGTTTTGATTGATTCACTTCCGTTGCAAAGATCATTGGTTATTAACTTAGGGGCCACTTACACGACACCGTTCTAATAGAAAACCCTTAAAGGATTAGTTCACTGTAAAAAACATTTTTGCTGATAATTTACTCACCCCGATGTCAAGATATCCATGTCTTTTTCTTCAGTAGAAAAGAAATTAAGGTTTTTGTGGAAAACATTCCAGGATTTTTCTACACAGAATGGACTTCAATTGCAACCAACTATTCCAATGTTCAAAGAAGGTTCAAATGTCCGTCTCAATGCAGCTTCAAAGTCTTAACACGATCCCAGTCAAGAAATAAGGGTCTTATCTAGCGAAACGATCGGTCATCCCCCCCCCCCCCCCCCCCCCCCCCCCCCCCCCCCAAAAAAATATATATACACACACACACACACAGCGGGGGAAATAAGTATTGAACACGTCATCATTTTTCTCAGTAAATATATTTCCAAAGGTGCTTTTGACATGAAATTGTCACCAGATGTTGGTAACAACCCAAGTAAGCCATACATAGAAAGAAACAAACAAAAATAAGTTCAGAAATTAAGTTGTGTAATAATGTGAAATGACACAGGGAAAAAGTATTGAACACATGAAGAAAGGGAGGCGCAAAAAGGCATGGAAAGCCAAGACAACTGCTGAAAACTTACAGTAATTTAAAAGCAATCCAGCCCCCTGTCAGTGGAAATTAATAACAGCTGGTTCAGTCCCAAATGATGGCCTACAAAAAGGTCTCATTGCCATGGTGTCACACAAGGGTACATCTCATGATGGGTAAAAGCAAAGAGCTGTCTCAAGACCTTCGCAACCTAATAGTAATTGTTGCAAAACATAATGATGGCATTGGTTATAGGTGCCATTCTAAACTTCTGAATGGTCCAGTGAGCACTTTTGGGGCCATAATACGGAAGTGGAAAGACAATTTCACCATAAATTTGCCTCGACCAGTGCTCCTCGCAAGATTTCTGATAGAGGAGTGAAAAGAATAATCAGAAGAGTTGTTTTATTTATATATATATATATATACACACACAGTAAGGAAAATAAGTATTTGAACACCCTGCTATTTTGCAAGTTCTCCCACTTAGAAATCATGGAGGGGTCTGAAATTGTCATCGTAGGTGCATGTCCACTGTGAGAGACATAATCGAAAAGAAAAAAAATCGAGAAATCGCAATGTATGATTTTTTTAAAACTATTTATTTGTATGATACAGCTGCAAATAAGTATTTGAACACCTGAGAAAATCAATGTTAATATTTGGTACAGTAGCCTTTGTTTGCTAGCCTGGTAATACCAGACTCTGCTACTTCACTTTGCTTCGTAGACAGAGTCTGGAAAAGCATAATAGAGAAGTGTTTTCTCTCTCGCGGGGGGGCGCTTGTCTGAAGTTTAAAATCATTGGTTACCCGTAAGCCAATCACATAACGTTTGGTTATGGCGTGTGTTATGCGCATGCTCAGCCGCATCTAACTTCCACTGTAAACGCATGTATGATGCAAAAACTAAACCATCGAGCGAAATACCGGAGTGAACATGGCTGTGAACGACTTTTGCAGATTATGTGAAGTAAATCTACGCATCCACGGTACAATCAGCGTCTACGTCACGGCTCTCAGCCCGCCCTCTGTTCGTTGATCGGCCCGGCTGTTTTCAGGCCGGTGGAAAACTGAAAGATAAGCTGCTATCTCAGACTGACTACAGGAGCGAAATGAAATTAGCGGAAGTAGGAAGTCTGACGTAGTCAGGCTATTTGTTTGCAATTACAGAGGTCAAACGTTTCCTGTAGTTTTTCACCAGGTTTGCGCACACTGCAGGAGGGATTTTGGGGGGGTGTCTGAGAGGACCTGATTATAATTTCACCAAAAAGTAAATAGGAAATAAGCAAATCAGAACACTGCGCGCCAAAACAGCAGTAGGCTATGTGCGCAAGTGTGAACCACTAGTGTCTCACTCTGCATCTCTGCTGAGACCAGAGTTCAGCGCCGCGCCTTTCCGGCCGGCTACACCGTGTTCGTTTTTATTTCGGCTCCCATGTTAACAGGTTAGAGCTTGCACACTGGCTGCGTGACACAAACGAGCCGCACAGAAAACGCGTGCTAGAAATAGAACCGACGCCTATTTTTCATGCGACACGCAGCGTGTTGGAAGTTTCCAGGCAAAATAGAAGGCGCAAATACATATTAATAAATTACATTTTGATGTTTGAAAGTCTCTCGGTTTTGACACCAATGCATATATAATTGTAATTAAAAAAATAGGCCTAATTATCGATTTTCAAATATTGCCCCTGTCAATACAGAACGAAATATTAATTCTGTAGCCTATTTTGCCGTCAATACTGCTGTCGTTGTCTTTACTGTATCAGTAGGCTATATATTATGTTTAACATCCAAATGTAGAGTGGTCTGTCGGCGCACAGAGCCACGCAGTCACAGACAGCATGTGAAGTTCGTGAACACCGAATTCCCCTTTCTTTCTTATCTAGTTGTGTTTGAACAGACATGTGAAAAAAAAAAAAGTCCTGTGTCAACGAGTTTCCCCGTAAACGCAGTCAGAGAAAGAATAGGATGCGTGTCAGTATTATCGGTAGATACGTGCATTCGTCTTAAAGGGACATCACCCAATATACCAGTTTGTGTCACCAAAATTAATCAAACAACAAAAGAGAAAAATCACTTTTGTAGCTAAAGTTAAACTGTATTAATTATATGAAT
This sequence comes from Rutilus rutilus, assembly GCA_021464565.1. Taxonomy (NCBI): domain Eukaryota; kingdom Metazoa; phylum Chordata; class Actinopteri; order Cypriniformes; family Leuciscidae; genus Rutilus; species Rutilus rutilus. The sequence continues at coordinate 8,187,870 of JAJAQA010000017.1, read as the reverse complement.
CATATTTAATGTATACAGTAAGGCAGTATTATTTTACATTTGATTATTCAATGTCTGTAACTTAATAGTTAATTTACCTGATAAACATAAAGCACTGCTTTATTTCACGTGTATTTGTTTTATTGTATTTATATGCTTGTAATTTGTTTATTATTTTCTATGCAGATGCTATAGGCCTACCCTACAAAATTACCCCAATCATCCTAGAATTATTAATTCTTTACAAAAAGAGCTATTCAAATCATCAGGTGAAATTGTTTTCAGGAAGGAGTAGTAAAGCAAGAAGTGCTAGATAGTTTTTCAGAATTTCATTTGACTATATGTGCCTATAGGGGTGGGCCGGGGGTGGCAGGGGTGGGTGGCAATGTAAGTATCTGGATATTTGCCATGGGACGAGGGCTTCGATTACCTCTCTCTTTTTTGACCATACATGTGTTTGCACCCCTGACAGTAGGGATGGTGTTCTTGGGATGGTACTCATCATTCTTCTTCCTCCAAACACGTTTAGTGGAATTATGACCAAAAAGTTCTATTTTGGTCTCATCTGACCACATGACTTTCTCCCATGACTCCTCTGGATCATCCAAATGGTCATTGGCAAACTTAAGACGGGCCTTGACATGTGCTGGTTTAAGCAGGGGAACCTTCCGTGCCATGCATGATTTCAAACCATGACGTCTTTGTGTATTACCAACAGTAACCTTGGAAACGGTGGTCCCAGCTCTTTTCAGGTCATTGACCAGCTCCTCCCGTGTAGTTCTGGGCTGATTTCTCACCTTTCCTAGGATCATTGAGACCCCACGAGGTGAGATCTTGCATGGAGCCCCAGTCCGAGGGAGATTGACAGTCATGTTTAGCTTCTTCCATTTTCTAATGATTGCTCCAACAGTGGACCTTTTTTCACCAAGCTGCTTGGCAATTTCCCCGTAGCCCTTTCCAGCCTTGTGGAGGTGTACAATTTTGTCTCTAGTGTCTTTGGACAGCTCTTTGGTCTTGGCCATGTTAGTAGTTGGATTCTTACTGATTGTATGGGGTGGACAGGTGTCTTTATGCAGCTAACGACCTCAAACAGGTGCATCTAATTTAGGATAATAAATGGAGTGGAGGTGGACATTTTAAAGGCAGACTAACAGGTCTTTGAGGGTCAGAATTCTAGCTGATAGACAGGTGTTCAAATACTTATTTGCAGCTGTATCATACAAATAAATAGTTTAAAAAATCATATATTGTTATTTCTGGATTTTTTTTTTTTTAGATTATGTCTCTCACAGTGGACATGCACCTACGATGACCATTTCAGACCCCTCCATGATTTCCAAGTGGAAGAACTTGCAAAATAGCAGGGTGTTCAAATACTTATTTTCTTCACTGATCGTTTCGCTAGATAAGACCCTTATTTCTCGACTGGGATCGTGTAGAGACTTTGAAGCTGCATTGAGACGGACATTTGAACCCCGGCATCCTGGCCAAAATTGCCCCTTGGCCTCTGTCCATCATGCCCTCCTAATCATCCCCATACACTGATTGGCTTCATCACTGTCTCCTCTCCACCAGTAAGCTGGTGTGTGGTGGGCGTTCTGGCGCAATATGGCTGCCGTCGCATCATCCAAGTGGATGTTGCACATTGGTGGTGGTTGAGGAGATTCCCCCCTTCCATATGTAAAGCGCTTTGAGGTCTCAGAAAAAGCGCTATATAAATGTAACGAATTATTATTATTATTATTGAACCTTCTTTGAACATTGGAATAGTTGGTTGCCATTGAAGTCCATTCTGTGTAGAAAAATCCTGGAATGTTTTCCTCAAAAACCTTCATTTCTTTTCGACTGAAGAAAGATAATGGATATCTTGGATGACATCGGGGTGAGTAAATTATCATAAATTTTGAAAGTGAACTAATCCTTTAAGCCGCTCCGGCCCGCTTATTCGCACAAAAACAGTGCCTGGTGGCTCGAGAACGGAAACCTTGAAATAGGTTCCTAGGTGCAAGCCTTGAAGAGGGAAAAAAAAAAGTGTGTGTATATATAAGAATATATATAAGACGCTGACGGTGTATTACGTGTTTAGTCTATAGTTATGCGCGTTTGAATGTATATGTGCGCAGCCGTGTTGTCTGTCTTTACAAACTGACCTCAACACATTTTTTTGTCTGGCCTCAATTTATAATACAGAATTATTTATCTCTTTCGAGTGGCCATGTGAACCAGAACTATTTTGACAACATTTTATCTGTACAGAGGTAAAGGGAAGGAGATGAGTGCCTTCACAGGGGAGAGACTAGTTGTGTCCAGGCGCAGGCCCTTCATCAGATCTGGATACGGCCTGGATCTGGTGGACTGCGGTAAACCTTGGGATAAACAGAGAGACTAATATTAGCATAGACGCCATTGTTCTTATGATGTAACGAGTGCATCAGGATTTATGGGAAGTGTTCCCGGTTCCGGCTGACCTAATCTATGTAGCCTAACATTAAATTATAGAAGTTTATAATGTGTTGTGTATGTTAGTTCAAATCTAGACTAAAAACACATCTCTTTGACCTAGCAGAGTGTGTCTGCTTCCCAGACAATGTTAGGAAGACTGTTCCAGAGATTTGGTGCTAAATAGGAAAAGGATCTACCGCCTAGAAATAGAGGAAATAAAGGAAACAATGGATTTGGAAAGACTAGATCTCTTCAAGGAAATTGGAGCTATCAAGGGAACATTTCGTGCAAAGATAGGCATGATAAAAGACAAAAATGGTAGGGACCTAACAGAAGCCGTTTATACACGAAAGAAATGAATGTGCCTGATAACCATGATGATGTGGTTGCTGATCTTGAGCCTGACATCCTGGAGTGTGAAGTCAAGTGGGCCTTAGGAAGCATTTCTAACAACAAAGCTTGTGGAAAGATGGTATTCCATTTCCAGTTGAGTTATTTAAAATCCTAAAAGGTTATGATGTTGTTTTGCTGCACATAATATGCCAGCAAATTTGGAGGCCACAGGACTGGAAAAGATCAGTTTTATTCCAATACCGAAGACGGGCAATGCCAAAGAATGCTCAACCTACCGTACAGTTGCGCTTATTTCACATGTTAGCAAAGTTATGCTCAAAATCCTGCAATCAAGGTTTCAGCAGTACTTGGGTACCGGTTTCATATCAGTATCAGGTTTCGGTACCCAACCCTAATCATAAGGAAGGCTGAGTGCTGAAGAATTTATGCTTTCGAACTGTGGTGTTGAAGACTCTTGAGAGTCCCTTAGACTGCAAGGAGATCAAATCAGTCAGGCCTAAAGGAAATCAACCCTGACTGTTAAAGCTCAAATACTTCGGCCACCTAATGAGAAAAGAGGACTCATTAGAAAAGAGGACTCATTAGAAAAGCCCCTGATGCTGGGATTGATTGAAGGCAAAGGGAGAAGGGTAAGGCAGAGGATGAGATTGTTATAGTGTCATTGATGAAATGAACATGAAATTGGGCAGACTCAAGGAGATAGTGGAAGACAGGGAGGCCTGGCATGCTTTACTTCATGGGGTCGCAAAGAGTTGGGCACAACTGGGCTGCTGAACAACAACAATGTTGTTTCCAACCTGTGATATTCATTCTTCTGTGGAACATATTTTCTTTGATTATTTTCTTTTTTTTGTCCATACAATGGTAGTCTGTAGTAACCAAAACTGTTTGGTTTCCAGTATTCTTAAAAAAAAAAAGAAAAAAAAAAAGTTCTGTTTGCAGAACTACCCCTTTTAAATCAGGGTGCCCAGTTCTGTTCCTGGAGATCTACCTTCATGCAATGTTCAGCTCCAACCCTGATCAAACATAGCTAAACCAGCTAATTAAGATCTTCAGGAGCACTTGATAATTACAGACAGGTGTGTTGGATCAGGGTTGGATCTGAGCTCTGCAGGTAGGTAGATCTCGAGGAACAGGGGGGTTGATTGGGGGATTGAAAGCTGCATTAACCTCAGCTAATAAGGTTAATTTAAAAGAACTTCAATGTAAATGAATGTTCATTGTTTGCAATCACAGGTTATCATGCCACTGTTCTGGCCTATGGACAGACAGGGTCAGGGAAGACGTTCTCTATGGGCGGCACGTACACATCTGAACAAGAGAACGAGCCTACGGTTGGAGTCATCCCGCGAGTGATACGAAGAATCTATCAGGAAAAGTCTAAATGTGCAGACTGTGAATTTCTACTTACTGTATCTTACCTTGAGGTATAGCTTGCATAGCATGTTGTCATCCTTTATTGATTTAATTTATGAATGAAGTCAATACTTATTTTGTGTAACTCAAGGGTATGTTTTAAAAAAAACATTTTATTTAAATCTTAGATTTACAATGAAGAGATACTGGACCTGCTGTGCACGTCTAAGGACAAACCTGTCATCAGTATCAGAGAGGATCCTAAAGACGGCATCAAAGTGAGTTTTACAATCTATAACCATGCAGAACCACAAAGTGTTTTTGTAGTATGAGCATGAACTTACAATTTACCCTATTTACTTGATCTTGCTCACCCTCATGCTGTTTAAAACCTTTGGCCCAGTTCCCAGTTGTTATAAGATATTTTTCGGATTCGATCAGCTGAGAATCATCACTGTTTCCCCATGGTATTAATGTGTGTTTCAAATACATTTCCTGTGACCACTTTCATTGAGACCCTCCCCTCTTATTTCACCTTAGGTGAAATGTGATTCTTAGGAATGTGATTCAATTTCCCCCCCTTTCATATTAACCCTTTCACACGTTAGTTTAAAATATTCTGGCTGACCCCCCAGCGTGAGTTTTTCAAGGGGACCGTTATTTAGAATGTCACACTGATTTCCATGGTGACGCGTCATTGCTTGTCACGTGACACACCGCAGCAACAACAGAGCTGAAGGAATGATGATCTGCTTTTGTCATTTTTCCTTTTTTATTCAAAATATTCACACATTTGTTAGATATGGCATGAAATATCTGATATTCCGATTGTCAAATATATGCAAATATATATCCCTGATATGTCAAATATATGCAAATATATTTGTTGTTTAAACACCTTTATAACGATCGCGTTAGTTGAGCTGTATGCGCGATGGGCGCCGCCATCTTAGTTTGTGCCGCAGACGCAGTTCAGAGAATCGGATCTGTTGGATGGAAATACCAGCCTAGACTGATCACACTGGTGTGATCGTACGTGCGAAAGGGTTAATACTGATTTCCTTATTTTCCAATCGAAGTATTTCAGAAAAATGAAAATTTGGAATTTAGTATTTCAGCCCTGTTGATGGAATAAAGTATTTTGCAAGCTTCATTTTTACATGGAATGCCTTATGAAAGTGCTAAGTGGCATGATTTAAGTAAGGTAGTAGTCTTGATGGTGTATAGGTCACATTCAGGACAGATGTGGTTACATGTTTTGACTACCTTAACCAGAGATTGTTTTAGACTGCTGTAGCCTTTCTCAAGTATTACCAATTGTTATTGCATTAGGTAAATGCTGGTCAATGTAAAAAGTTGCTGCAATAAGAGCAAATATCGGTAGATTTGAAAAAAGCCCATTACGACTGAAATATGCTATGAAGGTTGAACCTAATCTTCAAACTCCATGCCCTGTTCAAAATCCCCCTAAAAAGGGGGTAGTAGAGATTCACTGATTGCGATTTTCTTGGCCATGTTGGATCTGAACCAGACACACACAAATTATTCATTATATTTCATGAATAATCCAGGAAACTCACTCTCCCAACAAAGGTCTATGAAACATCCCAAATGAAGCTAACACACTGGCAGAACCCGGTGTCCTGTTACAGTACACATTAAGACTAAGACTTTTTACGACCCCCAAAAGGAATTTGCAAAGAGTTGACTCTCACTTAATTCTTGTTGAGAAGGAGAAATAAACCCTTTTAATTAGGGATACCACTTTTTCCAGAACGAGTCCGATACAGACACTTTTATTTTTGGTACTCGCTGATACCATATAACCGGATACCTGTATTTTCACTGCATTTGTAATTTTTAAATGTATTGGTAGAGAAACCCAAAAAATCTAAATCATATTAGTTGACTTAATTTGTCCATCAAATAAATATTTCCTTTGGAAAATTTTTAGGGATGAAAAAAGCGTGCGCTTTGGATGTTTGCGTTCATGGAACTTCTTGACTTGCACACGTCCTGTAATAATGTAGGGAAATCACTCCTTATACATAAATCAGGTAACAGTTCATGTTATACTTACATATACGATTTAGTTTGAATCCAAATAACACGTGCCGAGTGAACGATCTGCAATCAAGAGCATGAACTCAGACAGAGAAAAGAAAGGTCGGACCTGAGTGAACGGAATGACGTCACGCGATGTGTACGTTGGGCGGTTCAAGCTGGTACCTTAGCTTGGTGGTAAACCTCTGCTCCGCGCGAGTTTACCAAGTAAATATGGGCAAGTGCAAGTTTTCGGACCTCTGGCTGGAGGACGCTCGGTTTAAAGACTGGCTTAGGCCAGTAGTTGGAAACAGCCGAGAAGCTTTTTGCAACGTTTGCAAGAAAACGATAAATATTACTTGGATGGGGGTGAAGGCGGTTAATTCCCCCAGGGAGTGCCGCAGTACCGCTGGCGCTGTTTTGCATCTATTACAATAGATGATGTTTATCAGGTATTTTCTTTTTAACAGATAGTTTGACTATCTGGTCAGAGCCTGACTCCACCCACTGGCAATATTTGAAAAATGCTGGAAAAGTGGGCAGACCCCAGCAGAGATAGAGCTGGTAAGTCCCGCCCCTTCCGTAAAACCCCGCTGGACCTCTAGGTTGAAAAATCGTCAATGCAAGTGAATGGGAGAAAATAATTATTTTCTGGTCCCGTTTGAATTGTGCCATGAACGTGAACATATGTTGTCTGAATTTTTTTTATATAATCTTTCATGTTACAAGTTTGACAGTATATGGTATGATTCTTCGGCTAGCAGTTGTGGAAAAGACATAACGAGAAAGACTACATGTCGCCTATGTGACGTCACCCCATAAAGTTGACTTACCCGTGGTTTTCGCCAACCTCAACGATTTTGTCCTCTCCCTGAAAGAAGGCGGTGAAGTGCACCAAAGACACAGTCATGTTTAGCGGGATCCGTGAGCTAGTGTCCGTGTGCAAATGGTGGTGACGTTTCAAACGCGTCGAAAGCAGCGAAGAGTTGTAGTCCACAAAGTGCTCTCACACAAAGTCTAACCGTATCAAACTTCTACCCGCTAAATTGTAGCATTCTTCACACGAAAGATTATATAAAAAATTCACAGACAACATATGTTCACATTCATGGCACAATTCAAACGGGACCAGAAAATAATTATTTTCTCCCATTCACTTGCATTGACGATTTTTCAACCTAGAGGTCCAGCGGGGTTAGCGAAGGGGGCGGGACTTACCAGCTCTATAGAGGGGACGAACCGAGGGCGTGGCTGAGCGGGGGGTGCGTGCACCTGAGACCCGCAGTGACGGATTAATTGACAGCTGCTGTCAGACTCTAAAATGGAGAGTGACTTGCAGGATCGCAAGACGACGTAAAGTACATGCATCTGAGTTTTATCTAGTTGATGTCAATAGCCACTGTGAAAAAATCCAGCAAAATGCGCCGGAGCATTTGTCGACCCCAGAGGATTAACTTTAGCCTAACCATAAATTGTGATTTAAAATATATATGAGCAAACAAATGAGCGTAATAGCACACGCAAACTCACAGAAGAAACATACTGAGGTAAAAATTCTAAATGTTGAGTTGATTTATTTATTATAATTTCTAAGGGAGCTGTTCTAGTGAATATCACGATTTCAAATGTTACATTGAATTTATAGTTTAATAAACAAGTAGCCTAGTTAATGTAGTTACTTACAATTTAGACGCAATATTGACTTTTTCTTCTATTTCACAGACAAAAATGGTTACAAAAGAAAAGCAACACTCAGCATGGTGTTATTGAATAATTCAGCATTTTGAAAGAATTGTATTAATGAATGACTCAATGATTCATTTGAGACGGTCACTTGCCGCCACCTATTGGCGGTTTAGTTTCATGTTTAAAAGTATCATTGATTTAAATTTTTTTTACATTTATTTAAACAATCTCATAAAATTATTAGTTGTAATTTTGCAGTGTAAATAATTTAATTTGATTGATAACAGCCCTTATTATTAACTGAATTTGATCAAATGTAAGAATTTGACATGAAAGATAATGCACATATTTAGTAAAGTTTAAAAAATTGTCCTTTTATAAAGGTAAATAATACCTGGGGTAAAAATCACAAATATGCAGATTTAAGTATGTAAAAGCTGATGAGTATTGCTTCAGAATAAATCATTTACTTATGACAGCCACCATTTAAATGTTTATATTAACCCTCTGATGGTCTTTATTTATGTCTACACTTGAGGTTTTTGGGGTCTCTAGAGACCCCAGACAATAACATTTAATTTTGTAACAAGATAAGTTTTTTTTTTACAAATGTAATTTTATTCTGTTTGTTAATGTTTTTACTCAACATTTGTGCAGTTTTTGGAGAATTTATGAAATTTTTAAAATTTCTATAAATAAATAAATAAATAAATATTTAAATAGCCTTTTTACAAAAAAACAGCATTTGATGTAAAATTCACTTTATAAAAGACCCAGATTTCTAACTTTCATTCATGGGGATAACATGGATAATTTTAAATGGTTTAATGTAAAATTTTTGCCCATTTTTTGGAAAATGCAGTTTTAAAATAAAAAATAATAATTTTAGCCACTATATGGCTATAGAGCTCCAGTATATGCTATTTGCTATTAGACTACCTGAAATATATCTTTTCACAAGTTGGATTCAGTTGGATTCATATCTAAATATTATAAAATCACAATTATAACAAAAATAAAATATTTTTGTCAAAGTTTAGCATTTTTTTGTACCAAAAAAACCCAGTTTTTCAATAATGTTACATTATGATTAGAACCAAACCTGAACAAAATGTTACAAAGAGAAATGTTGGAGTCTTAAGATTTTATCATTTATTTCAATCATTTATTTTTAATCTAATTCTAGATTCTAGATTCTGTGTGTGTGTGTGTGTGTGTGTGTGTGTGTGAGTACACATTGTCGGTGTCAGTGTCACCACTTTATATTTGTGTTGGTTCTGCATTTTGGATGATTTTATTTGACAAATTATAGCCTTACAAATAAATGTGTGTGTGTGTGTGTGTGTGTGTGTGCACATTTTCAATGTGTCAGTGTCACCAATTTATTTTTGTGGTGGTACTGCATTTTGGATAATTTTATTTGACAAATTGTAGCCTTACAAATGTTCGTGTGTGTGTGTGTGTGTGTGAGAGAGAGAGTGAGTGTGTGAGTACACATTGTCGGTGTCAGTGTCACCACTTTATATTTGTGTTGGTTCTGCATTTTGGATGATTTTATTTGACAAATTATAGCCTTACAAATGTGTGTGTGTGTGTGTGTGTGTGTGCACATTTTCATTGTGTCAGTGTCACCAATTTATTTTTGTGGTGGTACTGCATTTTGGATGATTTTATTTTACAAATGATAAGAGAACAGTTTTTATAGTCTCAAATGTAAACAGTAAGTAGCCTACAAATAAATAATTGTAATATTTTAATGTAATTTAATATTAGAATGATGTACCAACTTGGGTTACTTATGGTTTTCAGCATTTGTTGAGAGATTTTTCTTTTGAAGAAATTTGCTATGTACTGTATCTGATAGGCCCCAACTTAATCAATATTGAATCAAATTGTCAAATGTTTATTTATAAAAAAAAAAAAAATTTTTTAATACTTGAACCAAATGTCTTGAAGCTAAATGTTTATTGTCAGAATGCATCATTTACATGTTAAAATCATAAAAATGGTCTCATGAGGGACGATGCCCCAGACCCCCCCTACAACAAATTACTTCGTAAACATGTCACCTTTTTCAGCACTTGTGAGTTTGCAGGCCTGATCTTAAAGGTGCTGTATGTAGGATCCAGCGGCCTCTAGCGGTGATGTTTCAGATTGCAACAACAGCGCTCGTGCTCGTGAAAAGCAATAAAGTTACTGTAGTCTTTCACATCAGATAACGTTAGCAAATGGTCGGCGTTAGCTGGCGAACTAATGATGTCTAACTTGAGCCAACTAAAGCACAAAATCACAATATATTTTACATGCTTTGAAGTATTGTTAGCTTACCTGTGAAAGGATGAAACTCATGAAAGCCAACTCAGGGTCTGTTTTTATACCTAAAACAAAGCGGAGGTCTCTCCATAATTCAAACGCTCTGCCAATGTTGATCCGTGTTTTCGTCCTGAGTCGATCCGATTGACGTTTGGCCTGACGAGCTTCAGCAGATAAAAATGTTTTTTTTTTTTTTTTTTTTTTTTTGGGAGTTTGTGTTGGAAGTCTGTGTTGTGCTGGAGGCAGGTCGTTTTTTGGTGTTATCAGACTCCATGTCGTTAGCTGCAGTGCCGTCGCAATAGACTGTATATATAAAACGGAGAGGCTCGGGAGCGCGCATGCACGTCACATCCGGTGGATTTCGCAGAAAATCCGACCCGGAGACTTCACATAAAAATAGGAATACTGGCCTTCAGAGGTAATAGCAAAACGCGAAAAGTGGATCATTGTAATGTGTGATTACAACCCCTTCACAGACGGGCAATAAAAAAAGGATTCATTTTATAAAAAAAGTTACATACAGCACCTTTAATAGAAAATTGTATTTCCTAATTTCTGCATGTGATAATGGGTGATATTGTTTCAAGTCATGAAACAGGTTTGTTTTGCCTGACTTTAACGCATATCTTCAGCTCATGCCACTGCAGTAGACGTATAGTAACTATTAATTGATTGTTAATTTAAACAACCATCAATCATGGGAATTTGTGTAAATTGACATCCCTAATTACGATACAGGCAAATGTTCACTTCAAGAATGAACAGTGGCGTCAATGAGTTTGTATTAAGGTATTTGGAAAAGAGAAAGTGCTATTTATATTTCTCTATATGAAGCATGTTTATTCAAGCCACAAAAACGAACCTGTTACTGAAAAATGCACAAGACATAATCTCCTAGGATGAAGCCATTATGTAGTACATACATTTGTCCTAAATCGTTGTATTTGAATGGAAAACTGTGCGAAGCTGTGGTGCAAAGTAATTTTGAACAGCTGGAGTCGTATTTGGGCACCGCTGGTGTGTGTACGGTTATAGAAGACAAGTATGATTTGAAACGCGTCATTTCTCAGCCTGCGACCCTCTTTACGTGTTTTGCTAATATTTGAGGCTCCTTTTAGGGGAAAGGCTCTGATAGTGATACCATGCAAAGTGATAGAGCATAATATTTTAATCATAACCCACCTAATTGGGTAGTGTGTTGATATGTGTTACCCGTCACAGTGGAATTTTACCCACATTTGGCGGCTGTTAATTTCAAACCCTGATTGTGGGGGAGTGAAAAGTGGACCACAAATCTGGGCTTACCTCCCAGGGACAACTGCACTGTGCGTTGGAGTGCTACCCACAAAGGCTATCGTCTCTGAATACATCCTTAATTCTCATGTGCCCTGTATGACCACCGGTGTCTGTTTTTGTTTTCGGTCTTCTTGGTGTAGATTGTTGGACTGACAGAAAAGGATGTGTTCACCGCTCATGAGATGGTGAGCTGTCTTGAGTTGGGAAACTCTGCACGAACAGTGGGCTCAACAGCCATGAATGCAGCCTCATCTCGCTCACATGCCATTTTTACCATATCACTGGAGCAGCGACGCAAAGGAGACAAGTATGTAATCTTGGCATATGCTGTTAAACTAAGCAACTTGAAGTAGTTGTTTGGAGGCTGTCAAATTTGAGAGTTGGCTGTATAAGATGTTGAAGGTTTTATAGAATTGGAGAAAATGAGCTAATTTTGTCACAAGATTATATATTTAGAATTAGGGCTGCAACAACTAATCGATAAAATCAATTATTATCGATAATGAAAGTGATCAACAACAAATTTGATTATCGATTAATCGTGTCTGCACTCTATGCACGTTGCTTTACAATAGTGAATAACCAATTTCTTTGGACAAAAAGCATATGAAAAATAGCGGAGGACACAGAGTGAGCTGCTCCGGGAAAAATACATGATTTAATTGTCGGAAACATGAGAATGCTTTATATTTAAGCACTTAAAACAACAGCAAGCACTTGCCCTGTCATGCTTTCACAGATGCATGTGCTGTTCAATGCATCTGACACGTGTTTTCCTCAGCGCATAACTTATATTTTATGATTATATCCTTACCTGTAAATGTTAGAAAGTCCCACGAGTATTTCCATTTTTTTGTATATTCTGACAAGCGTCTTGCTTAACTTCACAGACTTCAATAGACAAGCGCTGGTGCGCACATGCAGACGGATGTCTGCAAACAGACGGAGCGCAATAAAACAGGAGCGCAATAATTCTATTGACTGATACTTTAATGACTGAAATACACATTTTGCTAAAACATTTTTGTCAGAAATAAATAGTAGGTTTTAAAATTCTACATGTAACAAAAGTAATCATATTTATTGTTAAAATAACCCATTAATATAACTATTCAGACAAGGGATTGTTTGTTCTTCATACCTCGTAAAAGTTAAAAAGAAATTGCTTTTGTTTTCATTTCTGCTTTACATATTAAACCTAAAATCAACTGATTGCTTACTATTTTAATGTTTGTATTATAACCTTTTTTTGCTTCTGTACAGCATAGCCTACATAGATACGTCCCCTATTCATAGGCTTTATTACACACTGTTTGGAAGACAGCACTGGGCAGTATGTGGAATTTTTATATTTATTTTTTTAAATTGTTTAAAACAATGGATCGAAATTAATTTAATGTATAGTGATTTAGATTTTTCATGATTAATAGGAAAAATCGACAGATTAACTGATTATTAAAATAGTTTTTAGTTGCAGCCCTATTTAGAATGGACAGCTTGTTTTTGAAAGATGTGCATGAGAAAAGTGATAAGCATTTGTTTTGATGCAAGAAGGTGCTTATTGAAGTAAAGGTAAAATGAATTTTCAAAGAAAATGTATGCAGGTCTAAAAATATGATTATGGTGAACTGCTAATGTATAAAACTAAAATGTTATATACACACACACACACACATACATACATACATACATACATACATACATACATATACATATACATATACATATATATATATATATATATATATATATATATATATATATATATATATATATATATATATATATATATATATATATATTATATATTATTTTTTTTTTTTTTTTTTTTTTTTTTTTTATACAGTACCAGTCAAAAGTTTGGAAACACTACTATTTGTAATGCTTTTGAAAGAAGTCTCTTATGCTCATCAAGCCTGCAGTTAAAAAACAGTAATATTATGAAATATTATTACAATTTAAAATAATGGTTCTCTTTTTTAATATACTTTAAAATGTAATTTATTTTTGTGATGCAAAGCTGAATTTTCATCAGCAAGTACTCCAGTCTTTGGTGTCTTATGATCCTTCAGAAATCATTCTAATATGCTGATTTATGATCAATGTTGGAAACAGTTGTGCTGCTTAATATTTTTTTATAACCTGAGATACTTTTTTCAGGATTATTTGATGAATAAAAAGTTAAAAAGAACTATTTATTTAGAATAGAAATCTTTTGTAACAATATACACTACCGTTCAAAAGTTTGGGAACAATAACTTTTTTTTTTAAAGAAATTAGTACTTTAATTCAACAAGAATGTGTTAAATTGATAAAAGGTGATGGTAACGATTTATATTGTTAGAAATGTTTTTATTTTGAATAAATGCTGTTTTTATGAATAAATGCTGTTAACGTTTTACTCATCAATGAATCCTGAAAAAAGTATTCCAAAAAAATATATTAAACAGCACAACTGTTTCCATCATTGATAATAACTGAGTATCAAATTATCATAGTAGAATGATTTCTGAAGGATCATAAGACTGGAGTACTTGCTGATAAATTCAGCTTTGCATCACAAAAATAAATTGCATTTTAAAGTATATTAAAAAAGAGAACCATTATTTTAAATTGTAATAATATTTCATATTACTTTTTTTTTTTTTTTTTTTACTGCAGGCTTGATGAGCATAAGAGACTTTTTGCAAAAGCATTAAAAATAGTAGTGTTTCCAAACTTTTGACTGGTACTGTACATTAGCAGTTAACCATAATCATATGTTTAGACCTGAAATATATTTATATAATTTTTTTATTATATAATTTATTTGTAAAGGAATGATGTCATGGTGTCCAAACTGCACTTGGTGGATCTTGCTGGATCTGAAAGACAAAAAAAAACTAAAGCAGAGGGAGATCGGCTCAAAGAGGGTGAGTGCAATAAATCCATTTTTTATGTGTATTAATGCCAATATACTTAATTTTGAAATAAATTAAGTTAATAGTTTTGCATTTTCAATGGGATCCCTCCATGCCAGCATTTCTTATGACTTATTTTTTTACACTCAAGGGTGTAAATTAATTCATTTAAGAAAGAAAATTGTAATTTATTTATATAAGAATTCTGTGCAACACAAAAGGAAAAAGTCTACAGAATATGATGTCCACAGTTACAATGGACAGGGACTGGGATAAATAAATAAAAAACGTATATTAATTTAAACACAACACAGCTAGGGGTAGTTGATATACTGGCAAAAGCGATTAACTGGTAGTTTTTTTTTTTCTTTCTTTTTTCTCTAGTGCTTGAAGTTTTTCAAGTAGGTGTTTTATGTGTCTTTTGTTCTCTTGTAGTTTTTGTCCTATTGCTAGTAATCAGTTTGTTTGTTTCTTTTTTTAACTTGCTGTTTATTTGACTTCAGTGAGCTGTTTTTTATACTACTTCTAGTATTTGTTTTTTGTGATATTGAAATTGGTGATGAGATTTATGAAATTTCAATGGTACCAAAAATGTATTATAACTTTATTCAAAGCGAAATAACTATATAGTGATATAGCTGCAACTATATAGTGATATTATCACCCACCCCTAACAACAACAAATAAACTACTTTTATGATTTCTTTTCCAACAAAATGTGTTGCTCCATCCATATTCAATAGAAATATATTCTAGGCTTGCTGCGGTAGTCGGTGTTAGATATGTTTTCTCGTGTCACGCAAAAACACTAAGCGTGAGGAAATGGCATGCAGAATAATTTATGGATGAATTAACCATTTAGCCTACAGTTTGGGAATAGTCATCTTTAAATGCCTTCATATCATTAAAATGCGAAGCATTTTAGATGGTTTATTATATGTATAGTGCATTAATAGCGGGAGAGGTGGGACATATAAAGCACCGGGAGATTGTGTGTGTGTGTGCGGCTTGTCTAAATCCAACAAATGCCTGTATTGAAAGCGCGAGTACTATGTTTCAGTGACATTGCTACATTCAATTACTATATATAATGTTGAATATAATCTATAATAATTCAATGAGGGAATATTTGTGGGTCCTGATAATAGGACCCACATAATAAAAATCTTTATTTTGGCTTAAAATATCGCAATAGTATCATGAGTTTAGTATCACGAGTGTATCGTGTACACCCCTAGTTCGCGCCGCTGCTCCCTAGGTGTTATCACAAAAGTGTAAGTAATAGTGGGTGGGCTTTCAAAAGCCATTTCAATACCCTGCAATATTGATAGCATCTCCGTTATGGCAGCAAATTATAGGCCTAATATGCACAGGGTATGCGTGAAAGCGGATTTAATAGCGAAAGTGAAAAGAGCGCGCATTCAAAACAGATAAAGGACAGATCGATCCCGGAATGGGGACCTAGCAGTATTGCTGGAATCAGTCCCAGAATGCTCCCTGTGTAACAATAGGGCTGGGTATCGTTCAAAAAATGTATACCAATACCTTGATTTTGATACCGGTTCCTGAACAATACTTTTTTCGATACCAATTTTATAAAATCCATTTTAACAATATTGCATAACACATTACCTCAGAAAAACTTTGGTTTATTTTTTTTCAGTTTGACTCATGCTCCTTAGCCAGTGCACAAAGGAACAAAAAAAAAGCACAAAGGAACAATTTTTTTTATAAAGAGCTCATGCTCACTAAAGCTGAATTTGTTTGATAAAAAAAATACAGTAAAACTTGTCATATTGTGAAATAGTATTACAATTTAAAATCTGTTTTATTTTAATATATTTAAAAATGTAATTTATTCCTGTGATGTCAAAGCTGAATTTTCAAAATCATTACTTCAGTGTCAAGTCAAGTCATCTTCATTTATATAGCGCTTTTAGAGATTGTTTTGGCTTTATAGCGTTTCTTTAATAAAGTTATTTTCCAGCTAAAGTTAGTTTTAATTGATTCGCTTCCGTCGCAACGATCATTTGTTATTAAATTAGGGGCCGCTAAGACTACACCATTCTCTCTACACAGACTTTAAACGCGAACCTGTGATAAACGCTGCTGGCGTTCACATGCGCATTAAGAATTGGTTCTGTAGTTATGTGCGTTTGAATTAGTGCTGCACGATTAATCGTATCGCAATCGCGATGTCAAGCCTACGCGATTATTTGACGCAAAATGCTGCGATTTTTATATTAAATAAGCAAATTAGCGCAATTAACGCCGCATCTGATAATTTTTGGCATCCTTTGGCTAGTGTTACATGATCCCTCTCTTATTCATGCAAATGCTTTTAAACCATTCATGCGCGATAAGACAAAAAAGAACGCGCTGCCTGTGAATGTCCTCCTGACACACACACACACACACACGACCCACAGATAGGCGCGCGCCAGTATCAAGTTCTCTTTCGCGGTAGAACGAACAACACGCATGTATGCCAAAAAGAACGCGTTGCCTGTGAATGTCCTGACTGTGACACACAGAAAGACTTGCGCTAATATCGTGTGTGCGCACAAAACAGCATGCCAGAATACAGTTCTCTTTCGAGCTTGAACGAACAATAACACACAATTATGCCAAAATGTCTTTTTGTCGAGTATCTCCATAACATAAGAGTAGCTCTTATGATGAACGTGAAGAGTTGTGACTCGTGAGAGAATGAGGCGTGTGAGATCCGCGTCTCTGTCAACAGCGGCTGGTCTTAAAGGGATAGTTCACCCAAAAATGAAAATGCTGTCATTTACTCTCCCTCAAGTTGTTCCAAGCCTGTATGATTTCCTTTCTTCTGCTAAACACAAAAGAAGATATTTTAAAGAAGGTTGGTAATTAAACAGTTGCTGGTCCCCATTGACATCCATAGTATTTTTTTTTTTCCTACTATGGAAGTCAATGGGGTCCATCAGTCGTTTGGTTACCGACTTTCTTCAAAATATCTTTTGTGTTCAGCAGAAGAAAGAAACTTGAGGGAGATTAAATGATGACAGAATTTTCATTTTTGGGTGAACTATTCCTTTAAAGGGACAGTACACAGTAGCCACTAATTATATCTGTCTCTAAAGTTAATCAAAGAACAAAGGGAACAGAGAAAAACACTCACTACTCTTGACTAAAGAACTTTTTTCTTTAGGCAGATTATCACTAATCTGTGTGTGCATTTATTTTCCTTGAGAACCAAGCAAGTTGACTCATGAAACCATTTGTTTATTATATTGCAATCGCAATATTGACCTCAATTATCGCAATATGACATTTTCCCCAAATCGTGCAGGCCTAGTTTGATTATATGTGCGCATGTTTGTAATTCCCTCAGGGTTTCCGCGGGGTCTTAAGTCTTAAAAACGGCCAGATTTTCATCCTAGGTCTTAAATTTCATTTAGTCAGGTCTAAAAAAGTGTTTACCCTCGGTCATTTCCAGAAACGCTGGCCGCAGAAAGTTATAACAAAGTAGCAAAAAAGTATCGAGTTGTAGCCTACAAAGAGGAGCCCTAGAGCAGGGGTCTCCAACACGTCGCTCGCGTGCTACCAATAGCTCGTGGCTTGATATGAGCTAGCTCGCCAGAGGCCGTTCACATATCGCGTCTTTTGCGCGCTCAAGTTTGTTCAAATGTAGGCGCGCAGCAAGCGCAACGAGATGAAAAAAATCTAAACTTTTCAGAATGCTGCAAACGCACCACAGATCATGTGACAGGAACCAACCAATCACCCCTTTCCATAACAAAATTGAAAGCTCAGTCAACATGAAGGATGGGGATGCACCCAAACACTACTAATAAATAAAGCTAATGTGTAAATGTCAGTAATTTATCTTTTATGACTCATTCTTTTTATAAATTATTTAAAGACTGAAATATGAGGGTTATCTTTGTATAAAACCTTTTTTGTCAAAACTTTATTTTAACTTGTACATGTTAGTAGATAACATGTTGCAAGACACTCTTTTAAAATCTGGCCATCATTTTTAATGGTATTTTAATGTTGACGTAAACAAAAAGTGCATATCGATGCTAATCAATTTGTTATTTTCTTTTTTTCTACATAAAACTTGTTGAATTGACTTCATTCTGTAGTATTAGTACTTTTTGAACAGGATTCTGTGATAACCGTGATAATTTTGGTCACTTTAATCATCTCATCATTTCCTCTCTAGTTATGATCAACTATGATCAACTAAAATCAACAATAATTGTGTTTTTACAGTATAATATGCAAAAGTACAATTTTCTATAAAAAAAAAACCTACCTCTCCCTCTCTCTCACACACACACATCAGATAATCATAGATAGATAGATAGATAGATAGATAGATAGATAGATAGATAGATAGATAGATAGATAGATAGATAGATAGATAGATAGATAGATAGATAGATAGATAGATAGATAGATAGATAGATAGATAGATAGATAGATAGATAGATAGATAGATAGATAGATAGATAGTCACTTCGGGGTAGGTACGCAAAACAAATTTTCCCGACAACGCTTTATCTGTAGAGTGGTAAAGGGATCCTCCATAGGGAGAGACTAGTTGGCACTTCAGCACTGCGTTGTCATTGGGTCCAGGCGAAGGTCCTTCGTCAGATCTGGATACGGCCTGGATCCGGCAGGCTGCGTGAAAACCTCGGGATAAACAAAGACACTAAAATTAGCGTAGATGCCATTCTTCTTATGATGTAACGAGTACATCAGGATTTATGGGAAGTGTTCCTGGTTCCGGCTGACCTAATCTATGCAGCCTAACATTTAATTATAGAAGTCTATAATGTATTATGTGAATGCTAGGTCAAAGAGATGTCTTTAATCTAGCTTTGAACTGACAGAGTGTGTCTGCTTCCCGGACAATGTTAGGAAGACTCTTCCAAAGATTTGGTGCTAAAGGATCTACCGCCAGCAGTCGATTTTGATATTCTAGGCATTATTAACTGGCTGGAATTTTGAGATCACAATAGACGTGAAGGACTATAATGCGTTAAGAGCTCGCTCAAGTACTGCGGAGCTAAACCATTTAGTGCTTTGTAAGTAATCAGCAATATTTTAAAATGTATGCAATGTTTAATAGGCAGCCAATGCAGTGTTGACAGAACCGGGCTAATATGGTCATACTTCCTGGTTCTGGTAAGAACTCGAGCTGCTGCGTTTTGAACTAGTTGTTTATTAAGCGTGCAGGGCAACCACCCAGTAAAGCATTACAATAATCTAGCCTTGAGGTCATGAACGCATGAACTAATTGTTCAGCATTTGTCAATGAGAGCATATGGTGTAATTTAGATATATTTTTAAGATGGAAAAATGCGCTTTTACAGAAACTAGACACGTGACTTTCAGATGAAAGATTGGTATCAAAGAGCACACCCAGGTTCCTAACCGACGACGAAGACTTAACAGAGCAGCCATCAAGTGTTAGACAGTATTCTAGGTTATTACGTGTGGGAGTTTTTTGTCCAATAATTAGAATCTGTTTTTTCAGAATTTAAAAGTAGGAAATTACTAGTCATCAAATTTTCAGCTATGCATTCCGTTAATTTTGTGAATTGATAAGTTTCGTTAGGTTTTGGAAGAAATATACAGCTGAGTATCGTCAGACTCAGCATAACAGTGAAAGCTAATTCCTTGTTTCGTAATGATATCTCCTAATTAGAGATGCACCGATTGATCGGCTGGTGACCGGAATTGGCCGATTTTTCACGTGATCGGCCATGACCGGCGACCGGCCGGTCAGTCTGACATATGCCGATTTTATGCCGGTCAAATGCACTCAGATGATTAATGATTAATGATGAGGACATGATTAACCTTTTGAGCGGTACGGTCTCATATATGGGATTTTTATTTCTGTGCCCTTGAGAGTACGGTGCCACATTTAGAATGTTCAGTGACGTCGCATAACTGCCAGATTCAAACTGTACTTTCGCGCGTTGGCTGGCGCTGAGCCAGAGTCGGACGCGTTCAGTGCTGTCATATATCACAACTAAGCAGTGTTTTCAACCTCATAATGTTTATTTTAGGTTTCAGATATTTAAATACACAAGCACTAGTAAAACAATACTTTTGGACTTTTACACACTGATGTCTGTGGAAGCAGCAATAACAATCTATTCAAATATAATTTGCTGACATGTGTTATTCATATCAGACAAACATAGTGGAAGTAACTATAAAGTTTACTCTATTCTTTTCAGTTCACCGGCCACTTTCTTGCATTTATTTCGGGAGAAACTGATGAATTCACGTGCTGTAAATCCGACTGACGGGACAACATTGCGGCGCCCATCTCATGTTATAGATCAAGATTATTTATAAAGGTTTTTAAACGACCAAACGCACTCACTTACACGTATTTGAGAATCGGAATATCAGATAGGCTAGTTGATGACATGGTAAGCAAGTTTGTGAATATTTTGAATAAAAAAGGAAAAGCGAAATAAAAGCGACACATTTGTCATACAGTATTATTGTGGCTGCGGTGTATCGCTTGCAAGCGGCAACCTCCCCGTCTCTCTCTTGAAACCAACACGGAAGTGAGTTAAACTGCAATTCGTTGACTGGCCACTTGAGGCTGTTGTCAGAAGTGAGTCAAATCTGTATCTCCCCCATGTTAAAATGCCAAATTTTACAGCAGAAAAAAACGTGTTTAAAGCCTGGTGTCTGTATGTGGATTTGGTCTATACAGCTAATTTTGCCCTTCATAACTGTGAGGTGGGTGAATTATTTTATAACTCGTCCGTTTAGTTGATTAATATTTAAATTTAAGGGTGTGGCCAAGCCACTTGAGTGACAGATGGATTGCCGCTGTCAGTGCTAGCCATTTGTCTGCTGTTACTAGCCGTCACTTCACCTCAGCAATGTTAGCTGCTGAACTTGCCATCTCTGCAGTGTTTGTGCTTTTTTTCGGGATTATTATTTCATACAATTTAACCCTCTGATGCTCTTTATTTATGTCTACACGTGTTTTTTGGGGTCTCCAGAGACCCCAGACAATAACATTTAATTTTGTAACAAGATAATAGTTTTTTTTTTACAAATGTAATTTTATTCTGTTTGTTAATGTTTTTACTCAACATTTGTGCAGTTTTTGGAGAATTTATGATATCTTTTAAATTTCTATAAATAAATAAATAAATATTTATTTAAATAAGCTTTTTACAAAAAAACAGCATTTGATGTAAAATTCACTTTATAAAAGACCCAGATTTCTAACTTTCATTCATGGGGATAACATGGATCATTTTAAATGGTTTAATGTAACATTTTTGGAAAATGCAGTAAAAAAAAAAAAAAAAAATCACTTTAACCACTAGATGGCCATAGAGCTCCACTATATGCTATTTGCTATTTGACTACCTGAAAGATATCTTTTCACAAGTTGGATTCAGTTGGATTCATATCTAAATATTATAAAATCACAATTATAACAAAAATAAAATATTTTTGTCAAAGTTTAGCATTTTTTTGTACTGAACCCTCACCCCCCCCCCCCCCCCATAATTTTGACAAATTATAGCCCTACAAATGTTCATGTGTGTGTGTGTGTGTGTGTGTGTGTGTGTGTGTGTGTGTGTGTGTGTGTGTGCGTGTGTGTGTGAGTGTGCACATTTTCAATGTGTCAGTGTCACCAATTTATTTTTGTGGTGGTACTGCATTTTGGATGATTTTATTTGACAAATGATAAGAGAACAGTTTTTATAGTCTCAAAAATGTATTCCTCTATATGTGTGTGTGTGTGTGTGTGTGTGTGTGTGCGTGTTGTGAGCAAAATAATTTAGCATTGTGGATGTTTTTTGCATTGGTGGAAGTGTGCCACTTTATTTGTGCCATTTCTGTCGATGTGTTCTGCGTTGTTTCTGATTTTGATGATGAATTTTGTCTATTTTGATTGCGGGGTCTCCAGAGACCCCGAAGACCACGAGTGTCACAATTTTTGTCACGCTAACATAAAAACAGATATCATTCCAATTTAATTTTTTTTTTTGTAGATCTAGAAAGTGTGAAGAGCCGTAGAAGGTTTCATACCATTTGGACAAAGGGAACATTTTTTTAATTTGAGCAAAAGTCATTTGGGGTCAAAAAGACCCCGTAAACCACCTGAGGGTTAATACTTGGGTAACGTTACAAAGCCCACGTCTTTGGATTCCGTCGTTATCGTTCGAGAGAACAACCAGCGCTGTATTTCAGTTGTTTTCCTCTGTGAACATGCACTAATGGATGTCTGACAATTTCGTTGCTTTTTGGGGTTTTCAAATTTAAAACGTCAATAAATGCTCGTTCGTTCTGCTCCCATGGAACAGATGGATTATAATATGCTTATGTAAGTTACCGTCAGATGAAATCATGCGGGCGTCGGCGCTTTCTCCGTCCGTGAATGAGCGCAGATTTTCTAGCGCATTTACTTGCACTTCAAAGGCAATATATCTATGGTTTAACGGTTAAACCATAACCCATTTGAGAGACGGCCAACATCAGAATTTAAAATGGACTGAATAAGCTCTCTACGAACTTGAGCGATGCCGCGCTGACGGACCATGAAAGAGTGACGGACATGTATGCACATAAATCACTGTCACACACAAACACTCTCGAAGTAATACAGTCTCACTTGTAGCCATGTCTTTGAACTATTATAATATTTCGAAGGGCAAAAATAGGAACGTTTAATTGGCTTTACATCATCAGCTAACTCGATCACGTCGAGCTAGGTGATTTCAGATAGCCAGGCTCCTCAGCTCCACTCACGCCCCGCCTGTTTGTCTATTTTCTGTTATCCGGGAGTGACGCAAGGCCAAGATGGCGACGGCCGGCTCCGCCCTTTTTAGGCTTCAAAAATGCTCTTCAGAAACCTACGGGTGACGTCACGGACACTACGTCCATATTTTTTTACAGTCTATGATCGCTTGACGCGTTGCCATGGAAACATTAAAGGGAACGTTCGCCTTGAAAACTCACTCTGGGGGTGCGGGGGTGGGGGGTGTCAGTTAGAATATTTTAAACTTACGCGTGAAAGGGTTAACGAAAAGATCGAAAATAAATATTTGTGTGTGCTGTAAAGTGGTTAGAAAAAAATTTAATCGGCTAAAATCGGTATCGGCAGGTCAAACTCAATGAAAAATCGGAATCGGCCTAGAAAATTGTAATCGGTGCATCTCTACTCCTAATGGTAGCATGTACAGAGTGAACAGCAGCGGTCCTAGTACTGAGCCTTGTGGTACGCCATACTGAACTTGTGATCGATAAGACATCTCTTCATTTACTGCTACAAACTGATAATGGTCAGATAAGTATGATTTAAACCATGCTAGTGCAATTCCACTAATGCCAACACCGTTTTCTAGTCTATTTAAAAGAATGTTGTGGTCAATGGTGTCAAATGCAGCACTAAGATCAAGTAACACTAATAGAGATACAACCACGATCGGATGATAAGAGCAAATCATTTGTGACTCTAACGAGAGCTGTCTCGGTACTATGGTACGGTCTAAATCCGGACTGAAAATCCTCGCAGATATCATTTCTATCAAGAAAGGAACACAGTTGTGAGGATTAGTGGTCAACCGATAGTGGTTTTTTGATTGCCGATATCTTAGAGAGCAGGATGGCCGATATTTTTATTATATACTTTATATTTATTTTAATCAGTATTTTATACATTTTAAATAAATTAGAAAACAAATCTTTAAAATAAACATGCTTATACTTTAGATGGCAACTTCTTGAATCTGCAATCCCATTACAGTATTTTTCACAATTTAAATAAAGTAATTGTTTAAAAATATATGAATATGTGAATAAAAATAATAATAATAAACGGCACTCGGTAATCTGGTAATATTGTGCGCACTGGTAATCATATTTTTTCAAATAAATACGGTAAGATAACGCTAATATTACATACAGCACACAGTGAAACCGATATGAATATGACACAGTGGGCAACTGGATATAGCACAGCATATTTTAAAATGAAGGATTTAAAGTTTTTCGATCGCATCTCCTGAAGCTGATCTTCTGTTCGCATTCACGCACGGACCGACCATCACTCGCAGTCACACGTTTATCAGGCTACAAATGCACACTTCACAAGACATTACAGCTGGATTCGATTAAATCTGCAAGGTTTGTGAAATTAAATGTTTATTAGATATTCAGAGATTGGTTTAAATGTAGATGCGCATTTGCTGAATGTTGACAGTAAATGCTAAAGTATTTTAGCCTAATTGTTTGCCTTTTCTGTAACAAATAATATAAAAGCAACACTTTACTTTTTCGCATACCATTTACTTTCTTTGTTTACCAGTTCTGTCTAAAAGTATTAGATATGACTGACAGAGATCGTAAACTAATGAAGATGGAGAATGTGAGTGAGCGTTGTGTGATAAGGCGCTGCTGTTCTCTTCTCAGGCACTGGTGTTCTCAGCGCCGCCCGTCAAAATAAGTCCGGAGCGCCGTCAAAATAAAAGTCCCGCTTCCAACACATCGGCCAATCAGAAAAACTTATCGGCCGATGCCGATATTTTTTAAGTGCCAAATATCGGCCGATATATCGGCCTTGGCGATATATCGGTCGACCACTAGTGAGGATTCTGCTTTTTCTAATATCTTTGACAGAAAAGGCAGATTCGAGATCGGCCTGTAATTGATTAATTCTGTAGGATCAAGTTGCGTTTTTTTTTTACAAGCGGTTTAATCATAGCCAGCTTAAAGGTTTTTGGTACGTATCCTAGAGACAAAGACGATTTAATGATATTGAGATGAGGTGTTTTTGGGGCCCTAGAGATGTTTTGACATGACCTGACATTTGTGCTTATTTCAGCTACTTACAACATACTATTGGCCAACATGTAATTTTGTTGTATTCAGCACAAACTCTGCTACAATAATATGTAAGCAAAATGGATGTACATGTTTGCATTTTATAGAAAAAATATATTATGCGTGGTTAGTATGTTTTGGGAAAAACATTGTTACTGAAATAAGGCCATTTAACACATACTGAATAGTTGTCCACAAGACTTTGGAATTACTATTCTTGTAGGCTAGAATTTTTTCTACAAAATGATGTGAAAATCATTCTGACCACTCTTTCACAAACAATATAACGATTTTAACTTTGCATGTCAGTTTTTGTGTCAGCACTGCTGTATGTGTGGGCCATGAATATTAATGTGATTCACACCAGGGGTGTGACTAAAGACACTCCCCCCATGGCTAATGGGCCATCAAGGTGCTGTGAGGCAGCCTGAACAAAGAATGATGAACTAAGAATGATTCACTGATGAATAAAAAGTTAAAAAGAACAGCATTTATTCAAAATAGAAATCTTTTCTAACAATAGCCGCGTTTCCACTGTCGGGCCAGGGCCGGGCCGTGCTAGTGCGTGCCAGGGCCAGTCGCGTTTCCACTGTCACTTCCGGGGCTTGATCAGGGCTTACTCGGGGCCAACAGCCAGGATTTCTGGCCCGTCGAATACCTTGGGCCAAAGCGGGCCAGCTCGGGCTAGAGGAGTGGTTACGAACAGAGGCGGAGTTCATCTGAGTCGGGAGACGTCAGTGCCGGATGATTCTGTCAGCATTAAAGACTTTTAAAATAATTTAACTCGCGTTCATGTTTGAATGCCTTCTGTTTGTGATGCAAAAGACTGCGCGCTAACCATTACCATAGTAAACATAGTAAACGCTTGAAGATACGCATAGTAAAAAAACATATTGAACGCTTGAAGAAATCAGACCAATCATAAAGGCTATCACAGTCATGTTTTTATTTTATCTGTCAGTAGCCTACGTCTCGTCTCTTTATAGGGATGTCCCGCGTGACGTCACGCCATTTGGAGCAGCCATCTTGACGGAATAGAAAATGCTAAACCGCTGGTGATAATACAGCCAGAGACGGGCTCTGATACAGCTCGTCGCAAAATATTCATCTATTCTTCTATCATGCCCGAGCGATGCTGTGATACCGATAGCCTGCTAAGCTTGTGTATGCTTTTAATGAAGCTCCGGTGTAGCGTGATGGGAAGTGGATAAGGTAACTTAGCTGTAAATGTCACCGAACCATAGACGCACCGAACTCAATGTCAGGACGTTTTTCCACATTTAATGCCTGTAAAAAGAACTTGTGGTGCTTCATATGGATCTATGATTCCTAATTCCTTTATCTTCCTCTTGTATATTTCTTTTTGTGATGACATGACGTGAACAGTTAGCTGACGGCCGCTGTGCTAATAATAGATAGTGGTCAGTGTTCGTCTAAACCAGCCTTTCTCAAAGTGGGTGCCGCGGCACACTGGGGTGCCCCCTGACTGTGTCAGGGGTGCCGCCAAAAAATTTCGTAGGTAAAAAAAAAAAAAAAAAATCTTACATTTCATATATAAATATATTTGAATTTACATAAATACATTCTTCTTCTTTTTAACCCTTTCGCACGTACGACCACACCGGTGTGATCAGTCTAGGCTGGTCCCTGGAGCAGCGGTGTGAGAACGGTCAGTGAGTGCATGACGTGATCAACTGCTAAATTCAAATGTGCTTTCGCGTGTTGGCTGGCGCTGAGCCAGAGACAGGCGCGCTCAGCTGTCATATATCACAACTTTTCAGTGTTTTCATCCACATAATGTTTGTTTTAGGTTTCAGACATAAGTACTAAAAAACAATACATTTAGAGTTTGTAAAATACACACTGATGTCAAAGGAAGAGGCAATAATAATCCTTTCCATTATAATTAGTTTTATTCATATCAGATACACATTGTGTAAGTAACTTTAAAGTTTACTCTGTTCTTCTCCCAGTTCACCTGCCACTTACTTTTATGTATTTCGGGAGAAGTGGATGAATTCACTTGTTGTAAATCCAACAGATCCGATTCTCTGAACTGCATCTGCGGCACAAACTAACATGGCGGCGCCCATCGCGCATACAGCTCAACTAACGCGATCGTTATAAAGGTGTTCAAAAAACAAAACACTTCCACTTGCATATATTTGACAATCGGAATATCAGATATTTCATGCCATATCTAACAAATTTGTGAATATTTTGAATAAAAAAGGAAAAATGACATAAAAGCAGATCATCATTCATTCAGCTCTGTTGTTGCTGCGGTGTGTCACGTGACAGGCAATGACGCGTCACCATGGAAACCATAAAGTGACACATTCTGAATAACGGTCACCTTGAAAAACTCACGCTGGGGGGTCAGCCAGAATATTTTAAATTTACGTGTGAAAGGGTTAAACATATGAACGGATTAATAAAATTGTAAATTCATTTTATATATATATATAATTTGCATTACATTTGGGTTATGCAGTGTTTTTAAATTATATTTTACACTGGGGTGCCTTGAGATTTTATGCACTTTTGAAAGGTGCCCTGATGGAAAAAAGTTTGAGAAAGGCTGGTCTAAACCAGTGACCGCGACGCTGAAGTGTGTGAGAACAAATGAATAACATCAGTGTGAACCACAAACATTTGTTTATGTGGATTAAATATTTAAATTTTAATCATTCTCTGTGTCATTTTTCAATGTCAATCTTTTCATTATTTACATGTTTATGCCCAAAATGCTATATTATTCAAAGTAGTTGACTGTCATTCTCCTCTATGCTGTGTACGTTATTGATTAAATAGCCTAGCCTATTTAACATCGTTACAGGCACGATCGCGAGCATTCATTCATTCATTCAACTATTTTAAAAGACTGGAATAAACACCAGCACACACAAGCAATCTTTTTATAGTCAATTTAATAAAAAAATGTAAACCCAACAGGTATGAAATGTCAGAAAGAGAAAAAAAAAAACAGTTAATGGGAAGACGAGCATAGGACTGCTGCAGCTTACTGGATATTTAGCCTATTTATTATTCAGATTGCACAGTTGTAAAGAAAATATATTTATAGGAACATTTCAGCAGGTTCAAGATAATTAATACAATGACCATTATATACTATTATATTATTTTAATCAATTCGCAGCCATAAAACATGTGATAATCCGCATTCTCATGTATGTAGGTCCGCTGAAGTATTCCGTCAAAATGGCTGACACGCGGCTAGGGGTCACGTGACTGGGAGATCCCTATACCTGACTCTCATAAAATAAAGCAACTTTTTTTTCGGGAGCTTCCTCTGTTTCTCTGACTGAAAATATCTGTATGGGAGTCGAGAGAGTGCTAAAGCTCCTCAGGTCGTAGTTTTGGTGGCATATATTTATAGAAATTATCATTCTTTCTAAATGTGATGTCCTGTAACTACCAGATAAACAGAAACAGACGCGACTGAAGAAGTAAGTGTGTCCTCTTTCTTGTGAAATAGACCTAACGGTAATTTATTTCTGAGTGACTAATGTGCAATTTTGACAAATTAATTCATTATGATCAATGTATCACTTTTTATTGTAAACCTGTGGTAAAACATCGATGTTTGGGTTTTAAATATTCAAGTAAACAACAAATTTTGGTTTTCATGTTTGGTGGAGGTTCATGTTTATAACAGTAATCTTGCGGGGTGGACTCATTTAAAGTAATGTAATCGTTTGGTTTTAGCCAGGTTTCTGTCAAACACAGCACATCTAGGTTATTATCTGAAATCATATCATTAACCCCCTGAGGTCGGCGGTATCGCCGGCGATACCAGCTCGCTTTTTTTTTTATCAGTGTAAAAGAAACTCATAAATACTCTGTTGACTTTGATTTTCCATAGGAGTTTCATACATCAATCGATTCTGTTAAATGTGTATTATTTTTCTGTATACTCACAATAAAAACAAAGTGTTGTGCTTTTCGCCAAATTAAGAAAAATAATCACGGAGCGCGATCTGCCTTCTCTCTGTCCGTGTAGTCCATTCTGAAACGCGTCCGAAAATGAATCATAACTCAGCGAATACTTCTCACACAGGCACGTGATATATGTCTTTATGAAGCTTGAAATCTCTTCTTTTAAAGGGATAGTTCACTTTGAAATTAATTTTTGATATGTTTTAGCTTACCTCAAGGGCATCCAAGATGTAGGTGTCTTTGTTTCCGCAGTAGTTTCAATTTTGATATTTTTAGGTCAAACCGTTCTTGTCTGTCAGTCATATAATGCAGGTCTGTGGTCACTGTCTCAAAACACAAGCACAGAGTCCAAATTAAAACAATTCCCCATCGTCCAAATGAAACAATTCCCCATCATAAGTACACATTGATGGCCTAAGACACGAAACGAGCGGTTTGTGTGAGAAAACGAACAGTATTTATATAGTTTTTAGCTCTTGAAAACAGCACACGTCCAAATGGTCTGACGGCGCGGGCGAGTATAGATGTATACATAGATGTTGCCTTGGCTACGGTTTCGTTCCAATGAACTGCAGTAGCGAAGGCGACATCTAGTGTATACATCTATACCCGCATAGATATATACACTAGATGTCGCTTTGCTACGGTTTCGTTCCAATGAACTGCAGTAGCCAAGGCGACATCTATGTATACATCTATACTCGCCCGCGCCGTCAGACCATTTGGACGTGTGCTGTTTTCAAGAGCTAAAAACTATATAAATACTGTTCGTTTTCTCACACAAACCGCTCGTTTCGTGTCTTAGGCCATCAATGTGTACTTATGATGGGGAATTGTTTCATTTGGACGATGGGGAATTGTTTTAATTTGGACTCTGTGCTTGTGTTTTGAGACAGTGACCACAGACCTGCATTATATGACTGACAGACAAGAACGGTTTGACCTAAAAATATCAAAATTGAAACTACTGCGGAAACAAAGACACCTACATCTTGGATGCCCTTGAGGTAAGCTAAAACATATCAAAAATTAATTTCAAAGTGAACTATCCCTTTAAATGAAGTAATTAATAAAAAAAACTAATGTTTTCAACTCATGTAATCCGTTTGAAAGCAAGGAGAGGTACCGTTTTTTCCTTCTGCCTAATTATCTCTATAATGAACTGAGGCCGCCCCGCCCCCGGCGCTATTGACATGGTAAATAGTTTAGGTGATCTATGCTTCGCACCCGCCCCCCGATCAATGCCTTGAAAACACGAAGTTTCATCAGATCAGATTCACTGATAGTTCATCGCGTTTAGAGAGGATGGCGCGTTTCTCCGGTAAAGACGCTCTTCAGATGATTCTGGACAGCGAGGAATAACTCACCTTGGCTTTTCCTCAGAGGAAGATTGTAACTCAGACGAACGGCAGCATGTTCAAGAGCGAATTGATCACGCCGAGTAAACACCGAGTTTTCACGTGAGTAAATACGTGAACTCAAGTGGTCTAGTGGTTGAACATTTGCCTAGCGTGTCAGAGGTTCTGAGTTCGAATCCGCACTCATATGGTTTTTTTTTTTTTTGTCAAATCAGATTATGTTTATCAGTGGTTGTATATCAGGCAGAGACATGTGTGTGTGTGTGTGTGTATTTTGTTTTGTAATTTCACTGGAACGAAAAGAGTCTCCACAACGGATTGAAGCGCGCGTCCGAGTGAAGACTGCGCGAGCCTAAAACAAACACAGTATCCGCGTCTGACTCGCGGGAATCCACGGCGCAAACCTGTGAGGGGCTGTGTTTTCTCGTTTATATTCCTTTTAGCATTTTAGCATTTATATTCCTTATAATAAAAATGAAAGACCTATGTTACAGACATATGAAAGACAACATTTCGTTGATTAGTCTTGGATAGATTATACATTTTTACTGTAAAATATCTGCCACCTCAAATAAGCTTTTATTTGCCAATTTTTTTGTCAAAAATAATCAAATAATCAATCAAATCCTTAACTTTGAAATATGTATGATAAAATGTATACTTTAGTTTGTACAAAGAAAGATTACACTTGAATTGTTGTTTATTTAAATATTTACAAGGTAGATGTAAACAAACTATTAAAAGGTAAATATAAGCCTTTTCTTTAATTTTTATTGTGTTTTATTAGTGACAAATTTGGGGAGAAGATAAATATTCCAAAACTGAAAATACAGTATGAGAATTAACTGCACAATTACATGTTTTCCTTGGCTATTAAAGGCCAAATTGCAAGCACAATATGTGGAAAAATAAAAAAGAATTGAGATGCTTCCAACTGTTGCTCTTGCATTCTTGTGGCTCAGTGACTCACCTGAATGAATGGCTCATTAAGTATGCGGTCCTCAGGTGTGAACCACTACATATGCATGATCTGTGACGCCCACTCCGCATATGGCCTTTCCAAACAGAAAGTGCTTTGCAAAATTCAAATCAATGTATTGTGTTATGTGAAGGATTAGGCAGGGTGATTTTCACATAATTTTGAAGAAAAAACACTAGGCGATGACATCCATTAGACAAAAGTCTTATTGGCACATATTTAGTGTGTGTTTTGTGGTCTTATTTCAGAAACTTTAGTTTTTAGTTTTTTCAATAACCACGCATAAACATTATTCTCTCAAAAATGCAGACATGTACATTCTTGTTGCTCACATATTATGGTAGCCCTGTTTGTGCTAAATAGTGTGTAATTTTTTTTTGTCATTAATATGTTTATAAGCAACTGAAAAAAGCACAAATGTCAGGGCATGTCAGAACATCTCAAGGACCCCAAAAACACCTCAGACCCCAGAGGGTTAACAGTGAGTGCTTTTGGAGTAAGGGATCGAATATTCAGCAACCCATGCTTTAGCATTTGCTCATCTGTATTATATCTGTGTTTTATTTGTTGAACATCAATTACATTTTTAACCTTAGATGGGTTTGGACATTTTTTGGATTTCCAAATTCGGGGAACAGACACAGTCTCTACATGATGATATCTAGGTGAAAGAGGCTCTATGTGACGGGATTTATCTGACCTTGGTGACGTGAGGCCACTAGCAGACAGTCGGTTAAGCCAGTCTGTCTGCTTCCTGACCTGGTGCCCAATTTGTCATTTATTATTTATTTTTTTACTCTAAAGGCCATTGCACACTGAGTCCGAAATTTTCGTATGCGTTTTTTCGTGTTCGTCAGCCTTAAAATTCGTCACGCACAGAAACCTTGCATACTGAGTCCGATGTGTATTTATTAAACCTTTGCGGAAAAAACGCAACAAATACAAAATGGATTCGTCAAGCAGTGAGGATGATTTTGTTGCCCTCTTTCTTCTTAAAAAGAGAAAAAGAAAGAGGAAATATTGGGTCCATCCAATCCTGAAATTGCGCTGAGAGGAAGGAGAGTTTCACCTCCTTATCAAGGAGTTGCGAAATTATCCTGAGCGATTCAAAATGTACCTCAGAATGTCAGTGGAACAGTTTGATGCTTTGCTAGCAATACTGGAGCCACATATTAAAAAGAAGACCACCAATTTCCGTGAACCAATAGATCCTGAACAGAGACTGTCAGTATGTCTATGGACGGACACACACACACACGCGGCCGGCAGAAGCGCTGGGCAGACAGAACAGCTGTATACAGGTTATATTTTATTCAGTGTCTTTGTAATCCGCATTTAGTTTTTCATACAGTACTTGTGCTGCGAGACGAAGTGTATCAACTTGTCAGATGTCATTCTGGATTTTGTCGTTCGTTTGTACGGTGGCTCTGAATTGTCAAAAAACCTCTCAAAATACTGGCTGTGGATGCGAAAAACGCAGAAAATCGAACCCGATCCAAATTTTTTTATTACGGACGAAAGTTTCGTAGTCAGTGTGCAAGCGTGATTGACATAACGTGAGGTCGAATGTTTTATTTTTAACGTGCGAAAATTTCGGATGAGAATTTCGGACTCAGTGTGCAATGGCCTTAAGACTATGAGCTAAATTACTAGAGAGAAGAGCAGCACCATCCCAGGACGGATGAATACCATCTCTTTTCAACAGGTCAGGTTTGCCCCAAAAACTTTTCCAATTGTCTATGAATTCTATATTATTAAGCGGACACCACTTCGACAGCCAGCCATTGAGTGAACACAGTCTACTAACGATCTCATGACTCCTGTGAACAGGAAGGGGGCCAGAGCAAATTACAGTGCTTGACATCGTACTTGCGAGTTCACACACCTCTTTAATATTAATTTTGGTGATCTCCGACTGGTGGAGTCGAACATCATTAGTGCCGACGGGAATAATGATCTTAGAGAATTTACGATTAGCATTAGCCAGTACTTTTAAAATTGCTTTGATGTCAGGTGCTCTGGCTCCCGGCAAACATGTGACTATGGTGGCTGGTGTCTCCTATTTTCACGTTCTGTGTGATCGAATCACCAATTACTAGGGCACAATCAACAGAATTCTCAGTGGGTGTTTCACTGAGCGGGGCAAATCGATTTATGGTAATCGGAACGGAAGCCTTGCTGCACAGTAGTGTTGCACGGTGTACCGATACTTCAAAAGTATCGCGATACTCGAAAATGAAAAACGTCACGATACCTAAATGTATCAGTATCGATACTTAAAAAAAAAAAAAAAAACGCCTCCCTCTGGACGTCTGTTTTTTTCCTGACACACGCAGCAAAGAACCTGCCGCTGTCAGTGTCATGTGACAAAACACTACAGCGAGATGGCTACATGTGCGAGCACAAGTGGTCCACGACTCGTAGAAAAGATGACGCGAGGAGTGACATATGGAAGTACGTTGCCTACCTTGCTCTGTTGCACGGTGCACCGATACTTCAAAAGTAAATCGGAAATGAAAAACGTCACGATTCCTTAATTTATTAGTATCGATACTTCTGAGAATGACCGCGTTGCAGATTTGTAAGGCCGGCGACACACTGGCTGCGTGTCGTGTCCGTTTTTATTTCGGCTCCCATGTTAACTGCCTGCGTGACACACGCGTCTGGGCGCAGCTCGAGACGCGCGGAAAACGCGTGCATGCCTATTTTTCACGCGTCACGCAAGCGTGTTGGAAGCGTTCCCAGGCAAAATAGAATAGGAAAAGATGTTTCTATGTCATTTTGACACGAATACATATTAACCCTCTGGGGACCAAGCTGTTTTTGGGGCCCTTGAGATGTTCTGACATGCTCTGACATTTGTGCTTTTTTCAGTTATTTATAAACATGTTAATGGCAAAGGTGTAAATTCACTCTATATAGCACAAACAGGCCTACCATAATATGCAAGCAACATGTATGTAGATGTTTGTATTTTTAAGAGAATAATGTTTATGCGTGGTTATTTAAAAAAATAAAAATGAAAGTTGCTGAAATAAGACCACAAAACTCATGCAAAATATGTGCCCACAAGACTTTTGACTAATGGATGTTGTCTCTTCGAGTTCTAGCTTCAAAATTATGTGAAAATAGTCTTGCTTTATCGTGCACAAAAAAAAAAATACATTGATTTAAATGGTATAAAACAGGTTTTGCTTGGAAAGCCAATATGCGAGGGGGAGGAGTAGTTTACACCTTAGATTACCCAGTCCCACCCACTCTGCATAATGACTCTGCATAATTAGCCATTCATTCAGGTGTGACACTGACTGAGCCACAATGCAAGGACAAAATATATATTTTGAAGAAGACTTATATTGACCATTTAAGATTTTGCTTACATCTATCTTGTAAATATGTTTTGCTATTTTATTAAAAAGGTTACAATTACAACAATTACAATTTCAGCAATATTTCTGCAAAAAAGTACTTTCTTTGTAAAAAAAAAAAAAAGATTATAGGCCTACATTTTATCATATGTATTCATTAGTTTGAATATAGCCAACATTGGAACATCTTAGTCTATGACTTTATTTTTGACAAAATAGTTTATATATATATATATATATATATATATATATATATATATATATATATATATATATATATATATATATATATATATTATATATATATATATATGAGCAGAAAAGCTTATTTGATGTGACAGTCTATTCTACAGTAAAAACTGTACCCAAATCTAGTCAACAAAATGTTGTCTTTCATACTTCGCCTGACTGTAACGTTGTTTTTATGAAATATTAGGGCATAGCCTATAAATGTTAATTTGCAGTTTAATACGTTGCTTATACAAATTAGGGCTGCACGTTTTCAAGTTTTTCATTAACCGTTAACCGAGGCCCTTAGCGGTTAATACTCGGTTAACCATAGTGTGCGCGCCGCAACCCCGAGATAGGCGTAATTTGCGGGTGAGACATATCCCCACGACCCCACCACTATTTTCTAAGGTCGATATTGTATTGTCCCCACCACTTTTGAAACATCTCGCGGCAGGAATACCAATACAAATAAACAAAACATCTCCAGTTAACTAGCAGAGCATTCATTTCGTTCGTTTTTTTTTTTTTTTTAAATCAAGTGATCAAAGTGCTCGTTGCCGCTGCGATCGAGAAGGGTCTTGTAAAACGTGCGGAGGTATTATTAATTCGTGGCCACGAAACAATTCACCTGAATATTCACCCGTTCACACACACACACCAAAAAAAGGAATAAAAAGCTGTACGAGAATAGTCGGCCTTCACTGAAGAGCTATCTTCACAGGTAAGAAAAACAGTTTAATAATTATTATTAATTCGTGGCCACGAAATAATTCACCTGAATATTCACCAATTCACAAAAAATAGGTCTTTAGCATTCACTAATTAATAGTATCAAACTGTTTTTGGCCACGTTGTAATTCGTTAAATCAAAATGAGGGAGGGAATTTGTTCAACGTGTCCACGATTTATTAAAACGAGGGAACAAATAAGTCGTCGTAACAACTAATTATTTAGATCAGTGGACAGGGAGCATAAGAACAAACAGTGAGAGAGCCCCGGCCGCGCGCGCGCACTCTCACCGCCTTCAAACAACACGAGCGCTGTATTGCGCTCTCTCCCTCGCGCATATCAACACAATAGTAAAAGGTCGGAAGACCGATTGTGTTTTATAGATTAGTAGTTTGTTCAGATAAAGTGTTTGATTAGCAAGTACATGTTTAGGAAATGCATAATACAAATTGTATGGGTTAATGTAACGGTAAACGGACTCTGCGGGTAAAACTGTTGTGATGAAATTGCGCATGCTCGAGGTAAAACTGCTGGGGTAAAGCTGTGGCTCTGCGGCTCTGCAGACAGATATTATTGTGCTGCCATCAGTGGCGCGGATACTATGTTTGTTTCTGGCTCGCGCACGCTCGCGCACAGCCTTCACTCTCGCACAGCCTTCACTCTCGGACGCGCGCTTTCTTTGCCCGCTTCATATTAGAAAACTGGTCTAGCGGTCTCTGGTGGTGCAAAAATGTATTACAACTAAATTCAGTGCACGCCATTGACGCCACTTAACCGAGCAAAATGTTTCACTCGGTTACGCAATTTTTAACGGTTAATCGGTTAACCATGGACACCCCTAATACAAATACATTTTATTTCAACATATTTCAGTCGATTTTTACTCATCTCAGTAGGCTATAGCAAAGCAGTTTATTCTTTCACACACAGAAACGCGATTCATATTTAGGCTAAACAGTCTTTACAAATATGTACCCTTCATTCATCTCACAGAAACGCGATTCATATTTAGGCTAAACAGTCTTTACAAATATGTACCCTTCATTCATCTCACAGAAACGCGATTCATATTATAGAAACGCGATTCATCTTTTTGTTTACATAGGCCTAACGTCATTCCATAACGTTATTCCACATTAACACTTGAGAAAGGATAACTTAGCCTACCTCACTCCTCAGCGGGATCTGCTCCTCATATTGCTCCTCATATCAGCACGGAAACTTTTCTCCATAAGGTAAGTTAGGCTATATTATGCCTCTTTGTTTACAGCTGATGTGGGGGCGTTTCACAGACTGAAATGGTTCTCAGAATTTGCGTTTGAATAGCACGCGCTCTCTGGGGCGTGGTCAAATTACTTTTGAATGGCTCGTAATGAGCTCGACTGGAGTCGCTCTCTTTTTATACAGATTACAGAAGCTGATAATATTTGTTTTTTTATATAAATTACTTCATTTAAAAGCTGCGATCTCAAGCTTTATGCCCGTGGGTCTGTTTGCCTGTTTGACTGAATTTTCGCGGAGTTATAGATCATTTTCGAACGCGTTTCAAATGGGAGTTTACTGACAGAGAGAAGGCAGAAATAGCATCATGTTAATTTTTCTTTATTTGTCAAAAAGCAAAACACTTTATTTTTATTGTGAGTATACAGAAAAAAAATAGAAACTGAACAGGATCGATTGATGTATTACACGAAAATGAAAGATCAAAATTAACAGAGCATTTTGTGTTTATTTTTCATTGCTAAAAAAAAAAAAACGAGCAAAACGCGCGGGCGCGTTTTTGGTCCCCAGAGGGTTAATAAATGACATTTTGATGTTTGAAAGTTTTGACATAAATACAATATAAATGTAATTTAAAAAGATTATTGATTTTCAAATATTGCACCTCTCAATACAGAACGAATTATTCTGTAGCCTATTTTGCCGTCAACACTGCCGACGTTGTCTTTGCTGCTATATATTTGTTTAACATGAAGTATAGGCCTTCCACAACTCTCTCCCCACATGTCAAATATATCACCAATGAGGCTTATCATATGTTACCAATATTAAACATTGTTTAATATAATCGCTGTTCATATTTTTATTCAAAGTTCAGAATCAAGATAAAGCTCTTATGTTTCTTATGATAAATGAGATAATGCTGCTAAATATATTTAAAAAATTACCTTGAATGTCATTGCTCTAATTTATTTTTTATATTTTGTTCAAATGTTTAATATATCTACTGTTCATATGTTCATTTATTAGTGTGTTATGATTAGAATGTTGTCCCGGTTTTAAAATAAAGCACAGCAATGATATTTGAGAGTGTTTCTCCCTTTTCAGGAAAAGTATCGAAAAAGTATCGAAATCGCAGTACTTGACTTGGTATCGGTATCGAAACAATAATTTTGGTATCGTGACAACACTACTGCACAGGCACTAATTCAGCCGGAACCGAATCATGTAAAGAGTTCACTATGCTAGGCGCATCCAAAATAGTATCTAAAGCTCTTGCACTCTTATTATCCTCAATTAAAGTTTGGATGCGTGTCTCTAGTTCTGAAATATTCTCCGTCAGCCTGACTGTCTCCTTGCATTTATCACATATAAATACTATATTGCCGACAGAGAAGGCTATGCTAAACATGTGACATGAAGTGCAGGTGACAATAACAGGACAAGACATTACTCACCGTGTTTGTTGACTGATTCTTACTCACCTGGGCTTTTTATGAACTCAAAGGCGCAGGC
The DNA here is from genome assembly GCA_021464565.1 of Rutilus rutilus. NCBI lineage: Eukaryota > Metazoa > Chordata > Actinopteri > Cypriniformes > Leuciscidae > Rutilus > Rutilus rutilus. The sequence goes on along the minus strand of JAJAQA010000017.1, from coordinate 8,149,286 downwards.
GCGCGCGAGAAAAAAAAAAAAAAACAATAAGAGTTGATTTATTGTTTACAGAGTTTGATGATACTGTTGTGATCATCTTGTCTGAACGATTGTTTTGTACGCTGTACATAATGGATTTATAAACAGGTAAGATTTTAAAAATTAATCTCAATTCAATGTCCCCGTAATTATGTGGTAAAAAAAATCGGTGTAATAAGTGTATAATGAATATAAATTATTATCCCTTAAATGTCACTCTTAATAGTCTTGTTTGAACTTGTTCGTTCGTCTTTGACTAAGCCACTTGCTGCGAACTTTTCTTCACGGAAGCTTCACGTTTATTTCAAGTGATTGATATAAAATAGTTCAACTTAAAATAACATTTTGTGCCCAATTATTTCCCAGACGTAGTTTTGGTATTGAGGTCAAAGTTAACTTGCCTTGCGTTCGCTATACAACAGTCGGTGATGGTCACACAAGACAACTCGGCAGATCTGAAGTTTCCCCCTATTGCAGCGACTTTTTCTTGTGCATTTTGTGCAGACAGGGTGACCATCCTCGATTAATTTTCCCTCAGGACTTTTGTTAAAGCCAAAATATGACCACACCTCAGAATTGGTTCTTTTAAAAGGCTGAACAATCTCCAGAGCCAATTCCTCCTTGAATAAAAAAAAAAAAAACATTGCGCGCTGCGCCTGCGTGAGACTGTTGCTGGCTGAACAGGATCTAAAATCGCGATAATCAAACACGGTTTTAATGATTAATTAAACTTTAAACGATATTACGAACCGTCAGTACATTTTATCGTGGTTTATAGTGAAACCGGTAATCGTCCCATCCCTAAATAGCTTAAAGATTACCTAAATGGGCAAATGAACTCATGAAATGTTACAAAAATGCAATGGAGTCACACATCTAACTACTTTCTTGCATGCATTATTGGTGGTGTTTTTATTTTTATTTGCATGATGTTAAACTGTGGTCAGGATATTCTCCAAAATTTCTACTTTTGTGTTCCATGAAAGTCATTCATGGGTTTGGAATAACATGACTGTGAGTAAATGACAGAATTTTAGCTTTTGGAGGAACTATTCCTTAAACACATTCTTGATAACATTTGTCTCACAGGAATCAGCATTAACCGTGGTTTGCTGTCTCTGGGGAATGTGATCAGTGCACTCGGTGATGAAAGCAAGAAGGGGACCTTTGTGCCATACAGGGACTCCAAACTGACGCGCCTCTTACAGGGTAAGATTCATTTAGTCCATAAACAGTTGTTCATCAAATCACTTTTTTACTACACCAGGGCTCTAGACTCATTCTTCCCACTGGTCGCACTGGTGCGATTTAACTTTCTCAGTTGGTCGCACCAGCACACGATTTGGTCGTACTTTTTAAAATGTTTATTTTATTATTTTTATTTAAAAAGCCTTTATTTAACTGGCTATATCATGGTAGAAAATTTAAAAGACATGGGGTGGGGGAAGCAACTAGGGGTGGTGAAAAAAATCGATTATTGATTAATCGCGAGTATGTTATGGACGAGTATGAATCGATTATTACATTTTCAAAAATCGATTTTTTTATTTAAATTTTTTTTTTTTCATTATTTTATTTTGTAAAAAATGTTATACTGGAAGTTGAACGTCACGAACGCGCCCAGTTCCAATTAGCAAGCACGTGTAACGGCAGCCAGAGCGAGTGAGAGCAGGTGTGTAAAATGGAAGAACCAGGAACGAGCAACCAACCAATCCACCCAGCTCCATCTGGGCTCAAAGCAAGCGTGTGGATTCATTTTGGTTTTCATGGCAGGAGCTCTAAACATGTTGATAGAACGCATACCGTCTGTCGACATTGCCACACTAAACTGAAGTACTGCGGCAATACGAGCAACTTGAGGGCCCACATTTCCCGCTAAATTGGACAATTTTCTTCTAGAAAGTAGGGCTGCACAATTAATCGAATTTCTAATCGCGATTACGGATGCCACAATTACGTAATCGTTCAAAGACGCGATAAAAAAATAAATAAAAATAAAATAAAATAAAAATCCACTCTGCGTGCATTTAGCATGTTATGTTATGAGAGGCGAATCACAACTACTTCAGAAAACCCAGCACAATAGGAACTACCAGGCAGTGACGTATGTGTACGCTGAAATAAAAAGTATTTCACCTCAGAAAAACGGACGTTCCTGTCAGCCGTTATACTGTACTCGTAGCGCACACTCTTCAATTGCACGCGCAAATGCGGAGGCGCGCGCCGTGTATCGCTTCACTGTATATAAAGTGCAAAGGAAACTACAAGCATGCAACGTTGTTACGTTGTAAATTAGTAAGTCATGAAATAAAAGTAAAATACCAATAAATCACGTTACTGGTACGTCGTGTGTTAGCTGAGAAGGATTTGCATGCAGGTATGATTTTCATTCTATTCACCAGGAGCAGTTTCCATGTTTCATTAACAGTTCTTGTTAGTATTGTGTATTCACCATGGTAACTGTCGTTTCAATATTAACCCCAAAATGCCACTTTATTTTCACTTTGTGTTATTTTTTTATATTTGTAAAAGACTGTGGTGGCTCATACCAACATCGTATTAACAAAAGCTAGTTTGGGACTGCTATTTAATATCTTTAGCTGAACACCTTCTCTTTCTAGAAAATTGTCCAATTTCTACAGTATGTTGGTTCTGATCTACTTCCTAAAGGAAATAAGCCTTTCATTTATTTGTTATTGTTTAGTTCAACTTAATGAGTAACAACACAATGTGATGTATTAATTTCTGTGTTCTACAGAACATAAGCTACATACAAATAATTCTGAAGTTATAACTACACGACACAGAAAGTGCTTTGAGTTGTTGTTACTCAATAAAAGAGTTAAATAATTCAGCAGCTGACTTTTTTTAATACTGCAATCACTTTGTAGAGTATTTTCGTTTACTGTTGTGAACTAGAAAATCAATAATCGCTAATCGCGAATCGTTAATAATCGAAAATCGACTGTAATCGAATCGGGACTTCAATAATCTTAATCGAATCGAATCGGGAAATCAGACAGATTAACCACCCCTAGAAGCAACCCACGCGTAGCGGCACAAAGCCTTCTTCAGGGTGTGCTTTCCAACCAAACAATTTCTTCTTTTATGTGTGCTAATTAAAAAAAATAGTTTTTTTCTTTGGATTCAATTTGCAATGTAGCCACCTAGTGGACTTTCTCTGTATGTGCATGTATTATGTCACTCAGGTGTTTCTAATTAGCACACATAAAAGAGGAAATTGTTTGGTTGGAAAGCACACCCTGAAGAAGGCTTTTTGTGCCGCTATGCGTGGGTTGCTTTTTTCCCCCCATGTCTTTTAAATTTTCTACCATGATATAGCCAGTTAACCCTCTGGGGTCTGAGCTGTTTTCTGGGCCCTGGAGGTGTTCTGACATGCTCTAACATTTGTGCTTATTTCTGTTACTTGTGACATTTTCATGGCTAAAGTCTAATTACACTGTATTCAGCACAAACTCTGCTACAATAATATATCAGCAGCATGTGTGTAAAAGTTTGTAGTTTTGAGATAATGACATTTATGCGTGGTTTGTGAAAATACAAAAAAAAAATCTCACTGAAATAAGGCCATGAAACTCATACTGATTATTTCTTCACAAGACTTTTGAAAATTGTATGACATAGCCTAGAATATTTGCTCCAAAACTATGTGAAAATCACCCTGACTGCTCATTCAGATAAGACAATATATTGATTTAAAATTTTTACGACGTGTTTTGTGTGATAAAGCTTTATGCGGGAGGGGCGGATCACCTCATTAATATGTAAGCTTTCCACACCTGAGAAAGACAAAGACACTCCCTAATGGCCCTATTAGGAGATTATCAGGGCCCATCATTCTGAGCAACCTTGCACAAAGAATGAGGAGATTTAAAAAAGAATGGCTTTTAGATTGTTTGGATTTATTTACAACACAACATAATCCAAAGATACACAACAAAAAAGCACTTATTGATAACAATGATCCAAAGAAAGAGACCTTTGTGCCATTCCTAAAAACATTGTACTTACCTTTCATTTCCAAGGTGTTTTATTTTCACTTTACCATGTTCATGTACAGAGACATGTACTGTGAATGTTGAAGTCAGCAGGACTCAGTGGCATCTGGGCCCTGAAAAAAAAAAAAAAAAAAGTGAACATACTGATATCAAGAGAAAGGCCTGCACGATTTTGGGAATACATTTTAGATTTTTCTGGTTAAAATTGCTTTTTAAAATTCACAGAATACACACACACTCACACAAATGTTTCCAACAATATATTATATAATGAACACCAGGTTTGTTGTGCCTTGTAGGCATAGGCTATGCGCAGTGCTGCATAAAATAATAACAATATAGCAGCCTATATAAATCTTCCAAATATTTCAGTAACAACTAAGCTAGAGAAAAATATATTGATTATCATGTTACTTCAAATGTTTCCATTCGTTATGATGATATGAAATGAGATAATAGAAAACATGAAGCCGTTTGGAGCGTTTTGCTTTTCCAAAATATGATACATTCACGTTCCATGTAAAAGTTTGGAATGTGGAGATTTGCATGTGAATATCTTTTGCGCTCGTAGGCGTGGTCAAATTAAAACTAATTAGGAAGCGTTTGAGAAGCTGGACATCTTGTTGGTTTTATACAAATTACTTAAACAGAGAATATTTGTTTTCAGTTTGAATCCGATCATTTAAAAGTACACACTTAAATGTTTATAAAGGTATATGGCTCATAAATGTGTGACAAGTATTCGCTGAGTTTTGTTTCAGTTTATAGACGTGCTCAAGAAAAAAAGGTTCACCGCGACGGAGAGGCAGAACGCACACCCTGTTTATTTTCTTTATTTTTCAAAAGCACAATGTTTTGATTTGATTGTAAGTGGACACATACAAAAGTAGAAATATCACAGATTCTTTTTTTATATTTCTTTTTTCTGTATGACCATAAATGACGGAGTAATTTAAGTTTAAAGTGCTACAATGTAAAGAAAATCCAGCAAAACGCGCCCGCGCGTTTTTCGACCTCAGAGGGTTAAATAAAGGCTTTTTAAATAGTTTTGAAGAAGAGTGCCTTGGATCTTCTCTTTCCTACATTTATTTGAATTCCCGACCCCAAAGAGCACCTTCAAACACTTTTTATTGAACTCCTTGAGCACCCTGGACTTTTTTTATTTTGTCTTTCTAACAAATTAAGATATTTTTGATGAAATCTGAGAGCTGGCTCACTCCTTCAAAGGCTGCTAGGTAATTCATATCTGCCATCCCAGAAAAGCTAGTAAAGACATTGTTAAAATAGTCCAAGTGACTACAGTGGCTCAACCTTAAGTTTATCAAGTGACGAGAATACTTTTTGTGTGCAAAAAACAAACAAAAATAACTACTTTATTCAACTATTCATTTTCTTCTGTGTGGGCCTCTGAGTGTGTTCACTTAAAGCCTAGTTCACACTACATGATTTTAAGCCCGATTTAAGCCCGATTTGCAAATCGTTGAGCTCGCCGACAGGTCGGGGTGTTATCGCGTGCAAATCGCGGGGGATTAGCGGGCGATGAACGCTCGCCAATCTGTTAGTATGAAAGAGCCAACAACACATCAAAGACGCTCGCAGACGCCTCGCAGACGCGTCGCCGAGCCCAGAAAAATATCTAGCATGCTAGATATCCAGAGCTGTCGGCCGACTCAACCTCACTGATGTCATTAACTACAGCCAATCAGAGCAAGGCATGGGTTGAGGTCACCGGGTAAATACGCGGTTTTCAAAGACACAATGCTTAATCATAAAACAGATATATATCTATATATATATATATATATATAACACTATATATATATATAACAGATATATAACACTACGATGTCCAGCAATCTATTTAAATAGTACATTGATGCCTATTATATGTTGATCCGACGAAATTAAGCGTGTATTTAAGTGGTCCAGGGGTAGAATTTTTGCCACGCGTGTCAGAGGTTTTGGTTTCTAATCCGCACTCATCTAGAGTTTTTTTTTATTTTTTTTTATCAAAACCGATTATGTTTTTCAGTGGTTGTATATCAGGCAGGGACACTTTTTTGTGCTTTTTGTTTTCTAATTGCACCGGATCGAGTCTCTCCACAACGGATTGAAGAAGTGCACGTCTTGAGTGAAGGCTGTGCGCGAGACAGAAACAAACACAGTATCCGCGCCACTGATCGCAGCGCGGCAGCGGCAACGAGCACTTTGATCAGTTGATTTAAAAAAAAAAAAACACACATTTCAGCGCTAGATCGCGTCTTATTTAAAAAACGAACGAAATGAATGCTCTGCTAGTTAACTGAAGATGTTTTGTTTATTTGTATTGGTACATTCGTGTCGCGACTCGTTTCAATAGTGGTGGGGACAATATCGACCTTAGAAAATAGTGGTGGGGACATGTCCCACCCGCAAATTACGCCTATGGTTGGGTGACAGAGTTGTTGTCAACTCGTGTAGTGCGTTACCTCCTGTTGCGGATCAATCACGTTGTGTCCTGTGGTGTGAACAGCTCAACAACTTGAACACTCCTGATTTCACAGAGAGCAAGTCATGTAGTGTGAACCGCACAGTTCAGCCTGACGTTTTAAAGTCATGTAGTGTGAACTAGGCTTAATGTAACAGCGCAGTGTTTCAATAGTGAGCCTACGTTCTGACGTACAACCCAGAAGCGCTGCGCTGTTACACTACGTGAACTCACTCAGAGGCTCCGAAGATGAACAAAAGTCTTACGGGGTTGGAACAACATGAGGGTGAGTAATTACTGACAGAATTTTCATTTTTGGGTGAACTAACCCTTTAAACCTTCAGTGTTCTTTTTTTCAAACATACTTTGCAAAAATGTCAGTGCAGACAATTTTTTACAACTTAAAAGCACTTGCTCTTGTCAGTTATACAGTAACTTAAACAAATAAGCACAAGTCAACCTGCCATACCAAACAAGACCACAGGGAGATGCCAAAGGACTGTATACAGCTACTATATTGATTCATTCAGAATTATTAAACACCAAAATACAAATAAAAAATAAAAACATCCTGAATGTGTGGAAACACAGCGATCTGAAGGCAGGTCGATGTCATCAGTAAACATTTCCACTGTCAGAACAAGCAATCGTGTCCATGTTTGGATTGTCTGATGCCTGTGTACATAAACACCACGGATCCTCACAAACTTCTCCAAAACACGCTTCTTCGGCAAGCATCCATTATAAAACACTCACAGTACAATCATTTAAACTACATGAATATGTTCAACAGTGTTCATGCAGAATTACTATTATAGTGATCAGTGAGCCAAGAGCGCACATATACCGTTTGTTTGCACATCAATAATAATGGATTCGTGCATGCCTAATGTATGACTCCTGTATGTCACTGTAATCATCTTTACTTTCATTACATTTGTCATCCTTTGAAACTTTTTTTTTAGCGACACTGGTTTTCTTTATCCAACTGAGAGATTTAGTTTGCGTTCATTGAGTGTTCATTGAGTGGTTGGGTGTTTTTAGCCACCATTCAGTCTGTATTTCACACAGCGCAATGAAACGGTGTGGGCTACTCCAAAACAAATCGCAGAATACGTACGAGAGAGGTGGTGCTTTTGTTAATTTTTTTAACAAAAAAAAGATGAATTATATTAATATATTTAATTAAGTTCTCGCAGTCCCCCTGGAGGATCACTAAGATCCTCTTGTGAACCCCCTGATTGAGAACCACTGCTTTAACCCTCTGAGGTCGGCAAACGCGCCCCCGCGTTTTGCTGGATTTTTTTCACATAGCAGCAACATAAACTTAAAAAAGTCCGTCATTTACGGTCATATTAATAAAATAAATACATGATTATAAACTATAGAGGGTCTTCTTTTTTTTGTGTACACTCACATTAACATCAAAACCTTGTTTTTATTTTTAAATAAATAAAATAAACAGGGTGCGCTTTCGCTCACTCTGTCTCCGCAAAAATCTTTCTGAAACAAGTCTGGAAAATGAACTGAAACTCAGCTAATACTTATCACACAACCATGAAACATGCGTCTAAAGAAAGCTTTAAATTTCTACTTTTAAATAAAACAATTCACATTCAAAACAAATATTCTCCTGCAATGTAATCTGTAAGAAACTAAAGAGAAGTACAGTTTCTCCCGTCTCACCTAATTTTCGGTAATGAGTTCACCTAACATTGTAACATCTAGCAACATAACAGTTTTTTGTTTCGTTATTTTGGGCTAGTTGGTCAAGAAATGCTTCTCAAACCTTTTCCCCAGACTCCCTCGGAGGAAACAGCCATACCTTGATGATTGCATGTGTCAGTCCAGCAGACTCCAACATTGAGGAGACCATCAACACGTTGCGTTATGCGGACCGTGCCCGTAAAATCAAGAATAAGCCTGTTCTCAATGTTGACCCACGCGCACTAGAAATGAAGCGACTCAAACAGCAGGTACTTTGTCTTGTGTGTTTTCAAAGGACAGCTGTTACATGACAAGTTATTTAAAATTAAATTGAATGCTGAGTGAATTATGTAGGTAATTCTAATTTCTATCTTTCTTTTTTTAAACACAGGTGCAAGATCTTCAGGTGATGCTGCTACATGCCCGTGGTGGTGTTGCATCTGTGCTGACTGGGTATGGCCTAAGATTTTTTGGGTAACACTTTACAGTAAAGTTCCATTTGTTAAAATTAGTTAACTTCATAAACTTATAAAGTATTCATTATTCTTAATTTGATCATTTTTTATTTTTATTAACTAATGGTAACCAAGATGAATAAATACTGTAACAAATCAATTGCTCATTGTTAATGTTAGTGAATGTATTAAACGTTACCTAATGGAACCTTATTGTGAAGCATTACTGACTTTTCATTTTTATTTGGCAGTCTTGTAAGAGGGTTTAGTTAAGGGTCTTCTATTACGTTTGTGTTTATTTTATTTTTTATTTAATTTTCTGCCTTAAGTGTATGGGCATCAGAGCCTATAAATTGCAGAGATCCCGAACTTCGCAGGACGGTCACAAATGTGCACCACTACACAGGTGCACAGTCAAACATCTGTCAGACACTAAGTGGATCAAAATTGTTGCTTCCTCTAAAACATACCTTCTGAATTTATAGGAAAAAAATATGAATATATAATTATATATTTAAAAAAAATCATGTTCCATCCATATTTTTTCCGCCATTTATTTACAATAGCATGTTGGTTAAAAGAATAAATGAATCCACACAGATTATCAGATCAACTCAGTAATTTAAAAAGTTTCTGTGATTTCACAACAAAGCAAGTGACTCTTTTCTCTCTCTTTCTCTCTCTCTTTCTCTCTCTCTTTCTCTCTCTCTCGCTCTCTCTCTCTTTCTTTCTTTCTTTCTTTCTCTCTCTCTCTCTCTCTCTCTCTCTCTCTCTCTCTCTCTCTCTCTCTCTCTCTCTCTCTCTCTCTCTCTCTCTCTCTCTCTCTCCTCTCTCTCTCTCTCTCTCTCTCTCTCTCTCTCTCTCTCTCTCTCTCTCTGCCTCTGCCTCTGCCTCTGCTATGATACAAGACTTAGGGTCACATTTAGTATAATTGAAGCGGTCTACCACTGCAGCTATGCATAGGCCTGTCACGATAACCACTTTTTGTTGTGATATATTGTCTAGGGCTCCAGACTAACATTTGAGAGCAGTGGCACCGGTGCCAATAAGTTCTACAGATGGTGGCACCAGCACCTGATTTGGTAGTGCTGGGACGGATGGTGGGATTGTTAATCATATAGGCAATTTAATCATAATGGCATGATTAAATTGCCGATGATGTGGAGGTAGCATTTAAGTTAAGTGTCTTGCTGTGAGTGCGGTACTAATTTAGCTTCCACATGAGCACTTGGATATGCGCAGCCATGTAAAGTGGCTAACGTTAGGCTTCTACTTGCATGTTATATGTCATGTTTGGGGTCGCACGTCACCTTTTTCTGTGGCATTTCCTGTGGAGTTTTTTTGTTCTGCAACTAACGGACTGATTAATATTTAGTCGACCATGCCTCTTCTCGTCGACTATCATTTAGTCTACTATTAGGGGGCATTAGGTCTACTAGGATCCATGCATTAGGTCTTAAACTGACAGCAGCCTAATATTCCTGCTGCTGTTTTTTTTTTTTTTTTTTATCAAACCACAAAAGACAAAGAAATCACTCACTGCTCTTGACTGAATAACTTTTGTAACTTTAAGGATTAATCTTTGTTTAATGTATACAGTGAAGATTATATGCAGTAGGGATGTGCACAAGTACTCTGAAGTTTAAAATCATTGGTTAACCGTAAGCCAATCACATAACGTTTGGTTATGACGTGTGTTATGCGCCGGCTCAGCCGCATCGAACTTCCACTGTAAACACATGTATGATGCGAAAACAAAACCATCGAGCGAAATACCGGAGTGAACATGGCTGTGAACGACTTTTGCAGATTATGTGAAGTAAATCTACGCATCCACGGTACAATCAGCGTCTACGTCACGGCTCTCAGCCCGCCCTCTGTTCGTTGATTGGCCGGCTGTTTTGAGGCCGGAGGAAAACTGGGAGATAGGTCGCCATCTCAGACTGAGTACAGAAGCGAACTGAAATGAGCGGAAGTACAAAGTCTGACGTAGTCAGGCTAGGCTTCTCGTCATGGCTTCGAAAATGCGTGGAGATGTCAGGAATCACTTGATAAAGTAGATGAAAATACAGTTAAAGGGTTAGTTCACCCAAAAAAGAAAATTCTGTCATTAGTTATTGTCATTAATAACTTTTTCATTAATAACCCTCACTTCGTTCCAAACCTGTAAGACCTTTGTTAATGTTAAAAACGCAGTGCAGTGCTTCAATGTTCTACGTCAGAACACCGGCTCAGTATTGGCCGGCTCCTGCGTCAGCATAACACTCATATCGTGGTGCTCACGTGAACAGTGAAGAGAAGAATGGGGGACGGGATGAGGAGGGGGGTCGAGCTAGCCTCCGTTTTGTTTGACAATACTTGACGTTTTTGTGTTTGTCCCTTTAAATGCAAATGAGCTGCTGCTCCCGGCACAGAGGGTGGAGCTACAACAGCTTATGTCCTTTTATCTCACACAGACATGCTCTGAAAATTTCTAAAACTTCTAGCCTTTTATGTTCAAACCGGAGTCAATGATGGAGAGACTCAAGAAGAAGTGACAACATGTAGAATGCAACAGGACATTTCTGAATGGTTAGTTGATGAATTTAGGTAGCTTATGTGTAGTTATCTTCTAGTCATTGATTAGCATATTCTGTCATGATAATCTGTCAATCGCATTCCCGGGGACGGGGTTTATGTAAATGTTTGGGTTTGTGATGTCACTAACCCGGGAAAAATGTCTCTACCAGCCGTTTGTTGTAGTTCTTAAAAAGCTATTTCTTTACAATAAAATATCTCCCTTTGCTATGAACTTTGAGTGTTGTAACTTTGCAGATGTTTATGCTCAAACAGCAACATTACACACTAACTAAATCATAATCAGCTACCCCTTTAAATTTCTATTCATTTTTAGATATCTTGATTAACAATCAGATAATATGAATGCAAATATTTAAATTGCACAAGGCAGTTGAAATATCACATTTCTAATTATGCAAATGTTTCTTCTAGGTCTGGGTTTACCAATATTAATGAATCGATTTTAATCAATATTGATTTTTAAATCCCAAGATCTTTTTAGCCTGTGCTGTTTTCTGTTGACTTGTGAATACAATTTCTCTAACCATTATTTGTAGTGCACCTCTCATCCAATTATTCCAATAATTGCAATAAGCTTTGTCTTGTTACTTTTAAGGAACGTAACTCTCAGCATTCAAATTGAAATGTCGTTTTGACGCTCTTTAATGTGGCCTGACAGATTGCTGTAGCCACCTCAGTTCAGGCCACATCACACAAGCCAATCATCTGTTCCACTTTACTACTAGTTGCAGCACAAAATAAATATGTATGAACATCAGAAGGTATATTACAATGATATTACTTACTAAAATATATTATGTCTTATGTAATATCTAAATCACTGTTTTAACAGTAGAAATACATTAGTAAAACGGCTTGTAAGCAGGAAAGTATTTAATGTCCATATGTCGTTAGTTACAAGAATCATATTATATATAATTTTTTTGCTTAATGAAGTCTTTATCATTCAACATGTTTTTATGACAGATACAGCTTCATCGCTTACATTTAAGCATAAGTATTGAAGTAGAAGCAATTGTCATTAAATATAAAAAGTGCTTTATGTGCTCAGTTTTTGAGTGTTAATTATTATATCTAAATCTAAAGATGAGTTTGATTTGTAGGTCTGAGCCAGCAGGGAATGTGTCAAAGATCCTGGAGCAGAATCGCTGTCTGCAAGATGAAAACAGCAAGCTAAGTCGAGAGCTGAGTGAGGCAGTGGGACAAACTGCTCTTATGTTTGAAAGGATCATCATGGTGAGGA
>JAJAQA010000017.1:8126797-8131797 GCA_021464565.1 Rutilus rutilus | reverse complement strand
TTGAGTGTGCGCTACGACTACAGCTGACAGGACAAGAAAGTCCGTTTTTCTGAGGTGAAAGACTTTATTTCATGTTATAACATAACATGCTCTAAACACGCACGCAAAGTGGAAAAGGAGGGGCGGGGTGCGGGGAGCAGTGCAGAGAGCTCCGGGTCAGCAGCTTGCTTGGAGCAAGGATCACAGCGCAAATTTGAACTATATCGGTATGCGATATGGTCTAATTCCATATCGCATTAAAAAATAAATAAATAAATATATCGATATATCGCCCAGCCCTAATCTCAACATAACTTTCTTTTTTTTTCAATCCGAGCACAGATATTGACTCGTATTACTCGTATAATACTCGTACTCGACAAAAGTGCTTTATCCGTACCGGATACTCGTTTCAGCCGAGTATCCGGCTCAACTCTAATATATATATATATATATATATATATATATATATATATATATATATATATATATATATATATATATATATTTATATATTAGGGATGGGACTTTTTCACGACAAAACGACCGACATTCGACACATGCTCCACTCGACAAAAAAAATAGTGTCGAGGGGGCGGGGCTTGTGGGATTTCCAAATTGCATTTTTTTTTTTTTTTTTTGGCTTTTAATTTATTACATTTCCTCGGTTACTTTAACCTCGGTTCCCTGAGAGATAAGGGAACGAGTATTGCGTTGCAAACGCTATGAGAAAACTCCTTTTCTCGAGAAAAGAACGACCATGGTGTGTAAACAGAAGCAGCAGCGGAAATATGCACGATCCGCGAGTGCTGAAGACGTTCTGCACGGCTTTGATGGGTGCGCAGGAGGACACAAATGGGCGGCGACAGCTTCTTACAGTGGCGGGAGCTTTTTCCTCAGCGCCGTCAACAGAAAGAGCGTTAACTGTAGGTACGTACACACCGCCGCCGACTTGAGCTGCAAAGAAGCTCTGGCCGCCCTGTCAAGGACGCTTGTCAAAAAGTACGGGGAAGCTTGACCGCTGTGAATGGTGAGTGCGCGCGCGCGCGCGGCCGGGACTCGCTCTCTCTCTCTCTCTCTCTCTGCTCGTGCGTGCGCGCTTAAAATTTCATATTTTGTTATGAACATTCACCCGCCAGTGTGGCGGATAGCCTTTTGAGATTTACTCGCCAAACAGAAAATCTACCCGCATTTGGCGCTTGGCGGGTGTTAATTTCGGACCCTGATGTAGAATATTTTCCACCCTCCGCATTGCTGCTGCTCTTTAAAAAAAAAAGAAAAAAAAGGCCGACAATCCGACAAAAAGTCGACACATGGGCCTCGACAGTCGATTTCCCAAATCCCGTGTCGTTCCCATCCCTATATGTGTGTGTAAAAAAAAAAAAAAATGCACTTTGGAAATCCCACAAGCCCCGCCCCCTCGACACTATTTTTTTTTTGTCGAGTGGAGCATGTGTCGAATGTCGGTCGTTTTGTCGTGAAAAAGTCCCATCCCAAATATATATATATATATATATATATATATATATATATATATATATATATATATATATATATATTAGGGGTGCACCGATCCGATTTTTTCAGTCCCGATACCGATGCCTGGGCTTTGTGTATCTGTCGATACCCGATACCGATCCGATACTATAGTTGAATTAATAATAAACTGTATACCTTCCTTGAAGAGACTAAAGGCACCAGACTTTACTAACTAAACATAACTAAGACAAAATAACAGATGTATGTAATGTGTTGTATTCTTATTTATTTAAAAAACAATTGTGCATTCAAATCGAACATAGAATATAATCAAACTTCTTTAAATAAATGTAAAAAAAATCAAATTAAAATGTAGCGGTGGAAACAAAAAAACGGTGTTTCCAAAAATTGTAAACATGTACAAATATAAAGTGCAAAGTCCTGCAACAGGAATTTAAAATGCAACATAGCAGCTGAACCTGAGAATAAAAAAATAAAAAGTTGGTCGAACAACAACTTGATCACACATACAAATAATAATAACCAAACATTGTGATGTGTGTCACACCACCATCACAAACATGACCTGTGAATGCTCACTTAATCAGCAATGGCAAATTTAAATGTCAGTTTTAATGATCATTATGTTTCATATTTTTAAAAATGAAAACAAAAAGAAGCAGGGTTGTGTTTTATATTTCGTGTTGTTAATATGCAGTAAAGATAATCAATGTACGCGTTTGCCTGAACCACATTTATGTGGCCATTAATATGTTTAAGATTTATTTTTTTTAAATGAAAAGAGGTAGAGTGGTGTTGTATAACATACTTCGTTTTATTTTTGGCTAAAATATACATAAAGAGATTACCGGAGTAGCCAGAGCGAGCTGAGTGACGCGATCAAGAACGCATGCTGTTCCATTTGCAGAATAACCGGACTCGCGTCCTCTCGTCCTCGGGAGTTCGTTCTCCTGAGTCGAACTTGGCAAGTCCGAACTACCAAGGAGGACGCAAGTCCGAAGTTTGCGTACTTGGTATTGAGAAACGGCCTCTGGCTCGCTCCATGTTGCTTCAAGCATGCGACACGGTGAAGCTGACGAATGACGTAGGTTCTGCTGCGACGACGAGAAAAAAAAAAGAAAAAAAACCTGGATCGGCCCGTGGATCTGTTATTTTTTCCGATCCCCGATCCAGCTATTTTATCAGTATCGCGGCCGATATCCGATCCTAATATCGGATCGGTGCACCCCTAAAATATATATATATATATATATGTATATGTATGTATGTATGTATATGTGTATGTAAAGAGTTCAGATGCAAAAGCCTCTAAGAGCCATCTGAAATTTTCTTCTAGAATGATCATTTTTTATCAAGCTCGTATATTTAAGTTCAATAATTTCACAATAATGGCAATGCAAATTACCTATTAATTGTCATTTAAGTGAAATTACTTAACTTAAATATACAAGCTTTATAAAAATGATCATTCAAAAGAAAATATTAGATGGCACTTTTAATTTTAATCACTGCTTGCACTCATATATATAGTGCAGCAGTGATGGTGGCTTCTTGGACTGGCAAAAGTTCGAGCAAAGCATGCAAACTGTTCTGTTGTTGGCTGCAGATGAGCACAGAACACTATTTGATCAAAAAATGTCATAGCTGTCTTATAAAGACCTCAGTGAACTGTCAACTTGTGTAAAAGTTAAAGGCACACTATGCAAGATTTGTACCTTAATATAACCGCTTCGAAATCATTTCGATGGTAAACGAACTTTTAGTAGGGCGAATCATCCCGATAGCAAAGCAGGGGGGGGGGACGCCGCTGGAAAAACCAGCAATACAAGTTTGAGAGGTGGCGCCCGGCCTGCTTTACGGCACGATGTCACATACATCATCAACATGTGAAGCAGCCTCTATGGAAGACACTAGCATGCATTTCAAGAAGAAAGAAAGCGCGGTCGGAAGAGTGCAGAGACAGCTCTGTGTGAGTGGCATTTACGACAGTAACGTTAAATACAAGTACTCCACAGCGACTCTAGGGGTCGCTGTTTGAGAAAAACGGAAACTGCATAGTGTTTCTTTAAACATGACGGTACAGGCAAGTTGATGAGATGAATCAATGTAACTCCACAACAAGTCCATAACTGTATTTACTAACCATTCAGGAACATCCAGGTGCAGTCTCAAAGTTGCAACCTCATCCTGAGTCTCTCCGTAAGTCTGCACTCCGCTACTGGTTATTTCTGAGATTTTGGATGAGTGAGATTAGAGTGTTTTGTTATTGTATCCGAAGCTTGTGTAAAAGATAGGCCGACTTCTGAATGGGGGCGGGGAGCAGCAGCTCATTTGCATTTAAAGGGACAAAGCTCACACTCAAAAAGGGGCAAATATGACAAGATATAATAAATGATCTGGGGGGTATTTTTGAGCTGTAATTTCACATTCTGGGGACACCATAGATTTATATTACGTCTTGTGATGCATATGTCACTTTTAAGGCCGGGACACGCCAAGAGCTTGGACAAAAAGATTTTGCATACTCTGACTCGAAAGGGGCTGATTTTCCTGATGGTTTTAAAGAGCAAACCTGCATGACCGGTCGATTGTTGAAATATGAGTCCAGGGCTCGCAAAATTTCTAAATCGCTGGTAGCCCTTCGGGCAGGCATTCTTCAGATTTTGGTAGCCCAAAATGAATTTTACTAGCCCATATAAAAAGTCTACAATTTTTAATGTAGAATATTGGTTAGGAGTCAAAACAATGAATCAAAAACTTTTTCAAAACACAAATATCAACAAATATGCATCTGGTTCTAACTGAACTGAAATGTGTGTGACCAGTATGGAACATGAATCAGTCTGTGTGTGTGGCTCAGCCCCCAATGAGGGTATGATAAAAAAAAATAAAAAAAAGTAACTCTTTAGTTTAGGGTCTAATACTCACTAGTAATCCATGCAGATGGCAGGGTTTTTTCATCACTGAGGTCCCGAATGTGAGAGATGCTAGTTAGGGGGGTTCGGGGGCACCTACATCTACATATGTGCATTTTAAGATGTTTTGAAGGCCAAAAAAATTGGATAACAATAGCTTTAAAACCATGTAAGTGGGCAGCTGATTATTTTTCTCTCCTCATCAGCATCACACTCCTATTCTCTTTGTTTTTCTCTTGCTCTGTCTCTTCCCCTCCTAAAGCTGAGCTTTGACTGATATAGGCTTTTAATTTTTGTTCAAATTCATAAACACAGGGTCAACTGATAGGTTGATTTATGAATCATTTTCTCAGATGCATTAATTTACTGAAAGCTACTAGGAAAGCTAGGTAGCCTAACTAAGTTTATTAAATTCATTCACAATATGTACACATTCATTATTGATCTTATTCCTAATACAGGGCAGTAGACAGGGCTTTATAATCAAAGAGGTCCTACATTTAAGGTTATTAGGGGGTTCAAATTTTTTATTTCTCTGATATGTCCATTTCAAGACGTTTGAAGGCCAAAAAAGGATAAGAAATAGCTATAAAACCATGTCAGCAG
>JAJAQA010000017.1:8096797-8121797 GCA_021464565.1 Rutilus rutilus | reverse complement strand
CCCTCCATGATTTCTAAGTGGGAGAACTTGCAAAATAGCAGGGTGTTCAAATACTTATTTTCCTCACTATATATATATATAGGCCTAGTTCAACGGATTTACGCACATCAGACTTTATATGGATGTTTTTTCTTTGCACCTTTAATGATAAAGGCATTAAACGTTACTCGATTCAGTCTGCCTATCTGTGACGTCGTCGCCATGCGTGCAGCAGCAGCGCAAAGACAACAAGCAGCGCAAAGTCTCTCACCTCAGAAAAACTTACTTTCCTGTGTGTACGTCATGTGTGTTGCTATTTATCAGGAGCAGTTTCCATGTTTCTTTACAAGGTATTCTAAGTATTGTGTATCACCATGGTAGCCTAATTGTTGTTTGTTTCCATAACAAAATGCCACTTACTGGTTATTTTGTATATTTTTATATGACTGTGGTGGCTCATACCAAGATTGTATTAACAAAAACTAGTTTGGGACTGCTATTTAATAGCTTAACCTCAAAGTGCCTACTGTTTATCAGTATTTGTCATTCTTACAATTTTTTTTTTGTATGTTAAGTAAAGGTGGACAGGACTTGTGTCAACAATTTTTGTGTAAACAATTGTATTATAATAGGCCTATATAATTCCTAAAAAGGTGGGTCGCGGCTTGATGACCATGGGAAAATGTGGGTCCCATGGCCAAACTATTCAAAACATCATTCAATGTTGTGATGATAATAATCGCTCAGTCCTACTTTATTCAAATAAAATGTGAATGCATTTGACATTAATTGTTGTTTACTTGCTTTGTTTATATCCATAATTAATTGATACCTGATTCCCTTACAAGAATTTTTGGCTAAAAAGTCACTGAATCGATTTAAGGTCACTGAATCGTTTCGGATCGTATCGTTCTAAATGAACCTATATCGTCCTTGAATCGTATCGACAACCACGAATCGCGATACGAATCGTTACACCCCCAAAAAAAAAAAAAAAAGAAAGAAAAAATATATATATATATATAATTTTTTTTATTATTATTTTTTATTTTCAAAAAAATGTGATTTGGAAAATAGTTCTTTATTTGATTATCATAAAAATGTGTTTTCTATACAGAGATATCGATATCGGTAAATATCGGTATCGGCCATAACAGCAATTTTAATATCAGTTATCGGTATCGGCCGCAATTTTCACATCGGTGCATCACTACTGAAGCTGGTGGAAAATATTAGCTAGGCATAAAGGTAAGGTACTAGAACATAGTGTCTGTTGCTTCATTGACGTCCAAAGAGGAGAACTGGTTAATGAGGTGGAGGTTACGGTGAAAGGTGACCAGTGGAGGAGTCTGGTGAGCATGAAGGTGGAGTGAAAGATAACTGGAAAAAGTGCTCTGAAGGATGTAGTTGAGTAACAACATGTTATCAGTGGTACCGTGACATGTAAGGATGAGGTTTAGCTCTGTCTGCTGTGTCTTACTGGAGTGCTAAATTAAGCACCTTAAGTTAGATTAAATAGAGTATTTAAACATTTCGACGACACCATAAACGGACTCCAAAGATTTTAAACGTTGATCACTGAATGTGTTATGATTGGTTGGTAGGATGTTTTCACTTTTCATTATCATTAGTTTACAGTGATTTGAAATTACAATAAAACCAAATGACCTGGTCCAACAGAGCGAGAGTATGGGGATTGCTGCCACCATTGATGCCATGACTTCAGCCAGTGCTTCATCTGTGGAGTGTTCCAGTCCTGGCGGTTCTGATACTGGCCCACCAGCGGTATGTATTTTTGAGACTGTGGTTCTCAACTGTGGGACCCACCACTCTGCACATTTTGGCTAATTAGATATTATGCAGGCAAATTTGATTTTTTGTTTTAGTTTTCAGGTTTTTTTTCTCAAATCAGATCTTTTCAGGAAGCTTGTCCACCACACTATTAATTGCAAGTGATAAATAAAGTGATTCAGAATGCTGCAGCTCGTCTTGTCTTCAACGAGCCAAAAAGGGTCCACATCACTCCTCACTCTCTCTGCACTGGCTACCACTCGCTGCTCGCATCAAGTTCAAGGCATTGACGCTTGCTTACAGATCTATCACAGGCTCAGCTCCCTACTACTTTCATTCGCTCCTACGAGTCTACATCTCTACCAGAAGTCTATGATCGGTCAATGAGCGACGGCTCGTGGTTCCATCACAAGAGAGCCACAAAATCACTTTCCAGAACATTCTCATTCACGGTTCCATGCTGGTGGAATGATCTCCCCACCCTCATCCGGAATGCAGAATCCCTGACAACATTCAAAAGACAACTGAAAACTCATCTCTTGTGTGACACTGTTACCCCTTTTCCACCAAAAAAGAACTGGTTCGGAACTGGTGCTGGTTCAAAGTTGGTTCAACTTGCGAACCTTCTCAGAACCTGTTTGTTTTTCCACTGACTAGAGAGCCCAGCAAACAACGTCGTTACGTCACTGTGTACGTTGCCATAGGCTATGTCTTAGCTTTCCTAGAAATGCTTGCGGCAACTTCAAGCATAACAATTACAATGGCAGACTACATTGTCTTTCTGCAAATGTTTCTCCTGGCATTGCGATCCTATATTGGGGTCAGAAGACGTTTAGAACACATTTGTGCTGCTCGTCTGGATTACTATAGACGGAGGTTACGTTCCAGTAGAAGTTCGACAATAACCCCGCCCCCAGCCCCCGACGGAAGCATGACGTGGTAAAAGAACGGTTCTAGTCCAGCAAAGAGTTGGTGCCGCTTTGGAGCCAATTTTCCTGGCCGAGAACCGGTTCTTTGGCTGTCAAAACACGAAGAACTGGTTCGCGAGTAGGCACCGGCTCTGAACCGGCACCAGCACTGCCTTGGTGGAAAAGGGGTATATGATTCCCACCCCTAATGTAGTCAGGACATTTTTTTTATTTTAAATCCTAATCCTTTTTTTTTTTTTTTTTTTTTTTTTTTACACTATTTTGCTTTTTGCTCAAATTTCAATTTAGGACATCAGTGCTGATCCCCAAGCCAAAGGCTCTCCTGAAGCCTACACAGCCCAGCATGCACTGCGGCAGGCACAGATGTCAAAAGAACTGATTGAGCTCAATAAAGTTTTGGCACTGAAAGAGGCTTTTGTCAAGAAGATGTGTCAGAATGATAGTCATTTGGAGCCCATGCAAACAGAATATCAGGTAAGCCTGGAAACTAAATCATAAAAATTATATTGCTGAACACCATGAAAGTCATGTTACTGTTTGTTTCACCTCTCCAGGAGAATGTTCAAAGTCTGCAGGCTGCTGTTGGCTCTCTGCAGAAAGAGAAGGAAGATCTCGTCCATGCTCTGCAGTCTGCTAAGAAGGACACCAATCAGGCCAAGTAACTCAATATCTGTGGCAGTTTCTTGCCAAACTTAAATTGCCAGGTCTTATGCTGCAACACAATTTGATAGTTTAGTTTATTATTTTTCATGTCTTGTTTTACTCTAGATTGAGTGAACAACGCAGAAAGAGACTTCAAGAGCTGGAAGGACATATCACAGAGTTAAAGAAGAAACTGCAAGATCAATCCAAGCTGCTTAAGCTCAAAGAGTCATCCGTGCGCAATGTTACTAAACTCAACCAAGAGATTCAGGTTTGTGTTTACAATGCCTCATGTGCTTAATTTGCTGATTCGGAATGGGACGTTCCTTACATCCAGGTTGCGGTGTAATCTGAAGAAAAAAATCTCCACCTCTAGTGGACATACTAACAGCCTGTGTGGATAGTGATGCAGACAATGAAAGATTTTGCTTTCAGATTAGTTTTTTATTTTTATGAGTTGTTGCAACCCTCAGTATCCTGTCAACCCTAAAGCCCAATTTATACTTCTGCGTCGAACTCACGCCGTAGCTACGTCGTAGGCTGTGTGTAGCGCGCGTACCCTGACACGCACCTCTCCAAAAATGTAAGAACACGTCAATTCTACGTGGACCGCAAGCGCTGTGATTGGTCTACTAGAACCCCTCCCTTGGGTTTCACATGCTCCCTCAACATGTGTAATTGCGCGTCAACGCGGACAACGACACAGAAATATAAATGAAAACCAACGTGTAACCTAAAGCGTAGAGGCTCCAGCGTAGGTCCGACACCGAAGTATAAATCAGCCTTAAGACATTATTAAAAAGGGCAAAAGACCAAAGACAAATGGTCACTATTTAAGGCATCGTGCCTTCGAACTATAAAGAATGGTTTCATTAAAATGACAATTACATAGACTTATTTATACTGCTCGCATAAATTGTTTAAGCTGGTTCCTTTCTTGGCTCAGTCATAGCAGCATTATGTTACGTTCACACTGTGAGCCTTAGTGCTCAATTCCAATTTATTCCTCAGATCCGAATTTTTTTTTTTTTTTTTTTTGGTATAGCTGCTCTCATTGTTTTAAATGTGACCAATATGAGATTCCAGTGCAAACAGATCATGGTTTTGGACTGACCGGCATGCTCAAAAGAACGATAAAAAGACGTCACGTAGCACCTTGTTATGTGGAAGTAACAGAGGACATTAAAGTAAGTGATTACATGTTAATTTAAATTGTGATCTGCCGCCGAAGTTAGCGAGACAACATAAAGACGAAGATATGAAAAAAGAGAGCAGCGTTTTTAAACATTTATGATACAAGCCCTAATTTTTTGCTTGTATAAAGAGCTGTGACTGTAATTAAGTTCTGACACATGACCACCTTTCGCAACTTGATAACACTGGGTATGTAAAATCTTTGAAATGACTACCATGAGCACAGAATTGTGACAAAAGTCGCATGAATTCCGATATGACTGTTCAGACTGAGGTCGCATTGCAAAACAATACTGTATTGTATTTAGTACCACATATGGAAGTGGCAAAAGAGTCACATGCGAGCCAAATAAATCAGATTTGGGCAACATTTACCTGCTGTCTGAACGTAGCCTTAGTCAATGAAAGTGGGTTTAACCCCCTGAGGTCGGCGGTCTCGCCGGCGATACCAGCTTGCTTTTTTTTTATCAGTGTAAAAGAAACTCATAAATACTCTGTTGACTTTGATTTTCCATAGGAGTTTCATACATCAATCGATTCTGTTAAATATGTATTATTTTTGTGTATACTCACAATAAAAACAAAGTGTTGTGCTTTTCGCCAAATTAAGAAAAATAAACACGGAGCGCGATCTGCCTTCTCTCTGTCCGTGTAGTCCATTCTGAAACGCGTCCGAAAATGAATCATAACTCAGCGAATACTTCTCACACAGACACGTGGTATATGTCTTTATGAAGCTTGAAATCTCTTCTTTTAAATGAAGTAATTAATATAAAAAACAAATGTTTTCAACTCATGTAATCCGTTTGAAAGCAAGGAGAGGTACCGTTTTTTCCTTCTGCCTCATTATCTCTATAATGAACCGAGGCCGCCCCGCCCCCCGGCACTATTCACATGGTAAATAGTTTAGGTAATCTATGCTTCGCACCCGCCCCCCGATCAATGCCTTGAAAACACGAAGTTTCATCAGATCAGATTCACTGATAGTTCATCGCGTTTAGAGAGGATGGCTCGTTTCGCCGGGAAAGACGCCCTTCAGATGATTCTGGACAGCGAGGAATAACTCACCTTGGCTTTTCCTCAGAGGAAGATTGTAGCTCAGACGACGAACGGCAGCATTTTCAAGAGCGAATTGATCACGCCGAGTAAACACCGAGTTTTCACGTGAGTAAATACGTGTACTCAAGTGGTCTAGTGGTAGAACATTTGCCTAGCGTGTCAGAGGTTCTGAGTTCGAATCTGCACTCATATAGTTTTTTTTTTAGTTTTTTTTTTTTATCAAATCAGATTATGTTTATCAGTGGTTGTATATCAGGCAGAGACATGTTTGTGTGTATTTTGTTTTGTAATTTCACTGGAACGAAAAGAGTCTCCACAACGGATTGAAGCGCGCGTCCGAGTGAAGACTGCGCGAGCCTAAAACAAACACAGTATCCGCGTTTGACTCGCGGGAATCCACGGCGCAAACCTGTGAGGGGAGCCCCATATCAGCTCGAGAAAACACAAGTTTATTCAGATCATTACTTGTTTACACCGTCTCGCAGCGCTGTGAGGAATAATAATAAGGGGAAATGTCCCTCAAAAGGTAGATGTAAACAAACTATTAAAAGGTAAATATAATTTTTTTCTTTAAATAATTTTTATTGTGTTTTATTAGTAACAAATTTGGGGAGAGGATAAATATTCCAAAACTGAAAATACAGTATGAGAATTAACTGCACAATTACTAGACATGTTTACCTTGGATATTATACAATTTGCAAGCACAATTTGTGGGAAAAAAAATGTATATAAAAAATATAAATAAAATGTATTTTTGTGTATAAATATATACACATATATATGTGTGTGTGTGTATGCACATTGCACATATATATATTTGTATAAGCAACGTATTAAACTGCAAATTAACATTTATATTCCTTATAATAAAAATGAAAGACCTATGTTACAGACATATGAAAGACAACATTTCGTTGATTAGTTTTGGATAGATTATACATTTTTACTGTAAAATATCTGCCACCTCAAATAAGCTTTTATTTGCCAATTTTTTGTCAAAAATAATCAATCAAATCCTTAACTTTGAAATATGTATGATAAAATGTATACTTTAGTTTTTACAAAGAAAGATTACACTTGAATTGTTGTTTATTGAAATATTTACAAGGTAGATGTAAACAAACTATTAAAAGGTAAATATAAGCCTTTTCTTTAAATAATTTTTATTGTGTTTTATTAGTGACAAATTTGGGGAGAGGATAAATATTCCAAAACTGAAAATACAGTATGAGAATTAACTGCACAATTACTAGACATGTTTTCCTTGGATATTATAGGCCAAATTGCAAGCACAATATGTGGAAAAATAAAAAAGAATTGAGATGCTTCCAACTGTTGCTCTTGCATTCTTGTGGCTCAGTGACTCACCTGAATGAATGGCTCATTAAGTATGCGGTCCTCAGGTGTGAACCACTAAATATGCATGATCTGTAATCCGTGGATCTTTCCAAACAGAAAGTGCTTTGCAAAATTCAAATCAATGTATTGTGTTATGTGAAGGATTAGGCAGGGTGATTTTCACATCATTTTGAAGAAAAAACGCTAGGCAATGACATCTATTAGACAAAAGTCTTATTGGCACATATTTAGTATGTGTTTTGTGGTCTTATTTCAGAAACTTTAGTTTTTAGTTTTTTCAATAACCACGCATAAACATTATTCTCTCAAAAATGCAAACATGTACATTCTTGTTGCTCACATATTATGGTAGCCCTGTTTGTGCTAAATAGTGTGTAATTTTTTTTTGCCATTACTATGTTTATAAGCAACTGAAAAAAGCACAAATGTCAGGGCATGTCAGAACATCTCAAGGACCCCAAAAACACCTTAGACCCCAGAGGGTTAAAATAAGGCTTAACTTTTTCATTAAACAAATTATCAGTTGAAAAAGTGCTGGTTAATCTGTGCAGGCTATGAAGTCCCAGCGAGTGCAGCTCATGAGACAGATGAAGGAAGACTCTGAGAAATTTCGTTTGTGGAAACAGAAGAAAGATAAAGAAGTACTGCAGCTCAAAGAGAAAGTGAGTGTCAATCTTAAATTTTTACTCTGATCTTGTTTCATTTACAGATGGTGTAATTTTACTGTTTTTGGCGTTTGACATTCCAATTTTTCATATTTCTATGGTAATAAAGTTTTGCAGGAAATTAAATGTTTGTTGTACACATTTCAGGATCGTAAACGGCAATATGAGATGCTAAAACTGGAGAGAGACTTCCAGAAACAGGCCAATATTCTTCGTCGCAAGACAGAGGAGGTGAGCTGTTTTTCCAAAAGCTGTACAGCAATTCTGAACTAATTTGCACCTGCTGTTTTGTTGTCTAACACATCTCCCGCCTCAAATGATAGGACAGTGTTCCACTATTAGGGCTGCATGATCTATCGTTTTAACACTCAATGTGCACATCCTCGAAAGTCACATCGCAGGATGTGCGAAGTCAAGTATAGGGATCATAGTGGATTAGTGATCCGTAGGATCCGGAATGCATGTGATTTGTGGATTAATTGCCGTTAGCCATCATAAAATGGAAGTTTATCATTTGCGTGTACTTTTCTACCAACATCTACCAACTCTCCTGACTGATTTGTCGGACAAATGGCGGATGGCGGATTATGATTGGTCAGATCGCCTGTCAATCAAACTCTCTGCGACGGGTCAATTTTATTAGATTTAATTTATACAGTTAAGAGACAATGTAGTTATTTTACATTTGATTATTTAATGTCTGAACCTGAATACAGTTAGATTTACCAAAAAAACAAAAACAAAAAAAACATTAAGCACTGCTTATTTAATTTGTATCTGTTCTGTTGTCTTTATCTATGCTTGTAATTGTTTATTATTTTTATATGCAGATTCACTGTCCTACAAAATCACCCCAATCATCCTAGAATGATTAATTCTTTACAAATAGAGCTATACAAATCATCTGGTGAAATTTTCATATTGCAATATCACAGAAAAACAAAACTTTGCAATATCCATTTTTTTTCAATATCGTACAGCTACAGTATGGTAAAAAAAATTAATGTTCATCCACAGGCTGCAGCTGCTAACAAGCGTCTGAAAGATGCACTTCAGAAGAGAAGTGAAGTTGCAGAGAAGCGTAAAGACGTTCATAACCGTGGAACCGAGGGTGTCGCCAGCAGAGTCAAGGTACTTAACTTAGAAAAAAACTGTTTGGTTTGACGTCCAGCTTATTTGTCATTTATTTTTGGATCTTGGCTAACTGATTCAAGTACAGTTTGAATTTATTTTTAAATGGTCTACCAGCTTAGGTTGTATGATGTATCGATGCCATATTGTTTATTGGTATATATATATATATGCTGCATTTACAACACAGAGCCGTAGTTAACTGACAAGCTGAGCCATATCGCATTAATTATCGCAGGCCGCGATAATTAATGCGATATGGCTCAGCTTGTCAGTTAACTACGGCTCTGTGTTGTAAATGCCGCTCCATCTGAAAGCAGGTGATGGCGATTTACTACTAATCAAGGAACCGGCTTTACTGACGAGATGCGCCTAACAATGTCATGCGATATATTGCCCAGCCCTAGTTAAAGGGTAATTGTTTCAAGTCACGAAACAGGTTTGTGTTGTTGCCTAATTTTGATGGCACGTATCTTTGGCAGTTTGCAGTGCAGGTTGCAATATTAAAGGGCACCTATTATGCCCCTTTTCACAAGATGTAAAATAAGTCAAAATACCCAACAGAGATAATTTTTTACAGCATGTTTCAATTGTCATTTTTTGGGGCTCAGAAAAGCACCGTTTTAGTGTGTATCCCTTTAAATGCAAATTAACTGCTGCTGCCGGTCCAGGGGGCGGAGCCTCACGAGCTCGCACTAAGAGCCAGGACAATCTCATCTGATTATATCAAAACAGAAACTCTCAGTAGTGGTGTTCATTTCGACTCGGAGTCACACAGTAATGCCCACAGAGCCAGAGAATATATGCTGTATGGAGATGGAACAGGAATAGTTTAGTTTAATTACGGTTATTTGTCATCTGCTTTTATCCACTATTAATACAAGCCTGCTGTAGCAGACCCCGTCTGAATGATGACCAAAATATACTGATGAGTTCAATTAAGTTTATTGTACCTCACACAAAAGATGAAGCCTTAGTTTTACTCCAGAAAATCACTGTAAGAGCCAAATAAACACAGTATACAAGTGTGCATTAAAGTCTTATCCATAAACTCTCTCTCTCTCTCTCTCTCTCTCTCTCTCTCTCTCTCTCTCTCTCTCTCTCTCTCTCTCTCTCTCTCTCTCTCTCTCTCTCTCTCTCTCTCTCTCTCTCTCTCTCTCTCTCATTATCATTATCATTGAACATACACAGCGAAATACACAAAACACTCGTTAGAACTAACAGTAAACAAATATATACACACCTTTTCAGTGGGTGCTTAATCAACTGGTAAATTGTATATCAACGACTGGATGAGCTGTCATAAAGTGCGCGCTCTCACTTTCATTTTTGCCGTGATCAGTAACGTTAGGCCTGTCGCTCCGGAGACTGTAAGCTGGATCACGAACAGTACAGATCCATCCTCGAGTAACAACGAGAGTAAATGAAGACTAAGTTCATTCTTACATCCAACAACAAAACACCTCAATCGCTTAGGAGACATTCTTGTCTACAGTTGCTCCAGCGTGGAAACAATGGCGGACTGTGTCCAGCTCACTCAGGGCGGGTCTATCCTCAAACTGCAGTGTCAACCAACAGTCGCGGGGCCTGTGCAAAGTGACGTCACATTGCCCCGAATCTAAGAGCAGCTCGTTCTGAGACAGTACTTATGATTTATGGGAATTTAAAAAAAAGCACTTGGTGGATTTTTATCATTATAGGGTGGTTGTGTACACACACTGCCAACACACATTTATGTTCAAACACCATGTAAAAGTGAATTTTGCATAATAGGTGCCCTTTAATAACATTACATGTTTTGTCTCTTAGAAATGCACAATTGACAGTAGCTTGAGTTAACTGATCGTAGCTTGAGCTGGGATGCAGATGTAAATTTGTTCATTAACAACAACAGTAACATCTGTAAAGATTTCAACAACCTCATTTTTATGTGGTTTTATTAAAATTAACCTTTAATCTTTTTGTCGCTCGGCCCTAGTTGTAATTGTCATTTTGCTTGGTTAAGAATTGGTTGCTGAACGAGGTAGAAGTGCTTGTGAGCACAGAGGAGGCCCGCCGACATCTACAGGACCTACTGGAGGACAGGAAAATGCTAGCAGAGGAGATCGCTCAGCTTCGCCAGCAGATGGAGGCAGGAGAGAGACCTGTAGCCAAAGTCCGGGTGAGATTTACACACACCATGTTCAGCATGAAATACTAACATACTGCTTACTACATTTGTGTCAGGGCTTTGTAACAGTGCTTGCAAGGCAGACCCATAAAACAAAACCCATGAGACTTTTGTTCATCTTCGGAACTAAAATGATGTATGATTTATGGGTCGTATGAATTGAGTGGTTTAATCCAAGTCTTCTGAAAAGACATGCTTTGATGAACCTCATTAATTCTTGTGCTTCATGCGCACACATTTGAGAAGGTAGGGTAATGTGCACATTATTTGACAATTAAGCACTGAGCTTGAGTTTAGATGCAGTTGTCAATTTATTATCATTTATAGCAGTTACGTACCACCTTTCTGTGAAAATAAGTGTTACAGTAAAGTGTTAGTACTACAGTAGATCCATATTTAATAATAATGGTGGTTTGCATGTCCCTCCCCTGTGAAGGCCGCCTCCTCTTCCCTTTACCTCAGTACAGATAAAATGTTGTGGGGATAATTCCGATTCGCATGGCTACGAAAAAAAAAAACCACTGTATTATAAATGTTTAAGGTCAGACAAGTAGTTTGAGGGTTGATTTGTAAAGGACTACACACCTGCGCACATATATTCAAACGCGCATACCTTTGGACTGAACACGTAATGCGCATGTGCGTGACACCTGTGTTTTCGCGGGTTTGAGGTTTGCGCAGAGATAGCGGATTATCGTTTGCACCTTCGAACCTATTTCAGGGAGTGCGTTTTCGAGACACATGACCGTTAGAACGGTGTTGTGTTAGTGGCCCCTAAATTAATAACTGATGATCTTCGCAACGGAAGTGAACTTTATCCTAGAGCTGTTGTAAACCCTAAACAATCTGTTACGGTAATTTCCTATTATCTCTGTAAAGCTGCTTTGAAACTATTGTTAAAAGCACTATATAAATGAAGGTGACTTGACTTGACTATTGGAGCGAATTCATAAATGGTCCTTGCGGTTCAAATGAGTAGTCCCGTTTTGTCCCACTTCTAGAGCTTTTGCCTTTTGATGTTTCTCATATGCAACAGACATGGCATTAGTCCCACTACCAAGTTTACCCAAATAAGCAGTGCAACCTCTAACAAAATGCAGCCGCACCGCCAGGAAAAAAGGTAGCAAAATGCAATTATTTAAAGAGACAGAGCCCTGCTTGGATTAAACTGCTTGATTTGTATGGAATACTTTTACAATGTTTTTATTGATTGATGTTTGAAAATGTTTATTACTTAGGCTTTCAATAGATCTACAAAAATTGTGAGAGAATATTAAAATGATTAACATGTTTTATGGGTTTGAAATGACATGGATGGATGGATGGATCTTAAATTTATAGATAGATGATAAATGAAAATTGACACACACCCTTTTGGGAGAACTATCTCTTTAAGATAGGGCTGTACTCAACGAAAGAAAATCTTGGTCGACTGAAGTCCTGAAATTTTCGACTAAAAATCGACTAAAATCGACTAAAAATGACGTTAGAAAAAAAAAGCGTTAAATTAATTAGATGTGCACTGTGCGCAGTACTTGGTAGCCTTGTTGTCCGCCTAAATGAATTATAAATAAACATAAACAACTAGTAGGCTATTTGCAGTATATTAAATCGGTTTTGACCTAATTATTTTGCACTGAAATGAGTCTGACACTTGAGTCTGTCAGCTCTGACAGCGCTGCATCACGTGCACCTGCGCAATATCATAGCTTATGATTTCCGAAAATAGTACTATGTTGTCAACTAGTGATATCATCACAAGAACTGTTGAGGAATATGCAACATAATTTAGACAATTATTTTTGTCATATGTTATAATTATAAGTTATTATTAGTCAGACACTATCATTTCACCGTGCATGTCCTCGCACCGAGCGAGGCTGATGAGCTTAACGTTAGCTTCGCAGCTGAGGCACGAATAGACTATTAACTTAAAGCTTTTACTCTTAAACACAAAAGGCACGTCCACTTTAATAAAAAAAGAATATTTATTAAACAAACCAGATCAAGAGCAGAAACGAAATAAAGTGCATAACTGAAAAATAAAGCATCCTAGGCTCAAAACTAACACAACCAACAGCACAGCACAATTGCGCATTAGGCTCCAAATAAAAAAGTTAGGTTATCACACTAAAACATTGAAATATGCAAATTCTGATATGTTCATAGCTTACTCAAAACAGACAGGGCAAGCTAACGCAGACAAGTGTGCTTACCACTTTTACAGTAGATGATATGTCATGTTTGTCGTCAAGCTGTGGAAAACTGTTGCTTGCAAACTTTGCATTCGACCTTTTTCCTGTTATCAATTTTAACAAAATGCTGCCACACTGTCGATTTCTTTGTTGTTGACGTGTTAGAAGAGGACTGACTATTAAACGCTCTCACAATTAAATAAATAATATTCAGCATCAAACCTTCTACGCTCGACGCTCTCTCTTGGGTTGGACTAATCCAAAAAAGGTGAAAACAAGGGGGGGTGTTTTGAAGACAGACTGTTACAGTGAAACAAGGGTATTCTGAAAACACTCCCATTAGCAGTTAGTGCTTTCCACCTGATGAAATGAAACTGATGAAATAAACGCGGCAGAAAATCGACCAATCGGAATTTTGGTCGAACCAGAACGTATCGACCAACTAATCGACTAGGACAGTACAGCCCTACTTTAAGATCTATCTATCTATCTCCATCTTATCTATCTATAAGCCTCAGTCATTTGTCAGTGGCAGTTTGATGCATTTAAATTATTATTTTTTTTTCCCTTTCTCAGCGTCGTACACTGACCATTTCAGAGTTGGAAGGCCAAGGTGATCTGGAAGCCTCCATCAGCAAGCAAGTTGAGAGTCTGGAGACCGAGATGGGGCTCAGGTCAGACATACTAAAACTGAACCACAGTGAATGTATACTCACGCTAGTTTTGGACTATCTGCATGGAGTGATGACAGTGAATGCAAATAAGTGTTGATTCATTTCTGTTCAATAACTGTGTAAAGTTTGTCAATTATGAAATTAGTTCAATTTGGCTATTAAGAAATGCAGATCTTCAGAAAGCTGTGATGTCATCATTCAGTTTAGGGCTGCACAATTAAATTCCACGATTACGTAATCGTTCAAAGCCGCGATTACAAAAGAAAATCCACTATGCGTGTATGTGTTTATAGCATGTTATGTTATGAGAGGCGAATCACAACTACTTCAGAAAACCAAGCACAATAGGAACTTTTAGGCAGTGACGTAAGTGTACGCTGAAATAAAAAGTCTTTCACCTCAGAAAACCGGACTTTCCTGTCATGTCAGCCGTTACACTGTGCTTGTTGCGCACACTCTTTCATGCGCAAATGCGGCAGCGCGTGCTGTGTATCGCTTCATTGTATATAAAGTGCAAAAGAAACTACGAGCATGCAACGTCGTTACGTTGTAAATTAGTAAATCACGAAATAAAAGTAAAATATCCATAAATCACGTTTCATTAACAGTTCTTGTTAGTATTGTGTATTCACCATGGTAACTGTCGTTTCCATATTAACCCCAAAATGCCACTTTTATTTTCATTTTGTGTTATTTTTTATATTTTTAAATGACTGTGGTGACATACCAACATTGTATTAACAAAGTTTGGGACTGCTATTTAATAGCTTTAGCATAGGCCTAATGTTTATTTATTAGTAGTCTTTACTATTAGTCATATTCTTACAATTTATGTGTATGTTAAGTAAAGGGGGACAGTACTTGTGTGTGTTCACAATTTTTGTGTAAACATGTATTATAATAAATATATTTGTATAAATATATATGTATGTATAAATTGTGATAATCGTAATTAGGGGTGTAACGATATTCAAACCGAACCAAAAAACCGCGATACACCACCAACAATACGTATCGCGATACTCTCATTGCGTACCGAGGACGGCCCGCCCCCTGCTGCCCCGGCCCATCCCCGGCTCAATGGACCTCATGTCTTAAAGCCCTATTCGCACGGGATTAGTATTACCTAGGGACCTCCGGTAATTTGTAATAATCGCGGAGGTCGTCTGTGATTTTTATCCCGTGCGAATCTGCCATGTCTGTAAAAATGTCTGTAAAAATTCCCCCGAAAATTACCTACCGTATTTCGGCCAACACAGGGGTCCTCTGATAATACCAGTCCCGTGCGAATCCCCATGTCTGTGATTTGGGCTGTTTTTCTGTGAGCCTATCGTTTCCTAAAGAACGTAATAACCATTATGGGCCGTTTAACAGTCCATTTTACGTCTGTATTAAAACTATAACAATAAAATCTCTCGATATGCCCTACTCCAATCCGATTATAGTTTTTCTCCAATAAAAACTATGAAGTGCTGCAAAAGAGAAAACAAACTACAGTAAAGACGTGATCCTGAAGCTCAACTCGGACCGTTGTCATGGAAACGTCAAATTAAGCATTTTGGCGCAACATGGAAGCTCTTTTGGAAAGTTTGGACGCTTTTTGTGGAAGTGTGACTTAGTAGTCTGTATCGTGGAGCAATTCTTTGCGCTAAGTGTCACCGTAAAGTTTTGCGCGATAACATCCAAGGAATCACCAAACCCGCTATTCGTCGTCTGGCGCGCCGCGGCGGCATCAAGCGCATCTCCGGTCTGATCTACGAGGAGACTCGCGGAGTGTTGAAGGTGTTCCTGGAGAACGTGATCCGCGATGCCGTCACCTACACCGAGCACGCCAAGAGAAAGACCGTCACCGCCATGGATGTTGTGTACGTGCTGAAGAGACAGGACGTCCAATCGTCCATCCTGTAAGTATCTCAAGAAATCAAAGTGTAAAAGAGTAAAAATTATATAAAATGAAATAAACCAAATAAAATTAATAGAAGAACAAGCCTATCGCGACGTTTCGGTATTTATAATACCTTCTTCAGGCAGGCTTGTTGTAAATATGGACAAAGAATAAAAAAAAAAGAAGATATGTTATATATTTATACAATAATATGATATTCTATAGGCTAATATATATAATTTTTCTCTAATAAATTGGTTTTAAATAAGTTCTTTTTTTGAATTGCAATACTGCAGCGCGATCTTCGTTTCAGCACGTTCAGCTAGTGAAGTGTGAATGGGTGGGCGCGCGCTGTAAAGTCCGTAAACTCGAGGGAATTACGAATAGGGATGCACCGATGTGAAAATTGTGGCCGATACCGATAACCGATATTAATATTGCTGTTATGGCCGATACCGATATTTACCGATGTCTATCTCTGTATAGAAAACAAATTTTAATGATTATCAAATAAAGAGCTATTTTCCAAAACACTTTTTTTTTTTTTTACTTTAGAAATTACTGATATTGGGCACCTTTACCTGTATGCAAAATATGTCACACATACGACACACATGCATTATATTGCATTGCATATAATGTGTGCTGGTCAACTTGTCTAAAATTAAGAAACCCTTAGAAAACAGGAAAAAAAAAAAACAGGAACATTGTGTACAATTAAGATAGGCTACTTAATTTATTATTCCAATATCCAAATATGATACTAAATACCACAGGGAAAAGGGCTTCTATTTGTGACGTGCTGTCTTTGCGTTTGAACACTGCGCATTTTAAACAGGACACGCATTAGCTGAATAAATGTTAGCCAATACAAACATATTTATAGAAAACAGTTGACAATGAATAGACAGGAGTCCAATAATAGCATAACGAATCACTTATTCTAAAAATAATAACAAGTAGGCTATAAGACGAATCCGACATATGGGCTGTGTTAACAGTAAAACGTCTGTCATTTAAAGAATTTTAAAAACACGGATGGATAATACAAAATGCTTTCTGACATTTTGATAGGAAAAAAAAACAAGCAAGAACAAAATTTAAACTTAGCCCGTCAATTTTTCATTTTACAATTGTCTTCTCTCTCTGGGTGCGCGCGTCCGTGTTTGTGAGGGAGAGCTCGCGCAGCACTGATACAACGGTAGCCTACTTTTTAATCCATAAGTAACGAACGCGCTAGTTTTCATACAAAATAAATATGTAACATAATTAGGTAGGCTACTTTAGTTATTATTAACACAATAACGTAACACATGAAGGCTACGTTTCTCAACACTGAGAATGAATAAATAAACGTCTGTTTCTCCACTCGCGCTTATCAGTAATCCACAAATCACACATGCTGTCACTTTTGAGAAAAATCTAATTCGAACGGGTATCAAATATCAAGCAATATATTCAAATATCTACGAGTCAAAAAACGATCAATCAAAAATGTGTCATGAAGAGGGAAAAAACATAAGTCGCACTGGACTGCGTTAACAATGTTACTGACGGGACAGTTCTCTGTTATGCACGTCTGAAAGCGGCACTAAAAGACTGCTTTAAAACTTTCACAGAGACCTCAAACAGAAAGCACAAAGCCTGTCTTTAAATTTAATTTCATTTTGTATTAATTGTATCTTAATTTTGATCAATGTTTCATCAAAAATAAATAAGTAAATATTAGAAAATATTTAATCAGGACATGGAGGCGACGGCGCCTGAACTGAAGCGCGTCTCAAATGAACCGAAACCTACCTGCCTCACAGACCTGAGACATAGAAAGCTTGAAACATCTATTTTTAAACAGAACAATTCAAAACGAAAGAAAACAGACTGTTCTCTGCTTATGTCATCTGTATGAAATGTGTATTTCTCTCAGGCGCATTCACTACTGCTAAGATCGCGAGTCAGCATCGTCAACTTCATCTTCAACTTCACACGTCAAATATCGGCCTGTTCACATCGGCCCTATTTTGACATCGGAACGATACCGATGTGTAAAAAAAATGACCATATCGGCCGATATTATATCGGCGGCCGATATATCGTGCACCCCTAATTACGAACATTTATTTGCCCGTGTGAACGAGCCACCAAAAACACAGACGTCAGGGGATAATTTCTTAATTACAGAGGTCCAGGGGTAATACTAATCCCGTGCGAATAGGGCTTATGACAGAATTTGTTCATTAAACCACTGTGAAAAAAAAGAAGCAGCAATTTTAGCTTTCTAAACCCCCCACCCCACCGAACCGAACCGAGATGTCAATACCGAACCGTCAGTTTTGTGTATCGTTACACCCCTAATCGTAATTAATAATCGCAATTACAATTTCAAGGGAATAATCGGCAATTATGATTTTTGTCATAATCATGCAGCCCTAATTCAGTTCTAATCCAATAGTGTCAGTGCAGTCAAATCAATATTTCTGAATATTAAGTGTACCCGACTCAGCAAGTCAAAGCGTTAGTGGAGAGGAATCCAAACTCCATCTAGTGACAAAAATGGAGAAAAAACAGGCTCACTTGAGGGATCAGTTCTCCTGACCAAATTAAAGAACATGCTTTGATTATGATTCCAGGTTGCATCAGAACTCAGATTGTGGATTGATATGATTTCAGAATATTTCATCTAGCTCCTTCTGCCAGGGTGGTAAAAAAAAGAGGAATCAGTTGCAGGAATAAGTGATTTATTGTATATCAAGGGCACACAAAATCAGGAACACAATGAGGAATAGTGAGGCCACAGTCAGAAGGGGGATCAGGAAGGATTCCAGCCAGAAACGATGGAGTGCTACATCAGCCCAACAGGATGCGTCGGATAAGGGAAATGTCAGAGCAGATCCAAACAGCAACGCTGGGGGAGAAATGAGTACAGTCTCCAGAGTGAACCTGGAGAGTAGAGGTAGGGACTTGGTGGTGGTAGCTGGAATCCTTTGGGGCTGGTGGGCAGGGAAGATCCAAAAAGGAGCAGGAAGGGAGCAACAAGAAGGATGAGATCTGGCAGCCAAATCGGACAGTGGAGCTGGGAGGAAAAAACTAACCAGACGGGAGCTCAAAAACATGGCTAGAAGAACAGGAAAAAAATAACCACATCTCAAAAACTTCAGATAAATGGTAGGAAGACAAGACTAAGACTAAAGCTACAGAGATTGATCTGGCACATGACAGAAAACAAGAGGAATATAAAGGGTGAGAAACGAACTTAAACGGTGCAAGCCATTATGAGATAAGGTAACGAGGGGCGGAGTGACAATAGAGCACAGGAAGCAAAATTGTTCAAGCAAAGGACACATCACAAACAAACCCTGAGCTGATCAGACTGGCATCCTGACACCTTCTGCTTGAATCAGGATAGATTTGAATGCATCACACCAGCATTTTGTGGGAGAAGTTGTTGAAGCTGGCCATAGGAGTTTGCGCACAGGACTTGTCTGGATGGCCTCCGCTAGGGAAATCTGTGCCGAGGGTTGTCTAGTTGACGAGGTGTTCGCAGTGGATCTTTCTCTTGGGATTGTCTAGTTGTCATGGTCATCGCTGTCATTCATGGCTGTGTTGTGGTTTTCTCTGCGTTGCAGGCCCACCATCTGGTCTGGATACCAGACCTGGTTTACTAAAGTAACCTTGGGGTCAGGGTGAGACAGGCAGACTAATATAATGCCATTCCTCTTATGATGAATCGGGGTCAGGGTGAGACAGACTAATATATTGCCATTCCTCTTACGATGAATCAAGATCATCCAATGTAATGGGAAGTGTTCCTGTTTCCGGTTGACCTAATATATGCTGCCTAACAATACTGTAAGGGATTTTGATATAATAATGTGATAGTGTTATGTGTATCTTTAATTTAGATTTAAACTCACAGTGTGTCTGCATCCCGAACAATGCTAGAAAGACTGTTCCAGAGTTTGGGCACTAAATAGGAAAAGGATCTACCTCACGCTATCGTTTTTGTTGTTATAGGTATTATCAACTGACCTGAATTGAGACTGCAACAAATATAATGCGATAGGAGCTAAACAATTCAGGGTTTTGTAATTAATCAGCAATATTTTAAAATGTATACAGTGTTTAATAGGGAGCCAATGTAGTGTTGAAATATTTGACTATGGTGGCTGGTGTCTCTATTTGCATGTACCGTAAAATAGAATCTCTAACTAAGGCACTTTCAAAAGGTTTCTCTGTGGGGGCTCTGCAGCTGGAACCTAACAATGTACTGGGCTTGCTAAGCTAGCTGCTTTCAGAGCTGTATCTAATGCCCTTGCATTCTTACTATCCTTGATTAAAGTCTCTAATTCTGAAATCTTATCTTTCAGCCCATTTCCCTGCACTGTTCCGCTGCATGTGAAACCCTTGCCGCTGACAGAAGGTTATGAACGTGAGAGCTTAGGGTTCCGTTTGGGACAGAACCTATGTATAATGGCCAACAACTGTGTGTGCTGAATTTCATTAAATAAAAAAGCATTAGTTTGCATTACCATAGCAGCACTATTTAAGCTATCAAGAGCCCTATCACAGTTTTACATTAGCAGTGTCTTATCATTAGGCAAACTCTGACGTTCAATATTATGATTGCTTGATATCTTACCTGTTGGAAAAAAGGCCATCTCATTTCACCATTTCTGAAAAGCCAACAACAAAAGATGTTGATACAAGTTGTATATGCGCTCTGTCATTTTAAACTATTCTCTGAAATGGCTTGCTTTTTAAAGGGATAGTTCAGCCAAATTTGAAAATTCATATTGTTATGAAACCTGTATTACTTTTTTTTAATTTTTTTTTTATAAAGTCTACACACCCCTGTTAAAATCACAGCTTTTTTTATATAAAAAATAACGCAATCAGGTAATTTTAGCTATTTTTAGAATTTTTTTTCCTTTTAAAGTTTCCATTTGTTACCAGAATTTTGTTGTTTTCAATATATTACAAGTAAAAAAAGATCTGATATGAGTTTACTTTTTCATGATTTTTGTTGTTGTTGCTGCTTTTATTTGGTTCATCTTGGGTCTGGCAGAAAGTAACAAGAACGTGAATGTAGTAATACGGTATAAATAATATAGATGCATGTACACATATACATATAACATACAACCATACCTTAATTCAGATTAAGTTTTTTTTATATATAAGCTAAGTATAATTATACACATACCAGAAAAAAAAAAAAAACCCATTGACAGGAAGGAGGGTGAGCTGCTGTCTTCCTTCCAATTCATAAGAATTAGTCACCTAGCCAGTAGAGTTGCAAAGGCTACACTGTCAGCCTCCAATGTGTTTATTTCAACAGATTCTAGCAAGATACCAAACAATACTGTTAAGGGGTTGGGGTCTATTGGTAAAGATAAACGTAAATGAGACCAAATCCTTAATGAATGTTTAACTATATAAGTATTCTTAAGGGGAATTAGTACAAATAGTAAGAATTGTAAATTTGCTGGAGTTCAAAAGACAGCTTCCGATAGTACCCACTGAGACTGAGATTTTTGCAAATCCTGCTGCACCCAAAATAACAGATTCCTAATGTTTGCTGCCCAATAATATTTGGTAGAGCCAGGCCACCCAAATACTTTGGTTTCATAAGATGTCTTTAATTCATTCGTTTTGATATTCCGCTGCAAGACCGTAAAAAAGGATTTTGGAATAAATATAGGAAGGCACTGGAAAATATATAAAAATTTAGGAAGTACATTGATTTTGATGAGATTCACCATTTCTATCAAAGAAAGAGGGAAACATCTCCAGGACACGAAGAGAGACTTAACATGATTATAGAGAGGACTAATGTTGGCTTTGAATGGGTCAGAATTTACGGGTCATCTGAATCCCCAGGTATTTAAAACTATTACTGACAACCTTGAACTGAAAATCTGAATATGAATTCTGAAAGGAAGATGTTCAATGGGAACAGTTCACTATTACAGAAATTTTGTTTGTATCCTGAAAAACTACTAAAGATATCTAGAATAGAAAAAATGAGGAACTGAAATAAGAGGGTTAGACAAGAGAAGGTCATCTGCATATAAAGAAACATTTTGCGCTATACCTGCACGGGTGATACCACAGACCTGTGCACTGGACCGTAGGGCAATTGCAAGGGGTTTAATGCTATGGCAAATAACAATGGGTAAAGGTGACAACCTTGTCTTGTGCCCTGTTGTATTCTGAAATGCTCTGAAAGGACATTATTAGTACGTACAGAAGCTTTAGGGGCCGCATATAAAATTAATTGAAATTGTGTTTTACATCTCAAAAAGCTGCAGTTTTAACGGATGTGTAAACTTTTAAATCCACTGTGTATATCTTTCTTTAAACTCTTTCAGGAGTGCTCAGATAGCTGACCTGCAGCAGAAGGTTCTGGATGCGGATAATGAGGGGCGAATGAAACAGCGCTGGGATTCTATCACAACCATCGTAGAGGCCAAGAGTGCCCTGAAGGTCCTTATGGCTGAGGTGAAGGCAAAATTTTCTCACATTTGAGGATTTTTATATATTTTTTGGTCTAAGCACTGAAGCTGCTGTTTGTACTAGGACTGTGAATCTTTAGGTAGACATCGATTTGATTCACGATTTATAGGTTTTCGATTCAAGAATGATTTTTGCAAATTCAGAACGATTTGATTCGAGGTGATTGACAATGCATTTCGATTAATGATTCGATTCTGCATTAAGTGCATTCATAAGATTATTTAAATGAGGATCAAACTACAGGAGTCTTCGGCCGATTTATCCCTGATCAAGCCCTCTCAACAATCTAAGAAAAATCTTGTCCAGGTCATTGGTTTGTTCGGCCCAGATTATCTGGGAATGTGAGGCATTTTCAGATCAAATCTTAAATCAATAAAATTTTATATTGCAGTGTTTCCCACAGGATTTTGTGAAACTATGGGGGGGTGGTTGTTAGGCCCTCTAGGGGGGTCGGGGGCATGCTCACCTTTTGAAAACGTTATATATTTTGAAGGCATCAATCAGTTTTGTATATTTTAAGGAACGTTGTATATTTCTTTTGAGGAACGTTTGTTTATCTTGCTTGCATTGCATTTTGCTCACAGCCCATCCGAATGTTC
Source organism: Rutilus rutilus (assembly GCA_021464565.1). Taxonomy (NCBI): domain Eukaryota; kingdom Metazoa; phylum Chordata; class Actinopteri; order Cypriniformes; family Leuciscidae; genus Rutilus; species Rutilus rutilus. The sequence continues at coordinate 8,099,009 of JAJAQA010000017.1, read as the reverse complement.
CATGCTCATCGGAAAAGCAAAATTGACACGTCTATGTAGTAGTATACTTGTTTCTCTTTACAATATTTTTTAATAATTGGTCAATGTTAAAAACATATGAGGCCAAGGCACTCAAGAATGTAGAAAATATATAAAAAGCCTTTTATTCATGGCTATAACATTTAAAAATTTCACATAGCCACACACAGATTTAATTTAGCTTTAAAAAAGTCTTATAAAGAGGCCCGAGATTAAAACTATCTGTAAAATGCAAAATGATTTAATCTGCTTCATCCTCAACTGCACTTCAAAAATGTAGGCCATATGTTTTTTTTTTTAACTTAATTTATTTAGCTTACATCTTGTTGCTAGAATGCATATTGCTTGTCTGTTGGGATCAAGAAAAACACTGATTTGACAGGCTAAATCAACTGCACCCTGTACTTGCTCTCCACACCACTCTTGCGATTTACAGACTGCAATCTTTTGTCAATTTGTTTGTTCTATTGGTGTAAACTGCCTTCGCCAGCAAGAAGGGATATTTGCACTTAGTTTATTTTAAATTAAACTGAAATTACATTTAATTAGGTACTTTAAATTGAATGTAATGCTTTACGCATTGGTTTTAGATTATGGCCTCTTCTGTCTTGCCTGACCACTGTCTTTAAGTTTTTCATATTCTATGGAGTAGACCAAAGGGCCACCACAGTTTCAAAGAATCACAAATTGTGGCACTAGCATCCTTAACCCCTGGAATGATGGCCCGACAAGCCAATGCTGGTACTCTTCCACTGCCATTACAACGTAAATATTTTTAACCAATAATGACTCTGAATGAAGATTTCCTAAGTGAAATCAGAGACACTCAAGGCCAAACAGCAGAGGTGCCCTCCTAAGAGGCTGAGCACAACACACTGATTGTGGGTGACTATTACCAGACATGTAGGTGGCTAAGCTACCACTATGTGCTGCCTGCCCAGAACAACATTTTGGATTTAAATAAGTAACTTCACAACACACTGATAAACCATCAATCTAGCTTTTCAAAACACTTTTAATTTGGTGAGAGTGGACCAGTTTCAGTCGGTGGAACATGTTCTCTCTGGTGCTAAATCTAAATACATGGCTTTTTTAATATAATAAAAGTGCTGCGCTTCGCTGCTTATTTATGCCTAACAACTTCATGCCTAACAACAATCCTTAGTTTTAAAATCACTGTAAACCACCGATTCTTGGGGATTCTTACTGCTTCATTAATTCAATTGCAGCCTTTTTCAATTTGATAAGGACACTATTTAATATCACGATTCTGATTAGTTTGATTGACAACTTTGCCAAAGCAATGGTGCAAAACTCAATGTTAACTCAATGATCTTTTGTTATAAGAAATGTAAACATGTTTTCGGTTCATTATGAGACTGACAGGCCGCCAGAATCTAGGTAATTACTTGGAAAAACGTTGGTGTATGGCATAGGGATGTCACTTGTTTAAGAAGTTTAATTTAACTAAAAATGAAAATTCACACGTGCGAGTAATCATTTTATAAGTAGGTTTAGAAGTCAGTATATTGAATGTTTTTCCTTTCTTTTTTTTTTTTTTGTTCAGTTTATTATAATAATCAGTTGTTTAACTCATTTCCTTGCTCCTGTTTCAGGTTGTAGTCTCCAAGACCACCAGTGCCAAGCTGGAGAGTGAGCTGAAGCAGGAAAAGGCCAACCTGCTGGATATGCAGAAGATCTTGTGTGATGAACGCAAGCTTATGTCTGCCATGGACATGGAGCACCAGAGTCACCTGGTAGAAATGGAGCAGAGACACCAGGAGAAGGTCTGCTTTCTTAGAAGGTCCTCATAGATGTTTAGCTGCTATTTTCATAGTAATAAAGGCAAAGAATTAGTTGAATTGGTTCCATTTTATTTTCCATTTAGTTTTGACATTTAATAGCAAGTAGATTTTTCTGCTAAAGTTTAATTATTATTTTTACACTACTAAGTTTTATATTTTTCTTAAAGTTTAATTGACAATTTGTCATTTTAATTGTTTTATACTTGTGAATTATTTTTATGCTGCAGAACCATTTAAAATGTGATTATTATGGTGACCAGTTACAGTATCTAAAGTATACACTTTCCCTTAAGTACATAGTGTTGCTGATATATTGGCCTTTCACTCATTCCTTGTGTCTGATGTGTCCAGGTGCTGTATCTCCTCGGTCAGCTCCAGAGTAAGCCTGT